>CM055605.1:18701219-19301219 GCA_029379385.1 Quillaja saponaria | reverse complement strand
ATACCTATATGCCTTATATAACCAATTTAGATTTGATCTTATTGAGTATTGTTTAGCTTAATTCTCATAAGAATATAATGTAGCTATTAAGTGATGTATTATTATTATAAGACATGTATATATGTTTATAATTGAATTATAACCTTATGTTAATAATTTGATACTATAACTAAGCATAATAAGATAATATTAAGTCAAATAAAGTGTTGAGGAAAATTGTAATTTCAGACCTTTATCCATTAAATTCATTTGTTTAATTTCTCAGTAGTTAGTTTTAGTTTAAATTAGGTTTTTTACCATAATTAATTTGTTTGGACAAAATTAAGATTATGTTAATTTTAGTACTTAACTAAATATTAATTGCAATTCCTCATAGAATAAACATTCTACTCTATATTACTTGTTAACAATACGTGCACTTGGGTGAATAAAATCAACAATAACTAGATTGTAGTCGTTTCTTATATGAAAAAATCTATTGAAGTATTTAGCTCAAAGAGGAAACCTTAATAATCTTCTTTGAGGTTGTTTCAGACAAGTAATATCCATTTTGGTGCAACCTAGACTATTGTGGGTAGTTTTGGCTCTGTTTCCATTTTGATATAGACTTTTGTGTTAGATTTGACCTTATTCAAATCAAATGGCAGATATGGTATCTTTCTAAGAGCTAGTTTGAAGAACTAGGTACAAAACTTGAGTTTCAGAATTCAAAAGATGTTCAACTGATATTTAAGCAATTGATGTTATTTGAGATTTAGTAACTTTCAAGTGATAACGTGTTTTGACTAATTGTTTAATGAAATAGAGGCTTAGTAAATAATTGTTTAATGAAGCAGTGCATTTTGTCTTTCAGTTTTAGTAGCTTTAGCTTTTCAATTCTTCAACTTTAGTCTTTAGCTTCAGTTCTTTAATAATCTCAACCTTTCAGCTTTAAGTTATTGTGAGAAAAGACTGAGTTTCAACATAATAATTTCATTTAGTTTTTCAACATTATCTTACAGCTAAGTTAGATTCCTTATATTTAACAAGTAATTTCTAGCACATATATAAGAAAAATATATATTGAATTAGGATTCATTTCTTATGAGTTGTAATATATTTTGTATGTATCAAAATTGTAAGATTTGAGAAAATGTTAAATTGATTACTTAAATCAAATTTTTATTTGATTCAACAAAACCCTAATACCTAATCTTGGAGCTCCACCTCCTACTAAATCCATTAGATTAGATGTTTCAAAATTCAATGGGCAAAATGCATCTAGATGGGTCTTTAAAATTCAATCATTTCTATTCATCACAACACACCACCTTACCAAAGACTGTCTATAATTGATTTTCACTTAGAAATCCCTACATTAGCATAGTATCAATGGATGTCTTCAAATGGCTTCATTATAAATTGGTTTGGTTTTTTGACCTTTTTACAATATTTTTTTGGTTATTCTCTCTACAATGTCTATAAATGTCTATAAAGAAACTTTAGCTAAACTGTCTCAAGCTGACATTATGAGCTAATATCAGTTTGCATTTAAAGCATTTTTAACCAAAGTTATGGTAATCTATGAAGATATGTTTTTAAGCAACTTATTTTAAAACATAAACCAAAATTGAAACGAGAAATTATAATTGCTCAACCACAGGCCCTAACATAAGCTATGAACTAAATGAACAGATTTTCATATATTTTATATATATGTTCAAACCTAGCCATTCCTCTCTTTCCTCCCTCTTCCCTTAACAGTAACCCAAGCACTTTTTACCCTTCTATTTCATACACTAATACACTATTTAGAAATGCTACACCCTCTTTCCACATCCCAATCAAATGTTTTCATCAACTGAGTTAAAACTTAGAAAAGAGCAAGGCTTATGCTAAAAATATAATGAAAAATTTGTGACTGACCACAAACGCAAAAGTAAATTCTTCTTTAAGGTGACCTGTGATAATAAATAACCTCAACCTACCATAAAAGAGATTTCACAACCTATTACAGAATGTCTTAAACCTATATTGCAAGCTCAAGGCATGGTTGACCCTAAAATTAGCTTGTTTTGCTCTATATAGACACCCTAGTCAAAGGTCATTAATCGATGATGGCTTATTCATAAATTTATGCCAAAGAAACTTACAAACAAACCAGGACTGACCTTGCTTCCTTGCACTAAGTTCAATGTCTAATTAGGTTCTAACCAGGACTCACCCTAGCCATTTTATGAAATGTTCTAAGTTTGCTTCTTAATTGTCTCTCTCTTTGTAGGGTACCTACATTGTTGAAGACATTTACATCTTTCTAATTTAGGGAGCAAATATTGTGCTAGGTTTATAATGGTTAATATCCTTTGGCCTATTTGGTGTGACTATCAATCTCTCACTATGCATTTCACTTGGCATGTATCATTAGTGCACCTTAATCCATACTCTAAGCTACAAACATCTCATATACCACTCCATTTTCTTCAAGCCTTAGACATAATTGATTCTATAGTTTGTTATTCTACGTTAGAACTAGTAAATTCTTATAACACTGGCAATATGTTAACACCTCCTTCATTTCTCCTAACTCATTTCTACACATTACTATACAATTGTAGCCTAGTCTTTATAAAATCTACTGTACTTCCACATCTGAAAGCTTTTAATCATCAAATACACTTGTTACCCAATGCTCAATGTTAATATCAAACCATATAGGTATCCCTATTATCAAAAGACTAAAAGAGAAAATATGGTTCAAGAAATGCTCAATGCTGATGTAGTGCAATACAGTCAAAGTTCTTTCTCTTCCCCTGTCCTTTTAGTTAAAAAAAGAATGATACTTGGAGATTTAATTTGAATTACAGGGTTTTAAATAGCATGAAAATCAAGAATAGATTCAATACAAAGAGCTTTTTTCCATTATACCTATCATTGATTAATTATTAGATGAACTGCATGGTGCTCAATTATTCTCCAAGCTTTACTTGATGTCTAACTACCACCAAATAAGAATGCATCCAACTCTCATTCTCAAAATTGGCTTTAAAATCCATCATGGATACTGAGTTCCTAGCCATGCCATTTGGCCTTACCAATGCTCTTTCTACTTACAATCTATCATGAATCACATTTTCAAACTTTATCTTAAAAAGTTTGTAGTTGTGTTTTTTGATGATATTCTTATACAGCAAGTCCTTTACTAACCACTTCCACCAATATCATTGGTCCTTTAAACCTTAATTAATTTATCATAATAAAATTTATATGATTATGAAATGCGAAAATTAAAAAGAAAATAAATAATAAAATTTATTCTTGTTTTCTAATAGTTAGAAACAATTAAAAAAAATAAAAAGAGATCTCTCGTATAACAAATATAGGAAGTGTTCTTAAAATTCATCCAAGATAACTATAAGCTTAACTTAAGGAATTATGCTTCTAACAACAGTTGATTAGAATGTATATGAGAAACAAACTAAATAGTGAGAGTATAAGATACAAGCATTGTATTATATATTTAACTCTATATTATAAGGCTTACAAAATTTACATGAAGAAATAGAAAAACAATTGTGACCATGCATAGCCTTCAAAAATTGAATGGCAAAGCATGGTTATAATATAAAATTTCATGCCTTTACGTCAAAATCTCAATTAAGGTAAGAGTATCCATAGCCAATAATGGAAAGAGATAATACTTTTTTTCGTGATTAAGAAAGTTATGGAATAACACTTGTGAGAGATATTTTATAGGTAAATATATAAGTCTTAAGAAGGCTTGCCAATATTTTTCAATGTGTATATGGTTAATAACATAACTATACTTTTACATAATTAGACACTGAATGTAATTTTCATATTTACAAAAAGTTTACAAAAGATGACAAAATAACAAGAATCCAAAATAGTGCAAAGACAAACTACATCTCAAAATGTGGTAAGTGTTACTAAATTGATTATATGATCTTCTATTTTATATCACCATTGGGTATGTACTAAAATTTATAAGACTAATCTGGAGTATCAATAAGAACATTATGTCTATTTCTTTTAGAAATTGATCTAGTTCTTTTTATAATAATAATAAAGATTTTATTTAAAATTGGTGCTTAATTAGTTTTATAATTTAGAACTAGATAATAATGTTGCGTAGCATTGAATAATTAAAATGAGAACCTTTGAATTCGTTTAATTGGGATTATTACCTATACTTAATTATTTCTAACAAAGAATCGTCTTTGTTAAGGTAGTTAGTATTTATTGACGTATTAATGCAAAATATTTGAAATTAAATATAAACTAATTAAATTAAATATTAATCTCTTAGATAAGATCAAGGAGGATTACTTAATGCAATTAGTTTTTAAATGAACTTATAAGAGAATATGATTCTCATATAGTTAATTTTTCTCAAAAAATATCATAAGCTGTGTGTCTAAAAAAGAGATCTTAACATATTAGATATGATACGATCTTAACAAGTTATATTAATTTTTCAATTTCTTTCAAAATTCACAATTAGTTTACTTATATAGTTTTATTCAAGTTTATATATAAAATTCTATATTTGATATAACATAGGAGAATACCATTTGTTAAGATTTGAAGATTTATATACCTATGTAAAGAGACTTAGCATAGAAAACTTTGAGATGAAGTTTGATATATCTTTTTGTGACATTAGTGATGACATTAGTGACAAGGTTATATCGTTGCATATATTTCGTAGCTAAAGGTTCAGTGACGAAAGAAAATTTTTGTCATTGTAAGTAATTTATTTTGTGACAACAATAACTATAACTAAATATTTGTCACAAAAAGAGATTTCAGTCACCACTTCTATTGTCACAAATGATTTTCATAATGACATATATTTATATATAGTAACAATGTGTGTTATTACTAAATGTATGCTTATGTAATGAGATATAAGATAGCCACTAAACTTTTTAATTGTGGTAACATTTGTTGTGATAGTATAATTATATATTTGTAAAGTTGAATATCAATGTTTGTAATCATCCTTACTGAAAACAATATTTGTAACAAATTTATATAATGTCACTAAAGAGTTCAAATTGTGACAATCTTATTTATCACAATAAGTCTTTAAGATTTGGACAATTTTGCATTTTAGTGAAAAATTTAAATCGTTATAATAAATGTTATTCGTGACAATATATAAAAACTGTCAATAAGTAAGAGTTTAGTGACAACTAGTATTGTTACCAAACCTGTTATTATAAATAATACTTTTTTATTTAACTTGTCACCAATATAAATTAGTAAAACTAGTAAATTAGATAATTGCACATCATATAATCCAAAGGAATACATCTTTACAATTTACACATTTATATCTAATAATATTTTTTGATAAAATTCTTGAAAACTATTATTGAGTATAATACTTGAAAGATTCATCCAAAAAAACATGAAAGATATAAAAAAATCAATTTGTCATTGTAATTAACCACATAAAACTAGTAAAAATGATGCACAAGTCACATCATTTCTAACAAGGTCTACTAAATGTTATTGTCATCTTGAAGTAATATCATCCTACAAAAAACAAAGTACATTAGATTTTAAAATGCTAGACAGAAACATATTTTTAATACACAAAAACCTAAATAACATCAAATAGAAGCTCAACCAAACAATTAAAACAATGTAGTTTTAACATAATCACTAACTACACTACTCATACTTGCTTGTTCCTCTTTTTTTATTGAAAAGAAAACATGATTTAAATTATAAATTATGCGAGAGTTCAAGTCCATAATTATAAGTTAAATAACAATGTTTAATTTAGTACCTGAGGATTCAAAGAATTCGAAGAATTTGATATTTCAAAAAAACTAAAGAAACTGCTCATACATGCTTTAAACATGACATCAAACTCTGCTTAGAATTGAGCATTCACCTCAGCCTTCACATCCTCTTGTACTTCAGCTTATACCTCAGCTCTCACTTCAGCTTTGATGTCTTTTTTTATATTTTTGTATAGGGTCTCTTTAGCTCGCTTTAATCTTAAATCAACAACCTTTGTACTTCTTCAATATTACTTTGTCTTGACCTCTTGGAAATGGATTGTTTTTCTAGCACATTTACCATGAAAATAACTAGAATTACTACCAAGAACTTTTAACAATATCTTGTCACAAGTCATTTTTCTTATATATTTAATGAAAATGACTTTAACTTTAAAACCATTTAAGTCATGAAAATAGCTAAATTGCGAAGAAAATAAAACCATTTAGTATTCAAAACAAATACTAATGCCTAAGAAAAATTAATAAGGAAGAAAATCAATATTGATGAAAACATAATTATATTAATCATGTTGGCAGCCATTTTTATTATTTACCTAAGCCATAGTGTAACAATTTTAAAATGTATAATATTGTAATATTTGATTTGGTAATACTAGTTAAATTATCTTTGATATGCGATTACATGACTACAATGATTTGTGTGTAACGTTGTTTGAGAATTCTTAATTTTGGTTGCTTGAGAAGGAAGTTAAAATAAAGTTGAAAAAAAAAAACTTAACAATTAGAATTAGAATAAAAGATATAAACTTAAAATGGCGAGCGACTATTTAAAGACTTAATTGTATAATATTAAAATAAAAGAGATAAAACGTAAAATGATGATTGAGTATTTAAAGACTTCTAATTTAGGTTGCTTATATGGAATGGTGAAAGAAAAGTAGTGGGGCAGCTATCAAGATAGGGCTTACTAGAGAAATACGTGTAACCTTAAGAGTATACTAAACATGCAAGAAGCTTAGATAAAAAATGAGTCAAATATCAGGATACAGAGAGAAAGACAAGAGAGAGGAAGAAAAACCAGTCATATGAAAAAGAAAGCTCAAATAGAATTTTCATAAATTTTGCATAGTAGTTACTAGTTTAACTATTTAGCAGTAATGAATTTAGTTTAATTTTGAATGTAATAAATATAAATTAAGAAGAGTTGGATTGTAGAAAAGTTTTAATCTCACAGCCGTCTTGGTGTTATTGTTTATGAATATTTGTATATGTAAATATAAGATCATTAAGCTTATTTGTTGTTAGCTGGTTTAATAGTCTTATCAGTGCCTACAACATGATGTAAAATCCAAGAAATAGGAAATCAAGTCTTTAATTATTTTCACACATAACCCAAGAAGATAAAAAAACAAAAGGAGAATCAAGCTTATTGGAAAACTTTTTTTTTTTGAAGTTTTAAATGCTCAAGATAAGATTACTAGCATACAAAAACCTGCATTCATAGTTATTCTACTTTGGTCATCTTTTTTTTTTTTTTAAATAAAATAAAATAAATTTGTTAAAAAAAATATACATACATATATACATACATACATACATACATACATACATACATACATACATACATATATATATATATGTGTGTGTGTGTGTGTGAACTTTAAATCTTTCAAGCAAGCAGAAAATCAAGTCATTAATTATTTTTCACACATAAACCAAGAAGGAGAAAAAAAAAAAGAAGGAGAATCATGCTTATAGGACAACTTTCTTTTTGAAGTTTGGTAAATCAAATTTTTTTTAAGTAGTTTAATATTTTTATTGGTGTCTATAATATGCTGTAAAAGCATTTTGATAACATGTTTGACAGTAAGAATTGCTAAACTCTTAAATGCTTAAGATATGGTTACTAGCATACAAAAACCTACATTCATAGTTATTTTGTTTTGGTCATCTTTTTTTATAAAAAAATTAAAAAAAATACTCAAAAATACCTTTAAATATTTTAAAAGAATGCAAAGTTCCGTAAAGCATTTCTTTACGTGGTAATCCCATATCAATGGTTCAATTTCAATAGATGGAAGGTTTCAAGAGTTTGAAGTAAGTAGAAGAAAGAAGTTTGACAAGTAAATTGACGGCCAGCGTAAAACTAGTCAAACCTTATGATGATGAATCCTACCGAATATTTGTTGGAGCGTAACCCTCTTAAGGACGTGCTGCATTGGATCCCAGGTATAGTGAGAAATGAGCAAGGGTTTGGTTGTCACATTCTTAGTGGTGTGCCACATTGGTGCCAGGGTGTGGTGCAAAATGAGCAAGGGTTCTCGCATCGAGGGCAGATGCTAGTAAAGAAGCTAGTCCAAGATAAGATTCGCATAGATACTTGGAATACATGGACTCTTACTAGTAAATTGAGAGAGTTTGTAGATACTATGAGTAGAATGAGGATTAATATTGCTTATTTGCAAGAAACTAAATGGGTAGGAGAAAAGGCTAGAGAGATAGAGAGAACAAGACTCAAGATGTGGTATACCGGTAAGACTAGAAATAATAATGGAGTATCGATTATTATAGATGAAAATTTAAAGGATGAGGTTGTTGAAGTCAAGAGAAAAGTTGATAGAATAATTTATTGGTGCAGATTTTAACAGTAATGTAGGAAGTACTAATGAGGTTTTTGAGAGAGTACATGGAGGTTATGATTTTGGAGATAGGAACAAGGGTGGAGAGTCTATTTTAGATTTTACGGTTGCGTAAGACTTGATTTTACCTAACACGTTCTTTAAGAAACAACAGTCGCACTTAGTCACATTTAGTAGCAGGCCAAATAAGAGTCAAATTGTTTTTGTTCTGACTAGGAGAGCTAATAGAGCAGTTTGTAAGGATTGTAAAGTTATGCCCGGCGAGTATTTAGTGTCTCAGCACAAACTTATTGTTGTGGATGTTGGTGTTAACTGTTGGAAGCAAAAGCATAAAAGTATTAAGTGTAGTAGGACTATATAGTGGAATTTGAATGGAGGGAAGATAGCTATTTTTAAAGAAAAATATTACAGGGTGATCCATAGAGAGTGGAGAGTGAGCCTAATATGATTTGGGATGAGATGGCAAGTCGTATCAGGAATACGACAAGAGAGGTGTTAGGAAGAAGTAGATAACGTTGACCTCTAACTAAAGAGACATAGTGGTGGAATGAAGAAATTCAACAAGCTATTAAAGTTAAAAAAGAGTGTTATAAAAGATTGCACGAGTGTAGAAATGAAGATAATTATAAATATTTTAGAAAAGCCAGAAAAGATGCTAAGAAAGCGGTTAGGGAAGCTGGGGGCAAGACTTGTCAGGACTTTACCAAAAGTTAAGACAAAAGATAGAGAGAATGATATTTATAGGATTGCCAAGTAAAGGGAAAGATGAACTAAAGACTTAAACCGTATTAAGTGCATTAAAGATGAGGCTAATAGAATTTTAGTTAAGAAAGATGAGATTAATGAGAGATGGAAAACTTATTTCTATACTTTATGTAATAGAGAGTCAATGGGTGATATTGGGGACCTCAATGACGCCTTTGATGATACTAATCACAAATTTGTTCGTTGGATTAGAGCACATGAAGTTAAAGAAGCTATTCATAAGATGAAAAATGGTAAGGTAATGGGCCCAGATGATATACCAATAGAAGTTTGGAAATACTTATGAGATATTGGAGTAACTTGGCTTACAAATCTTTTTCACAAGATTTAAGTAACAAAGAAAATGTCCGATGAGTGGAAAAAGAGTATATTAATCCTTATTTATAAGAATAAAAGAAATATTCAAAGTTGTACGAATTATTAATGAATAAAACTTATAAGTCATACAATGAAGTTGTGGGAGAGAGTGATTGAACGTAGGCTTAAGAAAAAGACTCTAGATTTTGAGAATCAATTTCGCTTTATGCCGAGAATATCTACAATAGAGTCTATTTTCTAAAGAAAAAGGATCTTCACATGGCCTTTATTAATTTAGAAAAAATGTATGATAGAATGCCAAGATAAGTCTTGTGGTGGGTACTCGAGAAGAAGAAGGTCCCAACTAAATATGTAGAAGTTATTAAAGATATGTATGAGGGAGTAATGACTAGGGTACGGACTACAAATGGTATGACTGGAGATTTCCTGATCACGATAGGTGTTCACCAAGGTTCATCCTTAAGCTCTTATCTATTTGCTTTAGTCATGGATGGACTTACTTATAATATTCAAGAGAGCGCTCCATGGTACAGGTTGTTTGTTGATGATATTGTGTTGGTAGATGAAACTAGATAATGTTTAAATTCCAAACTAGAAATGTAGAAGAACACATTAGAATCTAAAGGGCTTAAATTGAGTATGACCAAAACTAAGTATGTGGAGTGCGATTTCAGTGAAACTAGCGAAGGCCCGAATGAAATAATTTTGGATAGTCAGACAATCCCTACAAAAGATGTGTTTAAGTATTTAGATTCATTTATACAAAAAGATGGCGCAATTGAGCAAAATGTAAACAATAGGATCAAGGCAGGGTGGGCGAAGTGGCGAAGTGTTTCGGGAGTTTTATGTGATCCTTAAATCCTAAATAAATTGAAAGGAAAATTTTACAAGACAGCAATGAGACCAGCTATGCTGTATGGTACCGAATGTTTGGCAGTTAAGAAGCAACACTCGCATAAGATGAGAGTATCCGGAATGATAATGTTGAGATGGATGACTAGACATGCAAGAAATGATAGAATAAGGAATGAGGAGATCCGTAAGAATGTGGAAGTAGCACCTATTAATGAGAAAATGAGGAGAATAGCCTACGTTAGTTTAGACATATCCAACATCGCCTAATAAACGCAGTAGTTAAGAAATGTGACTTAGTATAGGTGTCAGGTGTTAGACATGATAAGGGGAGACCGAAACTTGCATGGGGGCAGTAATCGAAAAAGATATGGCTGCTATAGGGATTACTAAAAATGTTGTCTCCAATCGATGTGAATGGCTTAGTTAAGTTGAGTTATAGATCTATAACTCTCTGCTCATATTTGAAATGGAATGCATAGAACTTTATTTGTCAAAAAAAAAAAAAAACATAAAATAAAATACAATACGTGTACCAAGGCCACCCAACCTGATCCCAAAATCTCTAGTGGCATCTATTATAACCCGGTATCATAGTGATACATTTTAATGATTCTTAAATAAATTCTAATTATACAAGAAAATTGTGATAATCCGATATGTAAGATTTTGCTATTGATATTTTAATATATGCTTTGGAGTGTCGTATGTAATTTATTAGGCATTTGAAAAAAATTAAATTAATAATATATTATACATAATAGTATTAAAATGTTATAACCTGATATTCTAGTGGGTTTTTTAAAATGTTGTACGTAGATTATTGTAATTACGTAAATAATCAATTATCATGAAATAAATTTAAATAAGAGAGTAATTGAATATATATATATAATTATGAATAATGGTGTACCACACATTTTCAAGCTTTGAATCTTTGACTTGATTTATTTTTCATTTGCTTCTTTCTCTCGTCTTTGTATGATTTGGTTGGATCACCTTTGCTTTCCTTGATTTCCTTTTTACCCTCCCTTGTTCATGATTTTTTTTCTAGTTCTTTCCTTCCACCGACTTAATCTTCTTTCCCTTCAAAAATTTTGCCAACCAAGCTTGTTGTTGGGGATGCCTTATTTTTATTTTTTTTTCCATACTAACCGTGAGAGGGAGTCATTGATTTCCCCTTGCTTTCATTCCTTTTTCCACTGCCATACTTGCTTCTGTTCTAGACTTCTCTAGCTTTTTCTTGTGGCTGCCGAGAGTGAGATGATCTTGAATATCTTGCATATACCTTCATCTTTCTTCATAAAGGGTGGTTACCATGGCAAGGGTATCAGGGGCACAACAAGTCCTTCTTGGTTTGTAAAAAGAAGATAGGAATATCTCCTGAGATGTCGTGCTGCTTCTGCCCTCTTTCACTTAAGCAATTTCTCGAAATTTTTATGAACATGAAATTTGATGAAGAACCTAACTATTTCAAGCTAATATCTTTGTTTTATGTGATTGGACAAGAGCAGAGGAAGATTTTTGGAAAGCTATTCAACTTGATAACAACTCAGTCAAGGTATTTTATTCTCCTTGTTACTTTGTAACTCCTTAGCTTTCAGGAAGTTACTAATTATTAAAGGCTGTTGCTAAATTCCTTTATCTTATAATTACACTTTTCTATTTTCAGGCAGTTTAGACCCCCTATTTTATTTACTTAGCTTCGTTAGCTAACAATCTAAAGGTCCTTTTTGAATTAAGGATGTTGCATGTTTTTGTGTCTATAACAATTGTACAACAGTTGCCTCGTTCAGTAGTTTAGAAAAATGGGATCGTTATTTCTTTTTGAATATATTTTTGACAATCAATTGAAGAATTCAGTAAAAGGCAGTAGTCATTAACCTATGATAGTTGGCGGCATATCCTTAGGTTTTAACTGACATTTGATTAGAAGGGGATCCTTGCAGCTATTGGAATCTCTTAATATTAGCAGCATTCATTGTTCTTTTCTTATACTAGATCTTGCAGCATAAACATTATCTTTCTCAATATAGATAAAAATAAAGAGGATGGAGGATGGAACTTGTCCTTTAGAATATCTATGGAAGTTCTAATTTCTATTTAATTTACCTTATTAAGTAAGTCTTTGTATCAACAACTTGCGCTTATTTGAGAGTCTAGGATTTTCCTTTTTATATGGTGAGGATGGTCACTTTGTGAATCTTTGACATCATTTGCAAGAATCTTTGGTGCATTGCGATTGGTTTTACTTTTACCTTTCATTAGTAAGCCTTTAAAGAATACAGAAAAATGGTTGGATTGATATTAGAAAGTGACAAGTTCTTGATTGATTCTAAATCATTAATACAATCTTGAATTTAATTGGATTAGAGTAATGTTAGTGAATTAGTATTGAAGTGAGGAGTATAAATTGGAGTTTGAAAGTGGTAGAAAATGAGAGTTAAATAGGTTTGGAAGGGAGTGTAAGGGCAGATTAGTAGATCAAAGAAATCCTAGGTTTTAGGTGCTTTTGGAGCTGAGTTAAATTAAGATTCCAAAATAGGAAATGTAGCTTATGGTCTATAGGTGATGTCTACAAAATTTGGTAATCTGATTCCAAGTATATTGATTGTTAGAGCTGCTGGACTGAGGCTAGGTCCATGCAGGATTTTAGTGACCTTTAGTTAGTTTAAGAGACTTCGTCAGGTTTGTGGTTGGAATTAGTGTAGAATCTTTAAGTAAAAGTTGTTCCTAGTATACTAAAGAGAAAATCTGGATTTTTACAGTTTTTAATTCCTTAATATGAATACTTTGGAGGTGGTAGAAATCAGGGTTATGATTTTCTGGTATTGATTGAACCTATTTTAGCGTAACTGAATTTAAAAAGTCTTACAAGATGAATTAGGAGACAAGTGCTGAAAATAAAATGTTCCTAACATCTTGAAATATTATACTGAAAAGTTTCCTAATTTATTTTTTAAGTATAAGAATTCTATAAGTACTAGAATCAGCATCAAGAAATCAAAATGTTACGAGTACCCTATTTTTGGTTCATGTAAGAAATTGAGTGGTTCAAGACTAAGTTTAGGAAAAGTTTCTATATAATAAAGATATATATACTTGTCTATTAATAAACCTGATAAACGGAATTGGATTTTGCTTTTCCTAGAGAAAGTTATGTTCAATTAACTAAGGTAAGGTCATAGTTGTCAAATTCCTACATTTTATAGAAATTAATATAACTTCAAAGAATAAACTGTATTGACATACACATTTAAAAATTACAAATGATATACTATTATAAATTTACATGTGTCTAATATTTAATAAATTTCACAAAACTAGATTTGAAATTTCCTAGGAGAAGATATGACCGTTATAGTGAACACTAGTCTAAACCTCAAGTTTGGACAGTTTCAACCTCTCTAACTCACAAGTGCTTTCTATCTTTTCTAATAGTTTTTTTCTACCCTATGCATTGTCAACACATTCAAAATGTATTTTCATTATTAACCTTATCATATAAAATACAATTCATACTACTTGACATGTAATAGCTTAATAGAAAACTTTCACAAAGAAACCTATAAAAGTTGAGATATAAGCTTAGTATTTAAAAGATTATAACAATAACGTTTATGAACTAAATATTATTTAGGAATATGAATTTATGTTCTGGATTCCAATGTGGACCCGGTGAAATGCGTGAGCATGAGTATAAGTGATAAATTAAATCGGTTATAGGTGAGTGGTTAATTGTTACCTTTAGGGGCTAGATTATTATGTGTGATTATATGTGCATTTAAATATATGTGATATGGAAAATGAGCAAGTATAGTATTTTAGTGATTTATTTGAATTATGTTTGTGTGGTATTAATTATAGTTGATAAGGGCCAATAAAGTGAGATTTTTCTGAGAAATGATTTTTATTTCCCAAAGTGAAACCCAGATGCACCTAGGATATGTTTGAAATTATGAAATATTTTGATTTTGATAAATGTTTTTAAAAATTTGAGTGCTTAATCTCGATGGGATGAATTATGTACAGAGATTAATCTATTGTGTGGGCGTGAAATATCTGGTGGAGGGTGATACTGTTGTGCGAGGCTGAGTTACTCTGTTGGCTCTTTGTTTACTTTATATGTTTTAATTGCTTTGATTGTTTTAAAATGAATTGTGTTTGTTAAGTGTTATGCTTCCGTAATGGTATAAGTGCAACATTAATGATTTTGTAACTTAGAATATCCTAATATAGAAAATGATTATATAAATATATTATATTACTTGTGTTGAATGATGCTATTACTCTTTAGGTACTATTTTTCACTCATCGAATCCATAGAACTCACCCCTCTCTTGTAGATTTTCTTTTTAGTAACAGGAGTTCAGTACAATGCGTCGCTAAACTTGTGACTTGCCAATTGAGTACGACAAGGTATTTTCAGGATCTCAAACTTGCAGTCAAGGATAAAAGTTTGCAGTCATATTAAAATTATAGGATATGAAATTTTGTATGATGTAATATTCTAGTATTTGTCTTGTTTATGATATGGACAGAGCGAAGCTCCTTATTGTCTTTGTGTTGTTGTTGTGTAAGAACAGGAGTCTATAGGTTTGTATTTTAAGGCATGTTACATATTGCAAGAAACCTCTGTCAAAATTTTTAGTAAGTTGTGATTTGTTTCAGTCAACAAACTTTTACTATTAGCTTTTATTTTATCAATTTTTAGTTTTATTCATCGGTTGGTCAAGAGTCATGGTTGTTTCTTTGTTTTTGAGTTAGGGGTTACAAAGATTTGGTTACTATTCCTCCAGCCAGTCATGCCTCCGTGAAGGGTGTGACAACATCTTTCTAGAATTGAAGTGTTATCTAGCTACCTAAATCCTTACATCATTTCCAAGTTCTCAATAGTCCAAATTACTTTCCCTTAAATTTAAGGTAAAGAAAAAAATAATTATTCTAAGAGCAATATTAATTTATAGATATGGAATGAAGCCAAAGTTCCCAATTTTAAAAGAATTCTTGCCAAGATGCCTAAACAAATTTTCTGCATTATTGATATTGAATCTAAGAGAGATGTGCACTACGAAAAGATTAAAAAATTTTTACTTGTAAATCTTTTCCATTATGCTTTCCTTCTTCTCCAAAAATTATTAAATACTACTTGAAACCCCCTTTATTACCTTACACCATAAGCATCCATCAAGGACCCACTAACAAAGGAACAAACAATGCCTCCAAAAGCTGAGGAACCCTAAAATTGAAACTATAACCTAAACTATATTTATATTTCTAATACAATTTATAAATGATTCCAATCAAATGAAAAATCATAGATATAATAACTACAATATACTTTAATTTTTCTAGTAACACGAAAGCATGCAGTTAAAAGATTGTAACCAATATCACATTACTAATTACACTGACACTAGAAAAGCCTAATTGGATATTAACTAAAAGCATAAATACCTTTTTAGGATTCTAAACAACAAGCTCAGAGGTTTCACAAAAGGAGAAACAACCAGTATTCTTTTAAATGACAGAAAAATGAACTAGAAATTTATAATGCTACCAGAAATTTAGAATAAGAGATGATACCTAAATTAGGGGAGTCTATAGATGAAAGTCATTTTGGTCCGGAGAGAATGGATGCTACGGTCGTCAATCAAACGAAAAACAACCATAAAACTCAAAAGTGAAGCAAAAAAATTGCACATCTCAAAAGAAATTGAAGAGAAAAACTTAAACCCTAAACTTAAAAGACTCAGATAGCCAAAATACTTGTATAGAAGAAGATCGATTCCCAGAGGTAGAACGGCCAGGAAAGATTGAAAATTGAAATGTGACTCTTTTATGTTTTTTTAGGGTTTTTTTCTTTCCTTCCTTTTTTTATTTTTTTTATTTTTATTTTTTTACTAAAAGTTAATTTTTTTTAATATACATGTAATTTTCTGTTACAATAATTTATATTATGTGACAATTAAATTTATTACTAAATATTTTCTATCATGAAATTTAATATATCATCACTATTTCTAATTTTTCATTCCCTCCAAAACTTATGATTTTTGGCTCCTGATACTGGAATTCACAATATTATAAATATTTTGTGACAATAAAAAAAAGTGATCACTGAATTATGTATGTTTTGTGACAATGAAAAAAGTGGTCACTGAATTTTTTTATTTTTTATTTTTGACAATGAAAAAAAGTGATCGCGGAATAATGTATTTTTTGTGACAATTCTAAATAGTTGTGACATATAATAATTAACAATTGTTAGTCAATGACAATACACTACTATCATCTCTGTTACACATGATTTTATGATAATATTTTTACTCGTCACTATATCTATAATTTCTTGTAGTGAGTCTTAAAATACACAAACTCTTAATAGTTTTGAAAGATACCAAAGGTAAACTTTGAAAAATGAGATTTCTCAGAGTTAATGTTCTTAAGATAAATCTTATAGATGATAAGAATCCTTCAAACTAAAAAGAGTTAATATTTGACACTATTTATAAATTTGTTATATGCCATAAATCTTAGTGGACTTTATTTACTCAAACAAAAGGTATTTTACCTTGGCTTGGTTGACCTTATTAAAAGTATTATACTTAATGATTGCAAGAAAAATAGGTCTATAAGGTAAAGATGAAAAGGTAGATACCATTTTTTTTAATAATGGTAGTAGAGAACAATTATAAGTAAAGACAATCATTGATTTTGAAATATTGTTTCGTTAGTAGTCTATAAGGATTTTACTTGTAAATGTTACATATTAAAACTTTGAGAAATGAGATGCCTCTAAGGAGAATCATAATCAAATATCTCTTTCGAAATAAACTAAATATTATAGTAACCAAAAGGTTTTAAATCTAGTTATAATAACTATGAAGTGTGTATATTTCAATGTTTCATTTTATGAATCAAAACAAGTTTTCTGAAATTTGTTCATCCAATTGATTATGGATATCAAAAAGTTTGATATACATAAAAATGTAAATAAATCAAGATTGTCAATAAGACTGGTAAGAGTATTATAATTATTTAAGATGAAATACAAGAATAACATACTACACATAAGAATGTTGTATTAATGTAAAACTAGTTAAAAAGCTACTTGATCATAGTTATAACCATGAGGTTCAGAATCTAATATGTATAATAAAAAATTTGAATTCTATATGTGAGGCCAATAAAGAGATTTTAGCAAATTCACTAACTAAAACAAAGTTAGCAATTCAATCAACATTTTAAGAAGATGAGTATTAGATACATTAAAGATTGTCTTTAGTTTAAGTGGGAGATTGTTATTTGTATACCCTAAAGCTAATGACATGTGATGTTGTGGCATATTAATTTATGTACTGTTTTCTTATTCATATTATTTTAATAATTATAAATATTCATTTAATTGAATAAGTGACAAGGAATATCATCTGTAAGAGTTATTAAATAACCATTATGAGCCTAAAGAATTAAAATAATAGAAATAAGCATCATGATAAGATCATGATAATGAGATATATTTTCTTTATCCTTAATTTTTAAATGTTCTTAATCATAGGATCACTAAATGAGACAATAGTAAATCCAGATAGATTAGTACATATATAGTTAGCTCAAAGAGTTGAGGGTAACTAATCTCATAACCACTTGTGTATGAGACACTAAGACATATATGTAAGTGCTTATTAAAGAATGAGTTATCAATAGGTGGTTCTAATGTTATAGTTGTACATATAGTCCTTGGATTTGAGGCATCATGGTTATATTGTATGTGTGTCACTATATTTTGATGTTATTTATGATTCTATTAATGGTCACCTAAGAAGTAGTAATTATTGGATATTTTCAAAAAATTAAGTGAAACCTGTTAAATTAATAGTAAAGGAGGAAGATCAATATGAGAAATTTAAAATTGTCGTTGTACACATTGAAAAAGGAAAGGAAAAAAGGAAGTTTGGGTTAAAACTGAAAGTTGTGTATAGCTTATACAAAAATGTTATGTCTATTTGATTTAAAACAAAAATTGTGTAATAATTTATACAAAAACCATAAAGGCTATGTTTGTTTAGTTTAAAACAAAAAATTGTGTCTTATGGTTTAAATAAAAAGGTTATGGCTTTTGGTTTAAAAACAGAATATTATGTCTTTTAGTTTTAAAACAAAAGATCATGACTTTTGACTTATAGTAAGATATTTTTCTAAAGTTGTGACTGTTAGAATTGTATCATTTAAGTAAAGCAACCTTTCACAAAAACCCTTTAAAATATATAAATGCTAAACAAGTTTTCATGTATTAAAATGAAGTAATGAGAAGATACAAATGTGTTTCTTTTTCTATTCTTTTTTTTCAGCTTTTAAATATATTTCATGTCTAAATTCTGCACTGTAACTAGAATGTAGAATGTGCTTGTTTTGTCTTAGGAGAAAAATTTGCTATAACCCTTTTGTAGCATAGGGGTGCAAATACTGTCTTAAGGATAGAGTGTCTAATATTCAACTCAGACTTAAAAGTTGAATCCCCATTGAAATTATTTCTAACAATCATAAGACAGTATTTGGATTCAATGGGAATTTAAAGTTATGCATGTAGTCGATGTTGATATAATAAAATTGGCAGAGTGCTCCACAAATCAAGTGATGAAAATGCATACTTATGTTGATTTAGCACCGATTTGTATAAAAAATTATCATTTTTCAATCTTTTTTACCAAAATCATTCCATCACATCATTTTTCATGGATTACAGAGATTAGGTCATTAACTTTCATGAACCATAACAATCCAATGTGAAAAAGTTATGTAAACCAGGACTCAAGATCCGAATTGTGGTTCCCAGGGGTGCCAACATTCTTGGTAACTATGCTCTTGATGAATCAACAAAGGAAAGAAAATTAAATCAAGAATAAGATGAAAGAATAGAAAGCCTTATATATGCACAATTCTCTAACTTCTAATTTAATTGTTAATCTAGAATCAAAATCTTTCATATAATTATAAGGTAATTTCAAGTTAAAGGAATCAAAAATTTTAAATTCTGCTATACATTTAATTGCCATATATATTATACTGATTCCTTACATCTTGCATAATAATTACATCCTTTTGTTATGAACAAACAACCTATCTTAACCGTTTTTGCAATTGTTGGTATCATAGTTATTATAAACAATCACAAGGTACCTCAGATATTTAATTAATTGACATAGGTTACCATTATATAAATCTACAAGATTTGTCTTACTTCCAAATCTTATACCCAAACCACAACCTTGAGGACAAAATTATTTTTATTGGATAGATATTGAAACAAATATGATACATGTCCTTATTGAACAATCAACCATTGTTAATGATATGGCACAACACGTGGAAGAAGAAGAAGTGGCCCCTACTGACTTGGCAAATGCTAACATACTAAAGCAAGCTGCTAATAATGATTAGGATGAGTCTGTCAACCAGAAGGCTAGTAAAACCAAAAAGCCTAAAAGGAAGAAAGTAATGCCTAAGAAATATTAAGACCACTTAGTACGATATCTCAGATTGAAGGCATGATGATGTTATACCCATGTGAAAGCAAGAGTTGGTTATTTATGAAGAAATGAAGTAAGATTATAAAGGAGAGTAGGGTCATTTTAGAATTTATGCTGAAAATAGATCATTCTCTCCTTTCTTTTCTCTGTACTTCCCTTTTGCAACTCTTTCTCTTTCTATGTTTATATCTTCTCTTTATAAGGAAACATAGTTTATTTACATACTACTTCAATTGTTTCATATTTGATGGACAACGTCTTATTGTGATATAAATAATATACAATATATAGTTGCTAATATGAACGTTCATTTTCTTTAACTTAATTTTATTTCATAGATATTATGTGGGTGATGGTTATGATATTTTTCTCTTTCTTTATACATATTTGGTTTATTTATGCAAGAAGAATATGTAGCATATATGATTTGAATGTAGTGAATCCTGATATTATCTATGTTCGTGTATTAATTGATGATTAAGAAGTTTTGAAATATTTTCTAAATAAAAATTAAGGAGACAATATTTACTTAATAATATTGTTATATGTCTAATGTTTCTTATTGCACATGATAGTAAAGTTTATCAATTTAATTACACATAATAGAAAAATGATGATTATGTACGTGCTCACACTATCTGTTTGTCATTTTTAAATATTATAACATGTTTTAAATAGCATTTTTCTAGCAAAAATAATTTATGACCTTGAAGAGAATGGTATACTGTTGCATTGTCACTTCAAGTATCTGAGATTTCTTTTTGCCGTGGTTAACTCATGAAATTAGAATTTGTATACCAATTGGTGTAGTGGTAACAATTTTTGAAATTGCAAAAATTATGACTTATTTAACATATTAAGGAGAAATCCTATTTATACTATTTCTGGGCTAGCTGTTCTAAGAGTAGTTAAGAAAGAATAACTTTATCAAAATGCACTTCTGATGTGTTCATATTTGTAAAAACATCTTATCACCCAAAATGAAAAAAAAAAATGAAAGTATGCTCTCTTTTATATTTTTTAGATGTTAACGTTACAAAATCACTTGGACCTCCCAAATTTCTATTGATAAATTGAAGCTTAAGTCCTCAATAATATTTTTGAGTTATTGTAGTGATTAGAGATGTGAAGGGTAAAGGAATTTAAACACTCTAACTTTTATATAACATTATTTTTATAATTTTATTCTAAATTAATATATTTCAGGTAAGAAATTTTTTTCGTTACTTTTATTTGTGTTGTGTGTAGTATTTGGAGTATATGTTAATTTCAAGTTTCATAACTATTTTTACTATAAATGGTTGAAATTTGTTTTCTATGACCTAAAGAGAAAATGCATATGTGGAATAATCTAGATATATTATATTATATGTATTGTGTTTATTTTCTATAAACTGGCAAAAGTATTTGGATTTTCTTATAATTTTTGAATTTGTAGAAATATTGAACCACTATAAATGGTTAGGATTTTGTCACATCTTCTTTCATCCTTCTCTGGTGGTGAGTCAACAAGATTATAGGTTATATTATATTTAGGGTTGAAAGATTTATTAAGTGGAATACCCAATTTGCTTTTCATGCTAACATCATTCAAATATTGCCTACAACTTTTTTTTCCATCATTTTGTTTCTATCCATATAATAATAAAATCCAATTATTATTTTTATTTTTTATGAACCTATTGTTTAATGATGATGGGCTGTTGGGATGATTGAATCTAATTGAAATTTGAATTTGTATTATGAGTAGATAGTATGCATTACAAGAAACTTTTTTTCTTGTCTTGCTTAAATACATTTAAATATGTACATAAAAGTTATCTATGAAACACATGACACTTACCCTTATCTATTTAGAATTATGATATTTTGTTAATTTTCTTTGTTAGATATTTGAAAGTGCAAATGGATATTGAAAATTAGCTTGCAAATGAAAAAAGAGAATATCCCAAGATATGCCAAGATGAAAAAAAAAAATATTCTAACGTAAACTAAGATGTAATAAATAAATAACATGAGGTATGCTAAAATAGGAAAAAAAATGAAAATTCCAATGTAAACCAAGATAATAAAAAAATAAAAAAAGTGAATAACATGAGGTACGCTAAGATGGAAAAAAAATAGTAAAAAAATGTCATGTGATAAACTAAGATGGGAAAAGTGTATATCATGAGATACGCTAAGATGGAAAAAAAATAGTAAAAAAATGTCAAGTGATAAACCAAGATGGGAAAAGTGAATATCATGAGGTACACCAAGATGGAAAAAACGAATATTCTTAGGTAAACGAAGATGGAAAAAGTGAATACCCTGAGATATGTCGTAATAAAAAACAAAACAATGAATATCCTGAGGTATGCCAATATAAGAGATAGATCTAATTGGATTTCAACAAGGCTGAAAACCTTGAATGTCACTTGTGTTATTATTACCTATATTAAAGAATAATGAAATTCTCATGTAACTTTGTTTTATAAAACAGGAAGACTTACATTAACCTTTTCAAATGCTCGAAGAAACATATTAGACCTTTTTCTTTTTTTCCTGAATGTTTGAATCTACTTTTATATAATTATATTGCAGAGTCTGTAATAGTGTTCTATCTTGGTGTGCCAAGAGTTCTATACGTGAATAAAATGCTATATTATGCTAAATGCAAATTTTTTTACTTTTTAAATTAGGAACATGATGAGTTTTGGATATGTGAGAACTAAATGCTGATGATTTAACATGATGAGTTTTGGGTAGGTGAGAAACTAAATGATGATGATTTATAATTGCATTGTTGTTGGATTGCATTGAGTTTTGGACATGAATTTTTACATCTTGCAGTAGGAAATTTGAATTGTGTGAGTTAGTTGGCAAGTGATGTATTTTTTGTTTTCTTATACAATATGTCATCTAGTCTTTTGAATGTATATTGATTTGAACTTGGATGCTTATCCAGCGCGGTTGATGGTGCATTTTGGGTTTTATGCCCATTGTTTGATTTGAGATTAGAATATCACAGATTTGGATACCTAGTTAATAGTTATTAAGTGTTATGATCATTGGTTCATTTACGATTTTGTATTAGGTCTCCTATTTAGTTAATTAGCTTTAATCATGTTTTCAATAATGTTTTATGGTGAATTGTTTTCAAATAAACTATAAGTTTAACAGATTTTGCAAACTACCAGTCTTAATTCTAATTATTTAAACACACAATATTGAATTTGTATATAAAGTAGTATAGCATATTTCTAGATAGAGTATTTATATTATTTTAAAAGGTCCTCTGTCTGCTTCTCTTATTTCATATTATAGTATTTATTACTTCTTCTTTTTTTATTTGAGAGTTGTAAAACTCACTATTAATTTGTGGATACTTAAAAGATTTCTTTCAATTAGGATTTCAAGATATGCATCGTTTTGTTAGGTGGAAAGTTTCCTTAGCCAGTGGTTTATTATAACTCCTACATTTTATATCTTTGTTATTCATTATGTTCTATTTTTGTTATCCTTTATAATATATTTTTGTTGATTTTTTGGTCATATTATTTTTATGTAGTTGTAAAATTGGTAAATAATACTTTTATCTTTGTTTTGTATGATCTATGTCTTGTTATTTGAAATATCTACTTGAGTACAATTATGTATAATTAAAATTCAAATATTATCTTTTACTTTATAAAATTGTGTTTTGAGGCTAGGGCTGAGATTGGTCTATAAACTCGACTTGACCTTTAGACCGATCACATTTCCAAATTGGGTCATGATGGGTCTGGTGCTTTAAGTTGAACTTGTAAGTGACCGTTAGTTGAAAACTCCTACAAATGTTCAAATGTTGCAGATAGTGAACTAGATAAAAAGTAAAGTGCACTTAACTTATTACATGTTAAACTTGCAATATTTTTTTAGAAATAAGGGTGCTGATTGGGAAATGTGGTTTTATAGGAATATTCTTGGGATCATTCAATAGGGGCGCTGATTGGGAAATATGGTTTTATAGGAATATTCTTGGGATCATTCCCTCTCTTTACTTCACCAAGAAAGATGAAAGTTGATTTTCATCATTGAAATGTTCATTCTATCTCTCTGTATTTCTCTATTCAACTTCATACTATTATTTGCTAATCAAGGTATTTACTCTACATGATTGAACATTTTCTTGTAGATGTGATGGACTACACAATTTCGATGATACGATGCGTAATCAATTGTCTAAAATCAAAGCAATGTTTCAGTAATGGATCGATTATTCAAGACGTGTGCTTATCTACCTGTAGAGAATAGGTAAATTTCTATTGTATATATGATGTAGTCCTTAGGGTAAAAGGAGACAAATTCCTTGTCCACTCTTTTTTCTTAAATGAAACTTCTCTTATTTGTGATCCCCAAACTTACTTTTACATTATATCATACATTTCATAGACTTGTGCCTCTTATTAGCTCTACTTATATTCTTCTAAGAAGGTGGAGTTAGAGTTCTTGTTTTCCTTCCAAGTTTTGCCATGTCCAAGTTTAGCCCTCTTGAAAGATAGATTGCTATTAAGAATATACAAGAAAGATTGCAAATATTTCTTTCATTCAATTCTTTTTCTTAGCTAAATCATATGAAAAAATTAATTGCAAATTGATTGTCTATGTGTATGTATGCATGTCTTTATTTAAATGGTCTCATATTATATGAGAAGTTTTGACTAAGAGACTAACTCATTAAAAGCATGTAATAGAACTTTCTTCCTGATTCCTAACTATTCCAATTGAGTATATATAGGCAAGGTTATTGTTCATTGCTTTAGTCTTAGATAACAGGTGATCCTATTAAAAATTAATAAAGAAAATAAGAACACAAGCTAGAAATTTGGTTCTGTCCAAAAAAGGGAAAGAAAAATAAATCAAAAGAAGAGTCGGACTCTAATTTTTGTGCATCAATAAGGAGCCAAATTTCTACTCTATTCCTTAGTATTTGAGTTCCCTTTCTAAAATATACTTTAGCGAAATCTTTCATACGCCAAGGATTGCCTTTCTACAAATAAAGAGAAACACCGTAATGTTATATTTTGTTTATATAAGTTAGAAAATGTTGGGTTTTAAATTACAGAATTACTTCTTTCAACAATTATCATAGTATTTGCTACTTATTGCAATTCATGAAGGAAACCAAGTTCATAGCTTAGTAATGAAACTTGGGTTCAATAGAATGTTGTGTGATGATTTTCTTTCTTGTTGATATAAACCATGCTTGTTATATCTTCAATGGACTTTTCCAAAGAGATGTGTGACAATTAATAGCTACATAATTTTTGGATTATGATGATTGCATTTACATATGATGTAATTCAATTGTTGAACGACATGCTTGAACACAACATTGGGTTATAGAAATCACTAATTTCAAGGTTTGCACAAAAGTCAAGGGAATAATGACATTGTCATTCTTTGACAGGATGAAAGGGAGCTTAAGTTGACACTACGACAGTGCATGGAGACTATTATTTCAGTTGTGCTAATATTGCAGTGCTGAAGTATGAAAAACAAATACATAGATTACTGATTAATTATAGATTTGAGACATGTCTACTAGTCAAAAACAAGATTATTAGCATGTATGCTAACTTTGGGTGCATCAATAATGCATGCTAGTGTTTTAGTAACATGATGTTGAAGAAAGTGATTTCAAGGACTTCTTTGATTATAGGATATGAGAAACACAATATAGAGTTAAAAGCTCTTGAAGTATTTGATGTAATGGAAGTGGAAGGTATTATACCAATTAATATTATATTCTTAGGTACTTTATATGCATGCAATACACATTCATGGTGGATCTCTTAGCACAATCTAGGTGCCTCAAGGAAGCTTATGATTCATAAAAAGGATACTGATAAAGCCTGATGAAAAGCTTTTTTCAACATTTTTCAGCTTATGTTTATTTATAGATGAACATAGAGCTAGCAAAAATTATTAGACATAGGTTACTTGAATTATAGCATAGAGAAGCAGTGGCAATAACTTTATAGATGCATTAGGAATTTGGAAAGCACAAAAAATTTAAGAAGATTAATGTAAAATATAAGATCAATAAAAAAATTCAAAAATGTTGAATCATGCTCCTGTGGGTTGTGTTTACTGCAAATCTTCATCAAAAGTTGAAGATTAGTGAGTATATTCCTAACACAAGCACAGTTATGCAAAATGTTGATGAACATAAAAAAGAACAGATAGTTCTTGGCTACAGTGAGAAGTTAGCGATTGTACTTATGTAAACATGGATTTCAAGTCTGTAAAATTTATGACAAGAAACATGTACAAAATAGTATTTGTATTAATTTTTATAAATGAATAAGGTACAATATCTGTATTTACATTTTTTTACAATAAAAAGAATGATTTCTCTTATTCAATCTCTTTGAAAGTTTACTAGAATCAAGAACTTGCGACTTAATCCAAACAATGAAATGATGTTGATTCAAAATGACAATTTGGATTTCCCTTAAATATGTAGTTGACAGATTCTCATAGACAAGTGGCTTGATTGTGAGAATCGAATGCTTGAGATCAGATCTGGGAGTACAAAGAATAGTCTTGGACTTGTTGTTCTTGTAAGATCACTGATTGATTTGTGAAGGATTGTTGAGGTTTCGTGGGCTTTGAGCTTAATCATGAATGTTGAATATCTAGATGAGAGATCGTGGAGTTGAATCTCGAACAAGGTATAGTTTATGGTGGACTTCCACTAAGCTTTTAGGCTTTATGCTTGTTTAGAGATTTTAAAAAATTCATTGTGTCTTACAGGACCTAGGACTTAAATTTCGAAAAGCTATAGTACTTTTACTCATTCTTCTTCTTGCCTTAAAATGAATTTAAGTACCCTCAATTTATAGGGATTTTAGAGAGAGATGAATGTCACGTTAAAAGTTTCCATTAACCAGAATTTAAAATAAATTTACTTGAAAATTTTATTTTTTATTTTTTATTTTTATGTCATAAATGAAACCTGATATGATTTCATTAGATACCCTCATATACTTTCAAGTTATAACATTTTGCCTTCTATAACTTAATCTAATAAGCACAATCCCTAAAAATCATATAATGATGGATGATAATCTTAGTTTGTTTGTAGATTACCATTTTAGGACTGCATTGATTTCAAAATGGGTGACAAGGATCATACCAAGAGATTCAAGATGATTTCATCATTTCAAAGATGGAGTTTGCTCATGTGGAAATCATTGGTGACATGTACAAAGTGGATTATTTTCATTAGAGTCTTAAAGTATTGTGTTTCTCATCATGTATATAAAGTACAAGTTTTATAGTTGTTATTTGTGAGGAAATCAACTTTGCAATGTCCTGAATCTTGAGTTCCTCAAGTTTTTTTCTTATTTAATTATTTGTACTTCGACTGAAAGTACATACTAAAAGTTTCTTGGCTTATAATATAATATTAGATAATATAAGCTTCTTAAATGCATTAAACAATATTAAGTATGTAGTCATAGTATCTTTTCACTCTTCATTAAATAATCTATTAGTATTTTTTGATAGGAAAGGAAAAGGAAAAAAGAAAGCAAAACTAAAGAACTACACAACAAGAATAGCTATTCTACGCTTCAAAGGATCTCCTATGTTATCACCATCAAACAAGTCTTAGACCTCCAAAGGAACATGAGTCCATTCCATCTAATCATCCCTGTTATCCAGCATCAATTCGCCAGCCTATCTACCACACTGTTGGCCTCACGATACACATGGACTAAAGTCACTTCCCTATCTCTAGCTAAGATTTTCTGAATAACCCTAAATAAGAGGATAATGTGCATTTAAAGTATTTGAATTAATATAAAGAGAAAGTCAATAGTTGAATTAATATAAAGAGATAGTCAATAGTACAAGTTTATGTTGTCTTATTATTGTCAAACATTGAGTAAGAATCAACTGAATAATTTATGTTAGGCAAAATGACATCTATTGTTCTTAAAATATCACACTTTTATCAATTTTGTCCCAAAATGTTTAAAAAATTTGTAATGTCTTTCTTCAGTCTAACACCATTAACATCTAGATAGAAATTGCTAATGTAACTTAAAATATTTTTTTATCGCATGTCTGCTCAAATGGTAAAAATATATATATATATTTTTTATCTATCTCATGCATACTTTAGGATGAAATTGACAAAATTAAGATGGAATTGAATATAAAAATATTTTTTTTTACCAACCCAATATACATGTGACACCTAATAAAATATTTCAAACCACATCAACATTTTTCGACAAAAATATTAATGGTGTTAAACTTGAGGAAGGCTGTAACAACCCGAGAAATTTAATCTAGATTAATTAGACTAAATAAATGTTTGTTACAGTTAAGCATATAAGTGTTAGAAAATTAGTCTAATGCACGAATTCGGTAGAAATTTTCATACATTCATTCTATGCATTTAATTTAGGAAATTTTAAGGTAAATTTTCAAAAATAGAAAGTAAGGTTAATTTTCAAAGATGGAAAGTGTGACATCATACAATGACATCATCATTTAGTTAGTTTGGTTAAGATTGAAAGGTGGAGACATCATTAGGATGACACCATCATGACATCACCATGACATCATCATTGCATCACCATGACATCACCACTTCCAATTATAGAAACATGTTACAATGGAGCTAAATAGTTAAGAAATAATTAGAATAAAATAAGAAAAAAACTAAACTAGGGAGAGCAAGCCTACCAAAACCATGGGAATGAAGCAAGGAAAGTGTGAATGCATTAATTAAAACTACATAGGTAGAAAGTTTCACTAAATGTAAAGGGTGAGGTGTAAAAACATGTGGGAATAGGTGGCAAGCCAAGTGTTAGAAAACTAGGAGTAAACTAAAAGAAGAAAGACAAGTGTAAAGGAAGGTGGAAACTTGAAAGAAAACTAGTGGAGGATATAAAGTAGAAATAATTAGCAACCATTAATGAAAAAGAAGCCAAAGGAATTAAGCTTCTATATCAACCAGCCATGCACCATTAACACACACACATTCTTTTTGTTGACCGTAAACCCACCCAAACAAGAAGACAAGCCCTAAACACAAACACATACCAAAAGAAGCAAACTGTAACCTTCAAGAAAGAAAAACAAAATCGTAAACTAAAGGAAAGAAAAGGAAAACCATAGATCTAAGAAAGGAGGGAAAAAAAACGTGAGCTAAAAGAAGAAAAAGCAAAACCGTAAAAGGAAGAAAAAAGAAGGAAAACTGAAACAAGGAAGAGGAGGAGACGTAGGAAAAAGAGAAAGAAAATAAAAAGGCTAAGGGTATTAGGCAAGTATTCATACATATCTTTGCCTATTTCATCTTTGTATCACTACTTAATTCCTTGATACTCCTATATTCTTCATGATATTATCATGTCTTTCATGCATATGAAATTAAAATGATGAAAAGGATTCTCTTTTCAGGAAATTTAAAGGAAAAGGAAAAGAATAATAATTCTAGTAACTTGTCTTAAGTTCATGTTAGCCGAAGTTTCTAGTTATCCCGAAGGAAGGATACTCAAACTATAGTATGGATCCTACTATTGAGAGATGGTGCCATGTATATCAGAGGTTGATATCCATGGTACATTAAAGTCCTTATAAGGCAGCCTCAGCTTTGCGTGAATGGTCAAAAATGGTTACTAAGGAGTGGAAAAGAGGAAAAGAGGAAAAGAATAAAGTTTGCATTTGCATATTCCTATATTTCTAAAATTGCCATTAAGATATTTTTCGTTGCTATATGTGAATACTTATTGAGGTTTGACTCACTTTTTCTTCATCTTGATATGTAGGATAACTAAGCTTGTACGGAGGTGTTCATAGTTCAAAGTTTCTTTGTATTTTGTTCTTCCTTAGAGGATGGTATGGCGTATGTTACTGAGTAGTGGCAAATTGTGGACTGGTGGTATGAAAAAGGTGATAATGATAGCCATCTCACTGCCATTTGTGTGATTCCACTCACTACCTAAATGGAAGAATGACCTAGTAATTTTATGTTATGGTCGTTAGGTCCTAGGTGAATTAAAGA
Organism: Quillaja saponaria; assembly: GCA_029379385.1. Taxonomy (NCBI): domain Eukaryota; kingdom Viridiplantae; phylum Streptophyta; class Magnoliopsida; order Fabales; family Quillajaceae; genus Quillaja; species Quillaja saponaria. The sequence continues at coordinate 19,271,311 of CM055605.1, read as the reverse complement.
AAAATCTAATGATGGCCACAAATATAACCATGTAGTTAGTTTGGACTTAACTTATTATTTAAGGGGAATTTGTAAAATACTTGTAATAGTTTCCTTTGGGTCCAAAGTTAATGTAAAATCCATGTGTAGCATGTAGATAAATGAAATAGAAGATTATGTCTTTTTGTAAGTCTTTAATCGATCTATTTGATAAAATCGGTCAAGCAGAATTCCTTAAGGAAAAAAAGTGTCTAATTCGGCCAAGTAATATTTAGGCAAGGAGAGGGTCCAGTTCGGCTAAGGTAAGAAAGAAGGATAACATAGGACAAATGAAACAAATGGTAGAATACAAGATAGGAAGAATTGGTTAAAGTGTCTAGTACTAATCAATTATGGAAAACTAAAATTGGATAGAAAAGATCAATAGTAATCTTAATGGGTAATTTGGTATGTAGTCTTAGTAAGAAAGTACTCATAAGGTAGTAATTAAATTAAGACGTAAAGGAATTCTAGTTACAAGCTCTAGCCAAGAAAGGAAGTAAAAGAATTTAGGATATAAAAAAGAAAATTAATAAGAAATTAAGCGTATGAATTAATCTAAGTAGTGGATATAAATTAAAATGGGTAATAGATTAAGATTTAATAAAATCCTAAGTCTATGACTTAATTAAGTTAAAAGGCTTAATGAAGAAGTCTTGTAAATAAAATATAAGTCTTGAAGAAGGTGAATTGAATAAGCAAAATTTAGTTAGGATGTGTCTTGTAATAAATGTCATTAAGAGGATCAATTAATTGAAAAAAAAATGAAGGTAACATGTTCTCTTGTAACGAGCAATGAATTAGATTTCACTTAATTAAAAGTAATTGAATTCTTCCAAGGGAGAAGATGGAAGGAAACTTGGTAATTTGATTTAATGAATTCGGTCCTAGAAGAGTAAAAAGAAAAAGAAAATTTTTGGTGAAGAAATTGTCTAATTCGGTTTAAGAATTAAAAGTAATAAAGGAAGCTTAGTCTCTTTGGTAATTAAGGAGTAATTACAACTTAATTTAAGCATTAAGACACTAATTAAATTAAGTATAGGATTAAGAAAATAAGGTGTTACAAAGGTATTGTGAATGTTTTGAAAGTTTTGGGACCAAATTGATCGAAAAATAGTTTTGAAACAACATTGACAAAATATAATAATTTAGTGACTATAAATGTCATTTTGACTTTAAATTATCATGTCATCATAATTTTGTTTAATTTTCTACAAATAACAATTGGCTATTGAGTTATTAACTATAATTTATGGAAACTCTACATAGGAGAGACACAAAGAAAGTAGACTTCACATGATGTTAGGATAATTTGTTTCTCTTGAGGTTCATATGATTTTGCTCTATGCACACAATAAATTCTTAATTTTTGTGTAATAATAATAATAATATTCTTTTTACTTCAGCAAATTATGGTGTCAAGAAATATTCCATAGCTTGAATGACGAGGATTAAAAAAAAAATGCTTATAAATAAAAGAGAGGAGAGGAAAGAAGGTATGACAGATACTATCTAGGCTAAATTATATTTTTCATCCCTACAATTACAAAAAAACTCACTTTACTCCTTACAGTCAAAAAAATTTCACTTTAATCCTGATAATTGCTAATTTTGTTAACGTTCATTCCTGTCGTGCCAAATATATCAACGTCTGTTAAATTTCTCCCATATGTCGTAATGGACGCTTACTTGGCCAATCAGTTGCCCTATCTAATGCTTGTCGTTTTCCTAAAACCATGAAATTAAATCTTGTCAACTAATCACAAAACGACATCTTCCCACAAATCCTCAATTCCTATTCTTTCTCATCCCGAGAATCCTTAATCTGTTTTAGGAAAAACTTATCAATCCCTCGTCTTCTCTGCTTAATCAATTCACCATATGCTCAATTAATCATTTCATTTTAGTGGTCAAGTCGAAATCGAATTCATATTATTTTACCATGTATGAATTCTATGCATGAATCTGGTTATTGTCTATTTTGTGAATTTTTGTATAAATATGATTAGTTTGAAATTTAGTGAATTTTTTTATTTCTTAATCATTAAGTAATTGTTGTAGGACACTCCTTCACTTTCTTTGTTTGTTCTTTCTTTTGAATACAATTAAGGTATTGGAAATGTGATAAGGAACAAGCAGGTTTGTGTGTCCGATTGGGTTTTAGTATTGATATACTGAATTGGGTCTGAAGTGTAGTGTTTTTTTTTTTTGTTGTTTTGCATAAATGGATGGTGAAGTGATTTTTACAATGCATTTGCACTATCATAGAGAATATGTTAGAGGGCCTAAAATTAGGTATATTAATAGTGAAGTACAAATATGTACATGCTCCTCTAATTATTGGTCTTATTTAGTTAAAGCAATGATTGAAAAGGATTTAGACTATTTTTCCTTTAAGAGACTTTTCTGGAAAGTTCATTTCTTGTCATTGACAAAAGGACTAAGAACTTTTAATGATGACAGAGATGTAATGGAAATGGTGAAGACTGCATTAGAATACCCTGACATACTTATGGAGTTATACGATAACCATTATGTAGATGATGTTGAAGAGATGGAATTTCTTCTAACTAGCTCTGCACCCCAAGAAAATTTACAACCAAATGAGGATAAGGATAATGAGAATAAGAGTGGAGATGAACCTAATGTGGAAATTGTTGATAAGAAAAACTCAAAACCAAATGAGGATAATAAGAATAGGGGTGGAGATGAACTTGATGTGGATATTGTTGATAAGGAAAGCTCACAACCAAATGAGAATGAGGATAATCGTGTTCAGGAGGGATTTGGTGATGGTAATGATGTGCAAGATGAAACCGAAAGGAATGGAGAGTCTGATAGGAGTGAAAATGATGGCAATTCTGATAGTGACAACAGTCAAAAAAGATTTGAGATGCCTGATAGTGATTAGGATAGAGATTATCATTAATTTGATCAAAATGTAAATGATGGTGTGGAAGATAAAGACATTTATAAAACTAGTAGACCAAAAAAAATTGAATGTGAAAAAGCTAGCTAAGAAGAGTTATGATAAAACATCTACTTCATCCTATATGCCTGATTTGGAAGGTTAGCACAACAATAAAGATGATTATGAAAGTGATGACTTGAGAAGTCCTAAAGGTTCTGATGGTGACAAAGGAAAGACGTATAAGGAGCCTGATATGTGCAAAGATTTTGTATAAGCAGTTGGCATGAAGTTTACAAACTCAAAGCAATTCAAGGAAGCTGTTGTTGAATGGTCTCTACTTAATGGTAGAAAGACCAAATTTACAAAAAATGATAATGTTAGATGTAGGGCAGTATGTAAGGCAAACTGTGTTTGGTGTGTTTTGTGCAGTGTAGTAAAAGGAATTGGTCAATTCAGGACTAAGATAGTTGGGGAGAAGTAACATGTAATAGATCATTTGATAATCATTTTGCTAACTCTAAGAGGGTAGCTAATGCAATTATTGACCTTGTTAACATAAATCCAAAGGTTAAGCTAAGTGAATGTAATCAGTGCTTTTAGAGAGAAATATACCATTGGAATTTCAATACAATTGCATATAAGGCAAGAGTAAATGCTGTGAAGATTCTTGACGGGCACATAAAGAATAGTATGCTAAAATTTGGTCATAAAGAATACTCCTAGGACTACATGCCAAATAAAATTATGGAGACGTAAACTTGAAATGCAACCGTTATTCAAAGATTGTATAAATGCTTTAAGGCTTACAAAAATGGATTCTTGGCAGCTTACAGACTTATAATAGGCATAAATGGATGCCATTTAAAAGGAGAGTATTGTGGACAGTTGCTAGTTGATGTTGGCTTAGATTCAAATGATTAATATTTATAATAGGTGGGTTTTTAATTCTGATCAACAAAAAGTAAGCATTTAATCAGTTTTTCTTTTCATATTTTTTTTTCAATAATAATTTATAGGCACTTCTTATTTAAATACTAATATGTTTTGTTTCTGGAATTGGTTCCGACTCAAGATGAGATGCTATATGGAGTTAAGCACAGGTTTTGTCAAACATCTATATCTTAACTTTAAGCCAAGGTTTAGTAGGAAAACATAGTTAAGAGACCTTGTGCATGCAACTGCCAAGACACCATATTTTGCTTTGTAGGAAAGAATGATAAGTGAATTGAAAACAATTAATAGTGATGCTTATGATTGGTCGATAGATGTGCCAACCAAGTTATGGTATAGACATGCAAGAAGTGATAGATGAACAACATCACTGAAGCTTTTAACAAAGCAATATTTTCAGCTAAATATAAGCTTATCATAATCATGTTTGAGTGGATAAAGGATTACCTAAGAAATAAGTGTAGTCAGCTAAAAGGAAAGTTGGCTAGATACAATAATGAGATTATGCCGAACATCAAAAAAAGATTATGTATTATGACATGTGGACTGCAAAGTAGGTAGGAGATGGGAAGTTTGAAACTTCATTCGTACTGGAAAAATTTGTTGTTGACTTGGATGAACACTCATGCAATTGCAGCTATGGTTTTGGTATATTATTCTACCCAAATTTAGTATGCATACGGCTTCTAATAGCATTAATTGTTGGCTTACAAGTTATAGGAGCTAACAAGAATTTTATGCAAACATGCAATAAGTTTCATTTTTTTCAAAAAGGGTGAAGCTGAGGACTATGTAAGCGCATACTACAAGAAATAAGCTTATGCTAAGTGTTATGTGTAACACCCCAAAATTAATACATAAATTAATTGTAGGATAAGTGATTATCTTATAAGTTAAATAGGATTAAAATTTAATTATATATTATTTCATGTATAGGAATAGTACATTTACATATAAAAATACGTATAAATACAAGTATGTGTATACGTATACATACATGTATATATGTATACAAACATGGACAAGTGTAGGTATTGAAACAAAGATAGAAAAAATGCTACATGGTGGTGTTGAAAGAAGAAGAGAAAATGATAAAATATAGGTTACTTGCTAGAAAAAGAAATTTGATGAATTAGGTGTAAGAAAAATATTAAGTGTGGTAATTTGTAATAAATAAAGGGCCTATGTGTAAGGAAGAGAATAAGTATGACAATTTGCAATTAATGAAAGGACTTAGGTGTACGAAGGAGAATAAGTGTGGCAATTTGTAATTAATAAAGGGGCTTAGTTGTAAGAAGGAGGAAAATGGTGAAAAAGTTGTAATAATTAAGAGGGCATGTGAAAGAAAGTTAGGACATAAGGTGGCAAGTAATAATTAACATAGAAAGATTACTAGACAAATAGAAGGCAATGAAAACACTAGGTGTCCATGAAATAATTAAATAGGACATGTGTAGAGAATTAAGGAAACAAGGTATCTATGAAATGATTAAGTATGACATGTGTAGGGAATTAAGGTGCAAGGTGTCCATGAAATGATTTATGGTGAATATGTGTAGAGATTTAAGAAAGCAAGATGTACATGGAATATTAAAAAGACATGTGTAGAGATTTAATGTAACTAGGTGACTTACTAATAATTAAAGAATCTAAACTAGGGAATAAGAGGAAGACAAGTATTAGGAAGAAAGAACACATGTTAATTTAGAAGATGACAAGTACGTTGTTATAATTTTAGAGAACTAAAAGGGTAAAATAGGAAACAAAACTTTCTCCTAAATCCTAAACCTTGGCCATGCACTATAAATAGGAGGAGGTGGTGACAAAAAATGCATAGGCAAGATAAAGTGTGCACAAAAGTGAGAGAAAGTGAGAGAAAAAGTGAGGAAGTAGAGAAAAAGTAAGAAAACAAAGAAATTGAGAGAAATAGTAAGAAATAAAAGAAAAAGACAAACCGTGAGCTAGGAAGGAGAAGGAAAAAACCAAGAAGAAAAAGAATGGAGGAGGCGTAGAAAGAAAGAAAGAAAAACAAACATTAAAGGTATTAGGCAAGTATTCATGTATTCCTTTGTTTTATTTTATCCTTGCTTTGAAAGCTACTTCCTTGTTACTCTTAGATTCTTCATACTACTCTTATATCCTTCATGCATATGAAATAGAAAATGAGGAAAATGAATCCATTTTGGGAAACTTGAAAGAAATTAGGAAAAATGCTAATTTGTATTGCATAATCCTATATTTCTAAAACTACCATCAAGAATCCTTCATTGTCATGTATGAATGCTTGTTGAGATTTGACTCCCTTTTCTTCATCTTGATGTGCGGATTAATTAATATCATGAATGTATATTGTTTTCGTTGGAGAAAGGCATGGTTTATGTAACAAAAAAAGATGGCAAGTGGACCTTGTTTGAAAAAACATAGAAGTATTTATGTTGAAATGCAATTATGTAGTATAGGGTTGCTTTTGTATAAAGTTGTAATGTGTTCTTAACATGTCTACTTAGTAATGGTAGTAATTTTGGAAAGAAGTCTAGTATTACTAAAATTGGCTCTTTTAAATAAATAACTTAGTGAAATGAAAAGTAATTTGCAAATTGTGTCTCTAGGAATATTAATCCACTATTCACAAGTTACATTTCTCAAGTAAATCTTAGTTAATTGAAGATTAAATAAACAGAGTAGCATATATTTAAAGTCAATTGGAGGAAAAGATAAAAATTTAAAAGGAGAAATATAAAATTACTAATCATGGTCATATGGTATAAAGAGAAATAAGAGAAATGTCTAAGAAAAATTATACAAGTATTACCGTAGGAAGGAAATAAAGATGTAGAAAATACAAGTAATAAAAGTATTACCAATTAAATTGGCTTAAGAGTTTATTAGTATATTAAGTAAAGAATTAAGGAAAGAGGGTGTTACAATTATGGTATCAGAGCATTAGGGTGTTATATTATGAGCATACTATACAGCTTATAAATGGTGAAATAATGTGGCCTAAAGCTATGAAGATTCAATTAAGCCCTTACAGCAACAGAGGGCATTTAAAAAATCAAAGAAGAAAAAGACAAAGTAGCAAGATAAGACTAAAGAGACTAATCCTCACAAATGGAATAAGCCCAAAACTAGTTTAAGATGTGGAAGTTGTCATCAATATGAACAGAACAAAAGGTCTTACAAACCTGGTGTGACATTAAATGCTAAAAAACTTAGAGATGTAGGAGAATTTGTTGCAGGGAGTAGTTCTACATCAACTGGGATTGATAAGCCTAATGTGGTTATTGAGATAGGTGTAAGGGGTAGAGGAAAGAGAATGAGAAGCAGTGGGAGTGGTAGAATTGCTAGAATAGGAGATGTTGTTACTAGGAGTCTTAGTAAGGGTGTTAAAGAGCTTATGTTGGTAGTAGAGTTAGAGGAAGAGTTAGAATTGGTAGTAGGGTAGGTGGTAGAGTTGGAAGAGCTACAAGTAATGCTAGTTATGATACTGCAACTATAGAAACTTCTGCAAGTAATGATAAGGATCTACTAGTGCTTTCAGGTCAAGAACTATAGAAACTTCTAGTTGAGTTTTGGGGGGAAACTAAGGCAAATGGTTTTTATGAATGTAATGGTTTTTATTTACATATAATAGATGTTTATGTTTTTGTTATCAACTCTAGGTATTGTCACTACTTAAAATGATTTTGATCATATGAACAGAAAGTCTTTTTTTGACATATGTTTGATTTCTTATTAAGAGATTATGTGCACTTTTTGTTTTATAATTTAGTCATTTTGTGTTTGTTCATACTACACAAATTTAAACTGAAAATGATTGAAAACATATGAATTTGGAAAAATTAGACTTTCTCAATTACAGATGGATAAGAACCAAACCATACTTAAAATACAAATAAACTACACATTACAAATTAACGTTAATTACACATAACAAATTAACTTATTCTTCATATTTCACTCAACTAAAAGCATAGATTGTAGCCATGATGAAATTGTATTCACAAAAAAGACCAGCAACCTTCATCCAAAACTTAATAGTTTTTTTTCAATTTAGAAATTGTATTCCTCTGTGAACAATTGTTTTCCTTTGATGAAAGATTAAATTTCTCTCACACTTACAAATTTCTTCATCAATCTAAATGAAATAGTTGCAAGGGAAGGCACTATGTAAAAGAATAAAAATTAGTTCGACAAATCAGAAATCAAACTATTGACATTCTAAGCCAAAAATGAAATCATCATTCACACTTACTTACCCATAAATTAAGACAACATTAATACCTACGACCTATATTATGATCCCAAGCAGTGAGATCATGGCTAGCTCATCACCGTGACAGAATCAAAGAAGTTCTTTAACATCACTTATACTTCTAGATAAAATTGTTTATGGCCCCCTATTGATCAATTTCCAGAGAATAAAACCCAACAATAGTAGCCTTCTAATTTGGGAATTTAGACTCGATTGAACATGGAGAAAACAAATCTTTTAGGGTTTGAGGAAAATTGCACTATTTTGGCATTAGATGAGGCAACTATTTGGCTAGGTAAGCATCCACGTGGTCTTCTGTTCTGACATATAGGAGAAATTTAACAGATGTTGAAATATCTGTTAGAACAAAAATGAACATGAATGAAATTTATAATCATCAGGATTAACATGAAAAATTTTAGACTTAGGAACTAAAGTGATTGTTTTTGTCTTGAAAAGTGTAATTTAACCTACTATTTACTAGATAGGCAGGCCGAATGGTTGCTGTTAAAAACAATTGAAATAATATAATAATAATAATTTGACGTTGTCAATTCATACATGCCCAAAAAAGCAGAGAGGCAGTCCTACGCGGAAGTATGAATTGGAACTCAAATTGACATTTTTTTACCTTTTTGTGCTCAGAGTAGCGCGATATAATTGGTGAGTATTTTCTCATGTCGTAAATTCGTTTGTACTGGAAAAGCAAAGCTGTTAAGACTTAGCTCGAACACAAACTTTTTGCCTAAGCAGTCTAGAATCCAAAACAATAAACTAGAAAGGGAGGAATCAAAACATAAAAGCCATAATATAGGAGATAACAAAATTGGATTTTGTAAATACAGTTTCTCCTTGCCTCGTCAACACACCTGCTTCCTTTGCACTTTTGCCCGCTCCCTTATACATATTGTTCATGCAGCATTTTCATCTTTATTTTAATATTTTGTTTGTTATTTATTTATTTTTTAAGGTTATAGTTTGTAGTTTATTTATTTTTTAGTTAGAATGAATTTTTTTAAGAAATTTAATGAAGACAATAATTAAAATTTTTATAATAATTTGATTCATTTTTAAATTGATTGTAAAGTATTTTTGGACCCGATTAATTATTCTCTAAAATACTAAAATTACTGTTTGTACAATTGAATGATTGTTTCAACTATGAAATTAATATTTGTCATGGTAAATCGACCCGGTTTTAGCTTTGTTTTGGCAAATGATTATTCTCTATGCATGACCCCAAATTCGTTATATAAATTTTTTTCCACTTTCTTATAAACAAGGCCACATTTGACACTTAAAAATAATAAATATGACTCAATTTATTAAAAAACTTAAAATTAAAATTGGTACTCGAAGATAGCAAAAAATTTAGACTTGAAAACAAAATTTTTAATCAATTTATAAAAAATAATTGGAGATCAAATTTTTTTATCAATATTAATTTAATTTAATCTAGAACAAATTTGAGATCAAGCTTAGAAGATAATTATCTGTTGAAACAGAGTTGAAGCCTTGAAGACCTTGTTTTACTATAACAAATATTAATTTTACTGTTAAAACAATCATTTGATTATATAAACAATAATTTTTGTATTTAAGAGAATAATTAACGGGCTTAAAAAACCTTTACAATCAAATTACTATAAAATTGTTAATTATTATCTTCATTAAATTAAAAAAAATTGATTCTCACTAAAAAATAAATAAACTACAAACTATAGTCTTAAAAAAATAATCAAATTACTATAAAATTTTTAATTATTATCTTCATTAAATTAAAAAAAAAAATTCATTCTAACTAAAAAAGTAAACAAAATACAAACTATAGTCTTAAAAAAATAATCAAATTACTATAAATTTTTTAATTATTATCTTCATTAAATTAAAAAAAAATTCATTCTAACTAAAAAAGTAAACAAAATACAAACTATAGTCTTAAAAAAATTAACACTTAAAAATAATAAATAACAAACAAAATAATAAAATAAAGGTGAAAATGCTGCATGAACACTGTATAGGGGGGAGCAGCCATTTTCCCCTTTCCGACATAAGAAATACGAAGGAAAAGAAAAGAAAGACGACGAAGAAGAAAGAAACAGAGTAGGCGAAAAGAAATTAGGGACTGGTCGACGAAATTAGGGATTTCTATTTGCCTTCGCTTCTGGAATAGAATCTTTTAACAGTCTCTACCGGTGTCGTTTGGAAAGATAAACAAAATGGGGAGGCAGAAAGGAGAAGGAGGTAGGAGCAAAGCACGACCTTCAAGCAGCAGGTAAAGTATTACTTGTTTGATTTCTCATTACATAGTAAAATTTCTTCATTGTTTTATCATTTATGTTTGCTTGATGATGTAACACTTAATTTTACTATATTTTTTTATTCACCAGTGTGGCGGCGTCGTTGTTGCCTTCGAGTTCTACAGCAACAGTGGGATTTGGGGGTTATGTCGGTAGTTCCCGCCTGGATTCTTCTGTGTTCAGTGAAGAACCAATCCCCTTTGTTGTAAGTTTTGAATTTTATGACTTCCTTGAGTTATGGCTAGTTATAGCTTTTACTCTTTTGTTTTCTTTTCAATTATTAAATGCTATTTCCCAGTTTGAATATTTATCAGTAATCATAAGCTTCAGTAAATAAACACATCACGATAATGCAAAGCCAATTGTCTCTTTTGAGAGCAGGAAGTTTATTTAATAGTTAAATTATTTTGGAGTCTAAATGCTGTTTGAATCAAGTTTCGGTAGAGTGAATAGTAATTTTTTTTTTTTTTGGTCTTACTTTTTTCTGTTTGTTTTGGTGATTGTTGTGTAAGCAGGATATAGATAGTGAAATAGCAGTGCACTTGAAGAGGCTAGCTAGGAAGGATCCCACCACAAAGGTAACTTCCATAAGTATCTGCTACTATCGAGTCTTGGTGGTAGCTTCTTACCTGGGACATACATATAGATATTCCTGATGCTCTGATTTTAGAAATTTCAACATAGGTTGCAATATCTATTTGAAGGATTCATGTCTACCTTATTTTATAATAAATGGATTGTTGGATTGTTGTGTTTCCTCTAAAGTCTATTTAGCTAATCCCCCAAGTTGGAAAGTTTTGATAGCTGTTCTGGGGAATATGACCCACCATGGACTGTTCTCTGATTTTGTGGTATCTTGTCAGAGCATTCGGTGATTCTCTTTAGGATAGTGTCACTTTATTAATGAGGGGTATCTTGGACTTGTTAGTGGGTTGAGGGAGGCACGATTGTAATCTGGGAAGTAATGATATTTGGTTTTATGTGGACTGAGACTCCATCAATTTAGAGCTGGCCTTACTGTTAATTGACCTGTAAATCAACACTATTTGGACATAGCTCATACCCAATGAGGTTTTGTGATAATAAGCACTCCCAGATAAGTTTTACATACATGAGTGAATATGACTGCATAAAGGCATCCGATGCTCTCTCTCTCACTTTTCTGGTTTAAATAAAATGATAGAGTTGTACTATAAATCATGTCACCTAGGAGATGAAATCTGAAGTTTAAAATTCAGCACATCCAAGAAGTCATAAAAAATCTGAGGCAAGAAAATAAAGATTGAGTAGGCAACCAATAAAATAAAGATAACTTTCGATAATCTTCAAATATCAACAGATCCTAAATATTCCTTAAATTCCTTTTGCAATCAACACGTCAATCAAGGCCAGTGGGAAAATCTCTCCATGTTGCCTCTAGGACTGCATTCTAAACTTGCTTTCTGACATTCCAAAGGTTTGGGCAGAGATCTTGGCATCACTCGCCAAAAACACCGGGCAGTGAGAAAACCTAATCCTGCGAGCAACTGAACAATGAAACAGAAAAGGATCAATAGTCAACTAATTATTTTTGATCTGAAATTATCTCCTCTCAGAATATAGTCGTAAGAACTTGACTTGACTGCAGGAGAAACCTATCCGTGAGGTGATTTTATTCTAGACACTCTGCCAAGGAAAGTCATTGCTACCGAAGGATAACAACTGGATATAGTAACTTATATCAGTTAACGTGGCATTCATATTTAATTGTTTACAAATACTATAGTAATTAACTACTCTCTGCCACTATGGATAATCAATTTCCCAATCTTGTAAGGAGCAAATGTTGCATCTCCCCTGACCAGTTTATACTGGCTTTGACAGCTTGTTTAACTGTTGTAATTAATAAGAAGGTCCAAGAGAGAAACTTTCCAGAGATGATCTGAACACCAGATACCCAGTAACCCTAAGTTGTCCCAACAGCTCTCACATGCACGTAAGGGATGTGGTGCCAACCAGGTCAGCACTTTTACCAGATAGGTTCGGATGACCCAGGAGCCCGTCACTAGAACCCTTGAAGGGGCTAAGGTCCAAGGGGCATCCCTTCTTCTAGCCAAGAATCCCATTATTGATTGAATCGAGGTGGGTTCAATTCATTGGCAAATTCAAAATCTATCATTTTTGTAGAGAGAAACTCGAGAATTGCGGGTGAATTGAGTGTGTATTCCTCACACAATGAACATATATTTATAGTGTAAAATAACTATTACAAGCTACAATCTAGGAGCCAGTCAAGGCTATAATCAAGAAACTAACAAGCTTATAGTGAAAAGAGCTAATTAAGGAAATAGTCAAGGAACTAATAAAGGAAATTAATGCTGAAAACTATTCACCACTCCAATACTCTCCCTCAAGCTGGAACATATAGGTAATATGTTCAAACCTTGTTACAAGTAAAACCCAATTGACAATCTCAAAACTCTCCCTCACTTACAACAACATAAGGAGTGATAGTTCAAGCTTCAATATGTTTGACGAACATCAACTAGTACATTCATGTAGCCTCGATTTGATGTGAAAAAAAAGAGGCGATAGCAACGGTACCTTTGAATAGTACTTGTGAACAATATTCTTGCCAGAAAAATAAAATAAGCACTGCTATAAAGAGACACAACATGATTTTCTAGAAAAATAAAAGCAATATCGCTGAAAAGAGACACATCGGGATAATTCACATGAGTACATTTGAGCTGTCAAACCCTTTGAGCCATCAAATCCTATAACAAAAGAGGCTTGAAGAAAAGGAGAATGGTTGAGCTATCCATTAAATGAAATAGATAACTAGGGATAGAGAAAAGAGTGAAGAAATAACTAGTTAAGAGAAAATAACTAGAATGAGAAAATAGATAATTATGGCTATACCAAAAAAGGAGATAATAATAAAGTTGAGGTTGGGGCTGCTGCTAATGAGGTGTAGTAGTCCCAAGATTAGACTTGGGTTTAGATCAAACCCGCTCTGATACCATGTAAAACTTTAGAGAGAAAGAGAGAAACTCAAGAGAATTGTGGGTGAATTGAGTGTGTATTCCTCACACAATGAATATATATTTATATTGTAAAATAACTATTGCAAGCTACAATCTAGGAGCCAATCAAGGCTATAATTAAGAAACTAACAAGCTTATAGTGAAAAGAGCTAATTAAGGAAATAGTCAAGGAGCTAATCAAGGAAATTAATGCTGAAAACTATTGACTATTCCAACAGTTTTAACACTTAGGAAAAAAACCAACCTAGAAAAGAGGAAGAGTCACCAAGACAAGAGCTAGGTAAGCAAGCAAGCAAGGAGAGGCTAGAAAAGGTTCTTAGACACTATTGATGAAGGCAGAAATCCGAACCCCTTTACAAGTTCATCCAGCTGCGATTCTCCTCACAAATACCGGATCCATGCGAGAGAAGACTCGTTGCCAACTTGTGGGGCTGCATGAGAAGTGAGTCTTTTATTCCACCTACGCCTTCTTTAATATGACACCCAATGATCTTTGCCTTGACTAATCTCTTTCAACCTCTTTCTTTCATGGTTTCAACCCTAATCATCACCCCACATTCTTAACCCACAAAACCCTAAAGCCCTAAATTGATTTTCCAACCAGAATCCCTTCTCCCAATAATTCTAATCCCAAAGTTCCGTGCTCTAGAACCCTAGAACCGACCATGAAGCCTTGTAGTCAGATTTCCCCAATCTGTCCAACATCTGAAATTGATTTCACAAGGATATATAGGGTTTGCATAATTGTTTGTGGACTATCAATGTATTGGGTGGTTTGGCATTTGTCTATTTGTGGTTTACTTTGCATGTCTTGATTTTTAGTTCTCTTTACTGGATCTTTCTGGTATGCTTCCCTTGAATCATACCTTTCCTTGCAATAAAATTCTGTTTCTACCATAGGATACGATAATGAGTAGTTGATGTTGTTCATCATATCTTTTGTTAATTACTTCGGTTAAGTTTTCACTTCATAATGTTTGATTGAATTTTTTAGGTATCCTCTATTTGCTTATTTCTACTATACTTTTATTGATATTGTTTTCTGCTGCCTGAATTTTGTTATATTTTATAATTAGCACTTGTCTCTAGCATTTTTAGCATAGCATACTCTTTCCTCGGTGGAAGTTTATGAAAAAATGGTCATAATTATCTTGACTAATTTTGAAACTCATTATGTGGTTGGTTTGCTTTAATTCATCCATGATTAAATTTGTCTGACTGATGCTATATATTAACATCGTATTTGACTTTTTTTACAGCTCAAAGCTTTGACATCTTTGTCCATGGTGCTTAAGAAAAAGTCTGGGAAGGACATTGTCCCAATAGTTCCACAGTGGGTATGGCTCTTCATAATTTTCCTTTGTATTATTTGTAGTTTTGACTTTCTTTTTTGTTGAAAATTCAAGTCCACCTCCTTTTTGCAATAAACATTTGCATGTTGAAATTCAAAACAATATGAACTGCAGCAGGGTTACCAAATTTGCAACTTTGTCGTAAGACTCATAACCAAGAATGGCAGAAAAGTACTGGATGAAATAGTTCAACTACCAAGCTAGAAGCAATCATCTGTCAAAAGCCAATATAAGCAACAAGCACTTCTTTGTTTAATTTCCAAGCAACAAGAAGTAGTCGATTTTACACCTATCTTAAATTAATATCTCACTGATACTCAGCCGCTCATCATGAGTAAACTCTTTAATTTTCAATATCTCTTCAAAGCCTTCCATTCTACGGTTAGCTCTATCACCTTAAAAATTGAGGATCTTCGCCACCATCACATCAGTTGTCAGTACCATTCCCTTGGCGCCAGTTGCAGTGCAGTTATAACCAGGGGAATGGTAGCAACTTTGTTTCTTATTCCTCCTGAACTTCAGTAAATTTACCGGGCTAACACATTCCTAGGCGGTGGTAATTGGAGTTATCAAATCCACTTGTTTTCCAATGAAATTGGGTAAAAATTATGTTGCCAGGTGCTGAAGTTGCCTGGAACAGAAAAAGATTGTAGCGTAACAGATGCTGGTAGAGAGCTGAAAACATTGACATAGCTTCTAATTCAGTGGATTTAACAACAGAGTTTTCTATGTTAAATGCTTGCTTGATCTCTATTTTAATCTCATTGATTGCACTTTTGCTTCTTGCGTAGGCATTTGAATATAAGAAGCTGTTGCTGGACTATAATAGGGACGTTCGACGAGCCACTCATGATATTATGACCGACCTGGTCATTGTTGTCGGGTTTGAATTTCTCCAGTTTTGATGCTTGGTTTCTTGCTTTTGCTTCTCTATAATTTAAGCTATTTGGACCTTTAAGGACCAGATTAAGAAGATGATTCATTTCATTTGTTGATCTTGTGCTTGAATATATGTACATATCTATTCTGCTGAAATCCAATTGTTTGAGTCAGTAATTACTTGCTTGTGGATTAGAGTTTAACTTGGAGAAACAAGAATATTTTGAAAAGCTGCAGAATTTTGTTTTCTTATTTCTGCAGGTGCTAGTATTATTCACATCTGCTCTGAGATACATCATAGCTTATTTCATGCTTCTTACATTATTTTTTTTTTTTTTTTTGTTTGCTCCATTGTGAGATCACTTTTGTGCTTCTCCTGTTAGTAATTTGATCTTAGCAACTTTTTTTTCCCCATTGCATTTGGAACTTCTGCATAGATAGCTTCTTTTTTAATCTTTTTATTATATCCAATCTCAGGAGAGATTTAGCTCCACATCTGAAGACTTTGATGGGACCATGGTGGTTTTCTCAATTTGATCCAGTTTCTGAAGTTTCCCAAGCTGCGAAACAATCATTACAGGTTTATTATCATATGAATACTACTATCTATACATTTCATGTGGCTAGTTTTCAATTGTTGTTGTCACATTTTCTGGCATTATATCAGAAACTAGTAAAAGTCATTTCAGAGGACAATTGTACATATCAAAAAAATGACGCAATAGGCATAGTTAAAACCATATTCCAGATATGTCATATTTGTGGCTATAGTATATATCTATCCGATACAAAAGAACCTTTAGTATTTACATGGAAATTTGAATATTATGTTTAATGAGATGCATCTAATAGGCCTTTGGCTATTGTGCCAATTGTTAGTTGGATAGGGAAATGGGTGGCTTCTATGTTGTTGCCATAAAACTTAGGGTACCCTTGTGTCAAGAGACCTTTTATATTTCCATGTACTAGTAATGAGCACCAATTGGTAATGCTATCCTGATCTTTCTCTTCCACTGCAAATGACAGGCAGCCTTTCCAGCACAGGAGAAGAGACTAGATGCTTTGATATTATGTACAACAGAGATATTTATGTATCTGGAAGAAAACCTGAAGCTCACGCCAGAGACTATATCTGACAAAGCTGCTGCTTTGGATGAGTTGGAAGAGATATACCACCAGGTTTGCAGTTAAATTTTTTGTAATGTAGTTCTAAATAGGTATCTTGATTACCATTAGTCATCTTTGTATGAGTTATTAATTATGTTAGCAACTATGATGGAATGAAATCATCCAGGTATGATGACCTGGAAGCTTTTAATATTAGAGCTATTAATGATTGGGGAAGAATGTTATCTAGGTATGACGACTGGGAAGCTTTTAATATTAGAGCTATTAACCATGATTGGGGAAGAATGTTGGATTTATGGATTTTCTACCTAGACTTCCTAAGTTTTACCTTTTCATTTCCCCCCCTTTGGTACATTTCATGGTGTTGGTAGGAGGAGGGAGACTGTCACGAAGAAGAGAAAAATGAGCATCTCTTTTGGCATTGAACTTCTGTGAACTTGTATCTGTTTAACTTTTTGGCCATGCTACGTACACCGGATTGGATATGATTGAGTTGATTGTCCTAGCAAGCGTTATCCTATGTTTATTCTTATGCTGGATAGGAAAACACTATCCAATAAGGCCTTTCCATCAGGTGTAAGTCTTGTTATTTTATCTGGATAAGGGGTGTGGCATATGTATGGATAATAAATATGGCTTATGAGGATGTAGGAAATAAAAGTAAAAGTCTTTCTTGACCTTTTTCTATATTAAATGGGTTAATGTTTTTCTTACTTCACCATTTTTATTTTTTTTGGTTGTTAAAACGAAGATTACAAGTTAAATTACTGGTTAGGCTCTTTGAATTAGTTACCTTACCATTAACAATTTACTATCACTTTATTTTGTCTTTCAAATTTTGTTATTCCGTCAATGTTAAAATTATTTTTATGCTTCAGGATGTCCAATTATTGTTTACTTCTATGGTATTTGATCATGCATTAAATACATAATAGGACATTGTTATGTTATCCTATTTTCTATCATATTTGGCGCCACACATTGTAGATGATAAAATTCCTGTTATCATTTCCTCTTCAAATCTTTTTCACCTTTCTTATCAAATCCATCATTATCCTACCTGGAGTAACACGAGATCTTGGAGTTGTTTGACCTTCCAAAACTTATATTGTAATTGGTAGGATGACAGTTATCTACTGTGATCTAATATTTTTCCACCTCTGGTTCATTTCAGCCTAGCTGATTGTTTTGTTGGATGCTATTGTTGGGGTAATAGAGTTGGTGTATCTTTAAACTTCGCATTGTCATCCCTCCTTTTCCCTATTTTTCAAGTCTGTATTTGTCATTATGGTTTTCTGTTCACTTTGTGATCATCAGGGAAAACAAAAAAGTCAATACAAGAGGTTATAAGTATCCTTGCTGCAATCTTGGATTTTCCATATCATTTTTCCTGCCTATTTCTTTTTCCATTTGTCTCCATTTTTAAATGTATCCTCCTATTACCCACTTCCTTTGTGTTACAGGTGATATCTTCATCTTTGTTAGCATTGGCCACACTTCTCGATGTTTTGATTTCAATGCAGCTAGAAAGACCTGGTTTTGAGAACATAACTGCTGAGCCAAAACATGCTTCGAAGGCCAGGGTGACTGCTATTTCTTTTGCTGGAAAGTTGTTCACTGATCATAAATATTTTCAACAATTTCTAAAGTCCCAGAGCCGTGCTATCCGTTCAGCTACATATATTGCATTCAAGAGCTTCATTAAAAATATCCCTGAGGCTTTTAATGACGGAAATATGAATATGCTTGCTGAAGCAATTTTTGGAATTCTCCAGGAGAAGGATCCCACTTGTCATTCATCAATGTGGGATTTGATATTACTTTTCTCAAAAAGATTCCCTGTTAGTTGGAACTCCGTAAATGTCCACAAAACTATACTCAATCCACTGTGGCATTTGCTGAAGAATGGATGCTTTGGGTCCCAACAGGTCTCTTATCCTTCTCTGGTTTTATTCCTGAACTATGTACCTCCTAAAGCAATAGTAAGGGAGAAATTTTTTCTCGAGTTTTTTAAGAATTTGTGGGCTGGAAGAAACCCATCACATTCTTCAAATGCAGATAGACTACCATTTTTTATGGCGTATGAAGAATGTTTTCTTTGGGTATTGCGTAATGCATCAAGGTGAGTATTTCTTTATTTTTTTTTTGGGTCAAGTAAATACCCTGGCCTCCAAGTTCTTAGCTTCTTTGAGTTTGTGCTTCAAAAAATTAGATAAAAGATTTGTTCCTTTTTTTGTAATTAAAATGTCTTCTGTTTATGCCAGATACTATGATGGAGTGGATTCAGTTTATCATTTTCGAGTCATGCTCGTTGATGAGATACTAGTAAAGCTCTCGTGGAAGGATTATCTTATGTTTGGCAGCACAAAAGGTCAAGATGGAATCTTAACTGGAATATCTGCAGATTCATCTGAGCAAAGCATTTGTCTTAACAAGAAAGCAGTTGATACTCTGAATATGAAGCATCCAATGAGCTACTTGCAAGAGTTGGGAAAATGCATTATCAAAATTCTTTCAGGCATTTGTTTGTTAGATCATGATATTCTCTCTTCTTTTAGTGTGGACTTTCAGGAGAAATGCCTTGGGATTTTGCAGAATTCGGAGAATAGAGAAAGATCTAGGGAGAGTATAGAGCGAATTATTTTATTCCTGTTATTGCTGGAGCAACTGGTAGTGCAGAAAAGTGAAACTTGGCCCTTGGTTGATATAGTAGGACCAACATTGGCCAAGTCATTCCCAATCATAAAATCTCTTGTAAGTTACTGTTTCTACAAACTCATTCTGTTGGTTTTATAGAGTTTGTAATTTACTTTATTTTTATGTATTTCTATTTTGGGTTTTTAACAATGTTTGAATAATTTCAATCTTTGTTTGCACATGTGTTATATATATATATTTCTCTTTTCTCTTTTATTTTCATATTGAAATAAAATGCGAAGCCTAAAGGTCTATTTGCACATGTGTTAAATTCCTGTTATTTCTATTTTCTACTTTATCCCTACAAAGTACACTTTTTTAATTTTTTCCAAATTGAGAAGATTTGGAAAGAAAAGATAAAGTATATTATTTTTTGTGCTTATAGTGACTAATATACCTTTTTCTTTCTGTTAAATACCTACCAATATCTAAATAAAATATTTAGGGCGTAATCATAAAATTATGTAATAATATATCCTCTTTTCACCTTTTTCTCAATTTGAAACAAGAAATGTACCTTATCCTTTCCTCTCCTCTTGCTTAAATTTTTTTTTTTTTTAATTCCCAAACGAGACAAAGGAGAAGTGTCATTTTTTCTCAATTCTCATATCTTCTCCCTCCAAACTCCCAAATAGGCCCTAAATGTGGATCATTTACACTGAGTAGATATATGTGGGGTGTTGAGTGCTCGATAAGTATTTTGGTTACCTGTCTAGGATCTGGACTGTTCTTCCTTTATTAATGAGTAAGAATTCATTACATGACATCTCATATATTTAAGCAATACACAATCAACATATATAGAGAATAAAAAGAAATAGAGAACAAAAAAGATTATGGCTTCTATACCAACCTTTGTAGGATACCAACAAATCAAGGGTTACTGGGTTGTAAGATCGGCAGTGTTAAGGCCAAACATTGCGATATTTGTGAAAAGGGAACGGTTTTAAAAGAAATGTACAAATTAGTATTGAAATAAGAAAAAAAGTAACTTGCAGACTGGGGATTGCCGAGAAGTAACTACTGAGTCTGCTTTAAATGGCTATTGTATGAAGGGATGTGTAAGGATTTCATAGGTATAGAATCAGTGAGAAGCTTGAAATGATTCTGGGAACGATTAGTAATTGGACATATTTCATAGAAATTAGACTAGAAAAATGAATGAAGACGAATTTGGACTCATGTACAGAGTTCAGTTCATTTAGTGCAATATAGTTCATAAATGGGGTGCTACTCCTTGGTGACAATCTTGGATCATTTGGTTTATAGGATTCGGTTATTTCGAAGGTCTCAGTGTTTAGATAGTTGGAAGGCTGCTTTCTTTGTTTCTTTCTTTTCTCTTCGTTTGGGGTGGTTGAATACTCTTACAGTCTTGCTAACCGCTGTGTCTTTTCATTTAGTTTCTTTTGTTGTACAGAGTTCCTAATTTGGTGACTCAACTATTGGAGATAATGATGAGATTTTTGGGGTCTGACTTGGGGTTTAAGAAGAGAGACCATTTGTTTACTGGAATGTTTGTCTATAGACCTATGGCTTGGTTCTTGAAAATTGGTTTCTAGAAGCATTGCTTTGGTTGGAAAATAATAGAGAGATTTGCTTTTGGATATGAATCATAAGAAACAAGTTTGGCCTCTAGCAGAATGATGGAGATTGTCATCCTTGAAACTTTTGCTCTTCGAATCTTTGGCCAACTGTTGGCTGCTTTTGGAAATCTAAGATCTTGACATAATTAATTCATTCACACACACATGCAGTTACTTGCCTTTAGTTTGGTGGCTTTAGATTGTGATCTTCAACTTTGTCTATGAAGTTATCTACTAGATCTCAAAGTTGTAAGATTTAGAATCTGAATTGGGACATTAATTACCTTTGTAATGCAATAATGAATACTTAGTATGGGTTTTTGCTGCAAATTTCTAAATTCACACCTGTTATAATTTCTTTATGCCAGGACTCACCAGATAGTTTGAGACTGTTATCTGTTGCTTTTTCTGTATTTGGACCTCTCAAGCTAGTGCAAGAACTTTTTCTTCAAGACAAAGAGAATCCTCGTCCTCATATTTTCAATGATAGGGACAGAGAATTAGAAGGCGAGCACTATATGCAAATTTTCAGAGAGACTTTTGTTCCTTGGTGTTTGAATAGTAATAATTGCTCAAGCAGTGCTAGACTGGACTTGTTGCTGGCAATGCTGGATGATGAATATTTTTCCGAGCAATGGGATACTGTTGTAAAATATGCAACTAACCAAAAGTATTCTGGCAGTCCACCAGGATTCCTTGATGCTGATTCTGCAGCCTTGTTGGCCTTACTCTTAGAGAAAGCAAGAGATGAGATTACAAAGAGGAAGAGGGGAGAAGAGTCCTTTTATCTGCATGGTGCCATTGCAGACCATTGGCATCACGAGGGTATAGAATCAGCTGCAATTGCTGTTGTCCGTTCCTCGCCTCCTTTTGGAACTTCTGATGCGCAGTTTCTGTGGTATGTAAATTCAGTGTTTTGATATGATGATTAACATCTAGGATTAACATTCCGTGTGAAGTAAATGATCTACAAATTTTCATTTTTTTAGAACTTCCTAATTATGATACATTTAAGATTAAGCTACTGTTGTGACCTCATCATACCCATGACTGGCACCTTCAGTCTGATATTCTATTATCTTAGATTATGTTTTTCATCTGTGATTGCACATAGTGAATCAAACCACGGGTGAAACCAGGACCCTTTTTTTTTTTTTTGTGGGGGGGGGGGGGGGGGGGGGGGGGGGGGGGGTGTTTGAGGAAGGTACAAAGTTTTCAATGAATATTTCACACATGAGATTGTATGCATGTTTACATAGCTCATGGTAATCAGATTTTTTCCTTTTAAACAGTAAATCAATCTGAGCTGGTTTCATCATAAGGCCATATTACACGTTTTTAGACTTGAAATAGTTATTTATAAATAATAATCTGCACATCTGGGAAATTATCTTTTGAAAGAAACTATGAGTATCCAATTTGATTATTCTTGTGATAATTCCAATATGAATTAGTAAAACTGAAACTTTTGATCGCTACTTTCCTTTTCATAGATAAAGTAATATTTACAATAAAGAAGAGATTATTAAGAAGTATTAAACTGACAATAGAGAATTATAAATTGATGAACCTGTGAGGAAGAAAATTTGATGTTTTTGATTTAGATCCGACTTATAGTTAGTCCATACAGTAGATTATTTGATACTCTAATCATACTTGGCCCTGGTGATCCTCTGCCCCCCTTCTCCTTCTACTCTGGTTGTGGATGTCTTGAGTAGGATGCTTAGGAAGGGGGTTAAGCATGGTCTCAGTGAGGGGTTGTCAGTTGTTTATATTAATTCTCCTAGACTCCTAGTAGCTTTCTGTGGTCCTTTTTGTTATTTTCTCATTACTATTTAATTAGGCTGATATCTTATCCTCCTCTTTGTGATTCAGTGCATCATCCCCTCGTTAAGACTTATTTTTCCTGTCAAACAATAGAAGTAGTAGAACTACAAAAGCTATAGGAAATGCTAGTAACATGCTGAGTAAATTCTATAACATGAGACCCTTTACTCCTAAAATTCAGAAATGAAAGTAGATCCCAGCAACGTTCTAAATTGTACAATGTAAATAATTTTAACATAAAAAGCCTATTCTATGTATTACTTTTAAACCCAAGAATGAACCAAATTGGACTATTAACTTAAATTTCTTGATCTCTATTTTTTGATAAGTATTGATTTTGTTAAGTAATGAGGGAAAATTCTTTCGATCTTTATGTTTTCATGTTCCTTTTGCTGGCTGAGTTAATCATTTGTATCTGAGTTTGGAAGAAAAATAGTTTGTTAAGGACACCCTGTTTTCATCTGCGGTCTCTCAAATTGAATTGTGACCACTACTAGAAAGCTTACAGTTGATGACTTAGTGTTCCTTACTCCACCTTGTACATCTCTCTTGCAGTGCTGCTCTTGGTGGTTCAACAGAAGGAAGTTCTACTTCATTTGTATCAAGAAATGCATTAATCCTCATTTATGAGGAGGTTCTCAGAAAGTTACTCTTTTTTATTAAGGGGTCATCCTTCTCTTGGGTTAAAATTGCGGCTTCTTTGTTAGAAGCTGATGCAAACCAGATTATTGGACCAGAACTTGACAGTTCTGTCCAAATGTTTGAGATGGCTCTCTTTGCTCTTGAGATACTTGATGGTAGCTTCTTTTGCTTGAGGAAACTTGTCAAAGAAAGTGCACTAGTTTCAGGGATTTCAGCCGCAATATTTATTGTTGATTGGGAATATAGCATGGCAGTTGTGGATTATCCACTTGGTGATGGATCAAGGAACAATATCAAGGCCAGGTTGGAATTTGGTGAAACTTTACATGCTTTTCGTTGTAAGATAGGTAATCAATTCTGGAGAAGTCTTAGCTTAGATATCCGGATGATACTAGCTAGTATCCTGATTCAGTCAATAAGGTATGCCATCTTCAGCACAGAGAAACTTGCCAGAGATAAAATCGCGTCATTGGGCTATCTGTGGGTGCTGGAAGTTCTTGAAAGTCTCGGCCTGTCTGGATATGAGGAACAGGATCTGATAGACCAGCTACTGAGAAAGGGTGAGACATGGCCAGTGTTTGTCATCCCAGATTCTGATTCCCAAAAGGTATTAGTTGCTTTATATATGAAATTATCTAATTTGGCATCTATCTGCATTTTTATTTATTTAAATAAATAAGCTTGTTTACTTGATAGATTGTTAGTCTTTGTTCTTGATACCTTAAACCTCGGTCACATGACAAGACATCAGATATTTCTGTTTTTATCAGTGAGTATGTTTGATTCTTTGATTCTGGGTTTGCTTTTCTTTGGAACAATACAGAATGTTAGATTTCCTTTCGGCTTGCATGTCCTAACTCCTAACTTTTTACCACCTTGAGAAGCTGCAAACAGGTAGTAAGTTTGACATTTATGTTGTGTTCATTTTGGATATTTTCTCTAATATTTTGATACTTTTCTTTCATATTTTCTTTTCATGTGTAAGTTATATTTATTTACAATTAACATCAGGGGGTTCACGGATTTTCATTAACTCTGAAACACCTATTATCATCTCGGATGACAAATAACTATATTTATAGTTAGTACTTGCTCTAATGCTATAGTTGTATACCAGCAAATTGACTTTTGGCCATCTATTTGGATTTGTTCATTTACCATATTACTCTGATTGCAAATAGTAATTATCTATGAGCCTTAGAGCCAGGTCAGGCTTTCTTTATTGGGTGCAAAGTAACTAGGATTGCAGTACGTTTCAGGACATGGTATGGGAAGGGGGCCGGGGTACATTACCTGGATAAAAAATGTGGTGGAGGGTGGGCTGTGTGGTGATAGCTTATTTGGTTTGCTATTTCGGGACATGGTACGTTGGAAGTATTTTTGTATTCCCATTCCCACAGCTAAAAGAATAATATTAAAACAAACCTCCATGACCCATCGTTTCGTCTTCCATTCCTTTTCCTTTCTTATCTTTTTTCTTTTGCTGCTTTTAACTCTACCTCTTCTTCCTGCAACTCTGTTCCGATTTCTGACTACTGAAAAATGTGAGGTGTGCAATGTGCTGTCAGGAAAAACATGAATTTTCATGGAAAGAGCAATGAAATGAACCCATATTTTAAGGGAAAAAATGAAGTAAACTGACTTAGGAAGCATTTTATCATTCTTTCTCGTTTTCTACCTGGAAAATCTCGTGATTTTGGGTTGCCACTTTTGACAATCTGGATTGTGAGCAACAACAATCTGGAATGTGGTACCAATGGGGTCCCGTCAAGTGATCCTGGTCACGTTGGCTATGTCCATTTGAATTGTGTAAGGAAGCACATAATTGTTCTTCTTGCTCTTTTGGATGCATTATAACTATAAATTTTGGTGTCCTCTTGGAAGATATATGGACTTGTTTCCTGACATACTGACATAAGATGTTACCACGTACCAGATACCTAAGCAAAGCCTTTTATGATGTGCACCATGCTCCTGTAACTCATCTAAGTTTTAAGACATATGAAACAGGGGTGAGGATTTTTCTCTTCAGTTGTCTTTTTTGGATGTTTGTGGGGACGGTAGGGAGGTTGACTAGTAGCCACGTTGAACCTGTACTTACCACTGACACTGAGGCAATAAGGACTACAGAGAGATTCGTTTACTTCATTATATATTGGTTATATGCCTCAAATGATTGATGTCTAATATTTGTATTAGTGTTAACCTTAGGCTAATCACTATGTATACAACAGTGCTATTAGGAAATTTTCTTGGGTTTCAGTTGGATATAATTCCTATAAAGACAGCTGAAAAGTTGTCTTTATGTTTCATGTGACTAAAGAAATCATAGAACCGATACTGATGTTCTTGGACAGGTTTCACGGTAAGTTTCTTGTATGCCACTGATGAAATGCTACATCAGTAAGTAAAATCTTGATTTTCTTGAAATGAGGATCCCAACATTACTTTATGCTTCAAAAGTTGGAATGCTCATTTGAAAAAGAGGTGCCAATTCTATAGATAAATGGACAAGAAATCCCAAGCTAAACATAGGAAAAGCTTATCCATGCCCACTTTAAATGGAAACAGAAAAATAGTTGTAAAAGATGATCGACATCTACCTGTTCTGACTTTGAGTCGTTAGTCATCTTTCTCTGGCCTCCATCCTACTGCCTTATTCAGATCGCTTCTGTGGCCAGCACTGCTCCTCCATAATGACCACCACCCTTCAACCACCAATCCATCTGACCATCATCGCCACTATAGCAACATCACTCTGCCACTACCACCAGTAAAACAACACTTCCACTGTAACAACCACCCCCACTATTTCTCTTTACCTCCTTCTCTCTCTCTCTCTCTTTCTCTTTCTATGAAATAAGGATATCTTGGATTTATTTACAATTTATTTTTACTTCAGTTAAAAGTCTAGTCTAACCAAACATTAGGTAACAATAAGCATTTCATCACTATGCTACTGCAAAACAGAGGAATAGGATTATAGGAATTGTTGACCGACTTAAGCATTAAGTCAACTCTTTTGATTTCCTTCCTTTTCCCAATATAGTTGATTTTGGTTCCATTTACAAAACAAGGCACAAATGCTGAGGAAGCTTCAGTTGTTAAAGAGAATACTTAAGAGTGAATTTCCTATTTCACAGGGTCACAAAGTTCTGAAATATATTGTGTCTGATAAGATCTACAGGATGTTGTTTTCTTTTTTTTGCTTTTCCTTTTCTTTTTTGGTGTTATAGACAAACTTTTCAGCTTCATGCTACCTATAGTTGGTGGTGGTACTGTTTGTTGGACTCTAATTTGTGTATTCGTCCCTTTGAGAATATTCAGCTAGGTTTTGTGGACATGGATCTTGATTCTTAATTTTATTACTAGTGCTGTTTAATTTAATGCTTCAAGTCTCTTCAATACTTGCAAAAAAAAAATTTCCTGATAGTGTTACAATACCTTGAAATTTTATGTGGTTCAAACTATCTCATAAATTGCAATATATGGCAATTGCAGGTCTCGGATAATCTGCAGTTTATATCTTTAATTGACAGGCTAATCTCGAAAATCGGGATTGATAAAGTAGTTGCTGCTTGCACTATAAGTAGCACATTTGTGCCTGAAACAATAAATCAAGAGTTTACTTCTCGTGCATGGCTTGCTGCTGAGATTCTGTGCACATGGAAATGGGAAGGGGGTAGTGCTGTCGATTCGTTCTTGCCTTCCCTTAGTGCATATGCCAAGAGTAGCACTTCTCAGAAAAGCTTGTTAGACAAGATATTAAGCATTTTGATTGATGGTGCCCTCGTTCATGGTGGAAATGGTGCAAATAGTTCTATCAATGTCTGGCCAGTTTCAGCTCGAGCAGCAGATATTATTGAAGAGCCATTTTTAAGAGCTCTTGTTTCATTTCTTTCCACTGTGTTGCAAGATAACATATGGGATACACAGAAAGCTGTGGACCTCTTTGAACTGCTTGTAGATAAACTTTTTATAGGTGAAGCAGTTAACACAGGTTGTCTTAAGATTCTTCCAGTACTTGTAAATGTACTTCTACAATCATTATGTCGAAGAAGCATTGGTTACATGGAATCTAGTTTAGATTCTCAACCTGGCTCTTTAGACGAAACAATCAAAGGCTGGCTCGAGAAATGCCTGTTGTTTCCACCAATTGTCACATGGCAAACAGTAGAAGGTGAATGCTTGCATTTTTAAATCAAACACTACTTTTTATTCTACTTTATAATCTACTTGTTTCTTGGGAATTTACACAAGAAATCAAGTTCAACCTGTGTGTGTGATTGATTGCACTTTCATATGGCATGTCTCTACCTGCATGTGTTGGATGTGGTGAGGGACATTCTAGTGCTAATGCTTCATGTTGCGTGTTCATGTTGTTTCTTTGTTACTTGATGGTACTAATGCTACTTGTCTTGCCTCTTCTTGTAGATCTGGAAGATTGGTTTCAGCTGGTTTTTTCTTGTTATCCTTTTAGTGCCTTAGGAGGTGTACAAGTTCTGAAGCCAGAGAGAAACATTAGCCCTGATGAGAGAAGACTTCTATTTCAATTATTTCGGAAGCAGAGGCAAGTTGCTTGTGCATCAGCTGTAACCAATCAGCTTCCAGTGGTGCAGATGCTGCTATCAAAACTTTCAGTTGTTTCAGTAGGTTACTGCTGGAACGAGTTCACAGAGGAAGACTGGGACTTCCTATTATCTAATGTAAGGGGTTGGATTCAATCCGTAGCAGTAATGATGGAGGATGTGGCTGAAGATGCTAATGAATCCATGGTTGGCTGTTCACCTGACAAGTTGGATGCTATCATTAGCAAAATTGAGAAAATTGCTTTGGTTACAGATCCTTTACCTATTAATACTGCCGAAAATGCACTTTTGTCATTTTCGCTTTTCCTTGAGCATTTCAATCATAAACAAGCTAAAAATGAAGACAGTGTAAACATGTTGAGAACAGAAATATTGGATTCGACTAAAGATCGGATTCTAGAGGGCATTCTTCGCTTATTCTTTTGCACTGGCATTTCTGAGGCAATAGCAAATTCCTATTGCAAGGAGGCTGCATCAGTTATAGCTTCATCCCGACTTGAATATAGATATTTTTGGGAGTTGGTAGCATCGTGTGTTGTTAATTCTTCAGCGCAGGCTAGAGATAGAGCAGTGAAATCAGTTGAATTTTGGGGACTAAGCAAAGGAGCCATTAGCTCTTTGTATGCCATTCTTTTTTCGTCCGAACCAATTCCTTTGTTGCAATATGCTGCCTATGTTGTTCTTTCAACCGACCCTGTTTCAAAAATAGCAATACTTGAAGATAATGCATGTAACCAGGGTCCCTATACCACCAGTGATGAGGAGTTAAGCCATCGTGAATTGTCAATAGAAGACAAAGTCTTCCTAAAAGAGGAGATATCTAGCATGATTGAAAAGTCCCCTTATGAGCTTCTTGAAATGGACCTACTTGCTCAACAGAGAGTGAGCCTACTTTTTTCTTTACTTTTTCTGATTAGAATTTTATTCTCCAGTGCTTCAACCTTCCAGCATCATTCGTTTGTCACCCTTTCTCAATTGTTAGCTAGTTTCTGTGATATCTTTTCACCATAGTGTACTACTAGTAGTTGCTTTGATGAATTGATATTTCTTTTACAAAAATTGCAGGTAAACATCTTCCTTGCTTGGTCTTTGTTGATATCGTATCTGTGGTCATTGCCTTCATCATCACCTGTAAGGGAGAGATTGGTCCAATATATACAAGATTCTGCTAGTGTAATTATCCTAGATTGTCTTTTCCAGCACATCCCTGTAGAATCTTCTGTGGTGCATGGTCTGAAGAAGAAAGAGGGAGAGCTTCCTACAGTTGTATCAGAGGCTGCAAATGGCGCAACCCGTGCTGTCACAACTGGTTCGTTGTTGAATTTGGTGGAATCTTTATGGCCCATTGAACCAGTGAAAATCTCTACTCTTGCCGGAGCAGTATATGGTTTGATGTTACGTGTTCTTCCAGCTTATGTTCGTGGGTGGTTCAGTGATTTACGTGACCGGAATATGTCATCTTCCATTGAATCCTTTACAAAAACATGCTGCAGCCCTCCTCTCATTGCATTTGAATTATCCCAGGTATGTGCATCTTAAAAATTATGTATTCATTTCTATGGAAAAAGTCTACGTATCTCAAATAAACTCAGGTTTACAGTTCTAACACATGACTATTGTTTCCGGTCGACATAAGGCTTGGTTTTCAAGCTCAAGTCCCAAGTCCAATCCTGAATATGACAAGGGTTTTATATAAGAAAAAAATGAAGAAAGAAAGGACTCTGACTACATTTTATCTTTTGAATAGATAGTAAATTAAATAATATTCCATTGGCTGCTAGTTGGGTTTGAAGTCTCCTATATATAAACAGATTTTGTTTGATCAGGAGATGTGGTAGAAGACTGCTGCAGGTATTCATCAATTATGTATGTTTGATCTTTATTTTTATTTTCCCAAAGGGCAAACACGGCTGCCATTGAATTATTTTGCATTGTCAGTCTCCCCATTTTAGGATTCCAGAGTCTGGATTGACTCCGAAAAGTAAAATAATCAGAATGCTATAGGAGGAAGGGGGATCAGGTGAAGCTGGTATACAAACTTTAATGATTGTTTAATCTATGGATTTATAATATTAATATCTAATTTCTGTTTTTTTGACCGGGATGAACTTCGCTTTTGTATTTGTGACTTTTACTTACAATAACTAATTGGCTGTGCAAAAAAGATATTTCTTGTTGGGATTATTGATTGTCACAAGGAAATTGTATATGTAGAGATTTATACATGGTCTGAGATAATATCATCTCCAATGCAGATTAAGAAAACCAAATTCACTGACGAGAATTTCTCAGTTAGTGTAAGCAAATCAGCAAATGAGATTGTTGCTACTTACACAAAGGATGAAACAGGAATGGATCTAGTAATCCGTCTTCCTGCATCTTACCCACTACGGGCAGTCGATGTTGACTGCACAAGGAGCCTTGGGATTAGTGAAGTGAAGCAAAGAAAGTGGTTAATGTCGATGATGTTATTTGTCCGTAATCAGGTACTTGTTATGCACATTTGTGAGCTTTATATTTGCAAATGGCTTCTTCTGTCCCTTCCCCTTTATTTTAGTAGAAAAGTAGAAAACAAAAGGAATGCGAGACAGTCAGAAGGTTGTCCTTCTAATGTACGCTTCCCTGCTATTAATGAGATGAAGAATGATTGGAAGTTTGGACTCAAGGTCATGATTGTTTTCCTTATGTAATGCAGAATGGAGCTTTAGCAGAAGCTATAGGAATATGGAAGCACAATTTTGACAAAGAATTTGAAGGTGTTGAGGAGTGCCCTATCTGTTACAGTGTCATCCACACTACCAACCACAGCCTTCCTCGCCTCGCTTGTAAGACGTGCAGGCACAAATTTCATTCAGCCTGCCTGTACAAGTGGTTTTCAACTTCTCACAAATCATCTTGCCCATTATGTCAATCTCCATTTTAAGATTATAGCTGGTGTGATGATTTTATGGATATTTCTTATCTGATTGTACCTTGCACCCCAGAAGAAATGAAAAGACAGCTGTATTTAGAGCACGAATGGGCAGAATCACCTTAAAAGTTGTAGAACTGAATACGCACTGCTCTGTTCGAGACTGAATAAAGGTTAAGTTACTACTGTTTTGGAGTAGCACTGGGTTGTTGTAGTGGTAAGAAATTTTGGCATCAGCCTCTCCTGTTTGGAGTATGAAGATACATCAGGTGCTACAGGATTTGGATTTGGTGTTCTTTATGTCAATAGTGTAAAAGCAAGAAACATCAAGCATTTCTCCCCACCGCTGACTTCTTTTATTCGAGTGTTCTTTGGAAAATCTTTCTGGTTCCAGTTCATAGGGTATCAATTTTTTCTTCATGTTCTTAACTGTTTTGCCCTGGCAACAGAAAAAATGTCTAATATAATTCGGTATTATAGACTTGATATAATATGAATGAGCCATTGATGGGCAATTTTGTAATATCAATAATTACACATGTAATAACTACTTACTATAATATACGAAGTGATTGTAGAATGCCATAGATCTATACACTATCATACTGTTACAAATAATTTATAAAAATTAACTAGATATCAATACTATTATGTCTTCCTTATATTCAACAAGTTATATGTGAGTGTGAGTGTGTGTGTGGGCGTGCGCGTGTGTGTGTGGGCGTGTGTGTAGTATTAACAATTTATATATATATATATATTAAAATGAAATATTTTGATTTTAGTATCATCACAAATTATCACGTGACTTAGTTACAATTTTCTAATACAAAATGAATTAATCAATTTTTAATAAAATGTCACTAATTTCTTATTATATTTTCTTGTCATATCACTATATTCAACATTAAATTTATTAATAATATTAATGACATTTGTGAGTTTTGAGTTTTGTGAGTGAATTACGTGCTCTATAATTGCAGGATTATTATGTGAAATTATGTGTATGTTTGAATTGATGTGTTATATTGAAAAATACGCAAGTATATTATTTCAATGATTTAATTAGAAATATGATTGCTTGATATTGAGTGTTGTTAATAAGGGCCAACAAAGTGACATTTTTTAGCAATTATTTTAAAAACAAATGGAGTGTTCAACTCTAGTGGGATGGATTGAGTATGGAGAATTAATTTATTGTGTAGGCATGTAAATGCCCCGGTGAGGGGAGATATTGTTGTGCGGGGCTGAGTTACTCATTGGCCTTTTGTTTGTTTAATTGTCTGTTATTTGTTTGGTTGTTTATATGATTTGAATGATATGTTGAAATTCGTAAACTACGTGAATTGTGATCATATGATAATTATAAATACGTACATGCATTAATAATTTAAACACGAATTTAAGCTATGATTTATGTGTTGTGTGATGCTGGTACATAGTTTGCTCACTGAGTCATTGTGACTCACTCTTTCCTTTGTGGTTGTTTTTTAGTTCTAAGAAACCACTATTGGTAGCAACAGAACATGTTACTTGTTGACTCTATTGCGGCAAGGTATATCTCGGACATCGCATACTTAAAGCCTAAGGAACGATACTTGCAGTCACTTTAGGTGTAATGCATTATTGCTAAATATATATTAGATTCACCATATTGCTTTCATGTTTTATTAGAATTTCATGTTTTATTAGGAGCAGAACTCCTTTATATATTCTGGTACTATGACTTACTATTGATTTTGTAAACAGGTTGTTTATATATTTTATAGGCATGTTTCATCTAACAAAAACCCTTACTGATATATTCAGTAATCATTTTATGTTTAAAAGTCGAGTCTGGATTTTATTTTAATTCAATAATTTTTTAATAATCATAACTATATTGTGTTTATAAGTTAGAAATACACATTACTTAAGTATTCAGGATTACGGAGATACAGTTACTCTTTTCTCCAGCCAGTCATATCTATGTGAGGGGTGTGACAATATCAACATGTTTCGTGTATGTAACATGGACACAATTATAACCGAAAGCTGTTAGTTCCTGTCCCTACACTTTCATAATGTATCAAACAATATTAATTTTATATAAACTTTCATAATGTGTTAAACAATATTATTTCTATAATTATGTTACCCAAATCTTTCCCACATGATATACAAAGTATAAAATGAGCTCAATAATATAAGTATATTCTGGATAGTATCGCAGTATCTTATCCTGTTATGTGTCAAGCGAGAACATTTCAAAAGTTAGTTGGAAAGTTCATAATATTCTCAAATGGAAAGAAAAATGGAAATCCAGCTTATAGTACTTTGCCCTAGGCAACAATTAAGTGATTCTAACCAAACAAATTAATTGCGTAATTTAAATAGCTTTCTGGCTGCCATCATTGGATAAAGAATACAAGAAACGGGGAAAATTTGTCATCCATAAGGAGATTAGAGGCGTCACCAAGGGCGAAAGGGGACCTCGCAATGGTGCATTTTCAATTGCTCAGATAATACATCTTTTGTCTTTCACCGCGTAAAGGGAGCCAACCACCTCATCTCTGCTCCATTTCCATTTGCCAAGAAATAAACCTTTTTCCAACTTTCTTCATTGAATACTTCATGGCGGATAAGCCTTTGCCTGCCAGAGATAACAATTCACAAACTGAGAACCTGAGTTATACTCTCAAGGTAGGCTATTTTAGTAGCACTCAAGCATCTGTTCAGGAGGCTTCAAGAAAATTCACACCACATATGCATATATATATATATATATATATATCACCAAAATTAACTAGTATATTATGAAGAGCATAACAATTTTGGCCGATTTCAAAATGGACTCCCTATTCATTAGATAGAAGATCACCAAGATTTCATGATCCGCTGCCAAACTTATTCCAATTCAATAAGATTCACAGGTTATGATATGAGAGCAAGAGTCACTAATGAACAGAATTTCCTGTCAACAATGCTTGCTTGAAAACTTGTAAAATGAACTAGTTGGTCGTTCAAGAGTCTGGGATCAAATTATGTCTTCACCATGGATAGGGAGTTTATGGGAAGGGAGGGAGCTACCTCCTATTGTGTAGCTCCTATAGACCAAAAACATTTGCAAAAGGACATCAATTTGCACAGTCAATTCATAACGACACGTCAAATTCTCTGATACTTTGGAAGTTCGTAGGCTTTTAAGTTTAATATACTAATGGAGACTAAAAGGTAATAAACTCATACGAACAGATTAGTTCCTAAGGACCAAAACAATTTGCAAAAGGACACAAATTTGCACAGTCAAAGCATGATGAAAGTTAAATTCTCTGATGATTTGGTAGTTTGTATGCTTCTAAGTTTAATGTACTAATGGAGACTAAAATGTAATATACTCATTTGAACAGATAAGTTCCTCTGGACCAAAAAAATTGCAGAGGGACATAAATTTGCACAGGCAATGCATGGCAAATGTTAAATTCTCTGATGATTTGTAAGTTTGTATGCCTTTTTAAGTTTAATACACTAATGGAGATTAAAAAGTAATATACTCCTACAAACAGATTAGTTAATGGAACTAAAAGTAATATAAGATCAGATTATTTTTCTAACTAGAGAATTCAATATCCACAATTGAGTGTGAACTGACAAGTATTATATCAGCAAAATCACCATCCTGACAAACATGAGAGATTTCAAGGGATACCTTTTATAATAGTGGCACACAGCCTCTGCTTCTTCTAAACTGTAGCGAGGAAGTATAACACGAGCATCTATTGGAACATCTGGCAACTCTTGACGTAGCTTTCCTACTGCTGTTGAATGAGAGAAAGCTCCTACCATCATGTCATTGTGAACCATTGATCTAAAAGCCTTTACCTACGACAAAAGATATAGAAGCATCTCACTGCTTGCACATGAAATTTCAACAATGGTACAGTAATGTTGGTAAAAGTTTATTACTAATATTATGAAAGAATATAGACATCAATTTTCAAGACCAATGCAAAGTGCTAACTTTCTCATCCAAGCATATACAATATGACTAACACTCCCAAGCAAATGATTTTACAGCAAGGGTAGCTTAAACTTAGGAGTGCATCAAAATGTAAAATAAATAGAAAAGATAAAAAACAATTTAAGAGGAAATGTCCAACTGTTGTTAAACAGGACAAAGCAACATAAAACTGTATCGTCTATACAAACCATTGCAAGTTCTTTAGCATGTACTGGCCTACAAGATTGAAGTGTCGCTGGCTCCTCATATTCACTGAATGTAAACCAGCTGTTATACTGGAGACAGTTGAGCACAATAAGTAAAATATCATGTCAACTTATGACAAAATATTAAGAATCAAAACTTTGAATACTAATTTCACCTCAAAGGAAACATAAAATATTATGAGTCAGGCTAGAATCTGCGTCTTACTTGATCTATTGCGATAAGTACAGGCATATCTTTGACAAGAGATAACTCTTTCCTCAAACGAACTACCACTCCAACAGCTGCATGTGTTTGTTTGACCCCTATATCAACCAGGTCATATAAACTTGTACCTTCAGGAATTGCCAAGGAATCAACATCTTTTAACCATCCGACACCAGCACCCTCTCCCAACATAATTGAATCAAATATTCGGCATGGTAGTTTCTTTAAATAAGATTCATTATACTTTAAGAAGTCCTGGAAACAAATAACCCATCAGTTTTACGTAAAATCTGACTGTGTCAACTAGGCATCATTGTTAAAAACATTTGGGTTGAAGTCAATCATAAAGCCACTAATATCTGCAGAATCATTACAAAATAGATTCATAATTAAGTGATTTGCTTTTCTTTTGCTCTTTGTTGTTGGTCTAGCAGACTGTAGGAACCTTTGCTAAATGTGTTCATAATGAAGGTAAGAAATATAATAACTGCATTTATCATAAACACAAAATATTATTGAGAGTTTACTCCTACAAATTATGAAATTTGCAGTTAATATAGTAAATGAGAGAACAAAATCCTAGAATTTCCCGAATTCATTTGCTAAGCAAAAATAGGAGTGAAGTATCAAGTTTTCTTTTTCATAGAACATTGTAAGAAAATATTATAATTTTTTTTTATTTCCCATTATTAGTAATGATAACAATAGAAAAGATAAGAATACTGTTGCCTTGAGAACATTTGCAGCTTGAACAGGTGTGTCCCAAAGACCTGTTTGTGGGTGTCTATAGAAGAATCCTCCATGAGTCCATTCCCGGCCTCTGGGTACATACAACACTAGCCAACCTTCTTCACGAGCCCACTGAACAAGCATTGCAAGTGCAATGCTCTTCCCACAGCTAACAAGACCATCCAAGACAATCTGCTTTTTAATTTTTGGACCTGAAGAATTTAAGTACATCTCAAATTATATAATGTAAAAACTAAGCATCTACTACTGAGGTATATGTGTTTCAGAGTATTATACAAGTCTGAAAACTATTATACTTGAAGATTATCATAATAGAATTCTAAGATACCAGGAACAAAATAATCCAAACAAGTGAAACCTTTCAATAGTTGATTACTTAAGTGCATATAATATGTAGCTAGTAGCAAAGTTTGCAGTTTCATCAACAACTATCTCAAACGTTCACCATCATCGACTTGATAAACTGAAATCACCCAACTCGAAATGATGCCATTTTACACCTCTAATTGGAGATATTTCGTGATCATTTATGTCAATGACAGTTTGTATTCCACCGTTCGTCAGAGTCATCAAATTGTAATTAACTCTCTAATCTTACTGCTAAATCTTTCATGTATGATATCAAGTATCAATATTGCCATATTACAACGTCTCACTATAACTCATTTCATAAAAGGCGGTATAGACAAAATGTAAGAGCCGAACCTTTACTATTAGAAGACCACATTGGTGGATCAACCACACGCCTAAAATTATCACGAAGATCCAGGAAGCTCTGCCGAACGAGTAAAGCAGTTCGCAGCGAGTCCTCGAACTCCTTCACCATCCCCATTGGCAATTCCTCCGGTAAAATATTATTCAACCCTTGCATCCTAAATCACAATACCAAAGATTAACACAAAATACTGAAAACGCACATTGCACAAACGCACGAATATATAAATATATATAGAGAGAGAGAGAGAGAGGGTACGTGAACTTCAAGTAGGAGCAGGTGTCTTTGCGAGTAAGTTGGGAGAGGGAAGGGGTGGAGGTGAAGAGTGGGCGGCCTTCAGGACCCACATCAAGAGAAGGGTCCTTCTCATCGGCGGCGAGGTTACGGGTTCGAGACTTTCCATCAAACAACTCGGAGTCGAAGCCATCGATGGCCGCGGAGGCATCATCGGCTTGCTTTTTAGCATCGGCCTTGGAATTAGGCTTCTTAGTCTTGTTGACAGTGGATTTGGTGGTTTTGGCCGAGTAGTTCATAGCTGGAATTGAAGTGTTTTCCAGGTTCCATGGCTGAGTTCTTGAGCTTCCTTGTTGCGGCTCTTACAATGGACCTTAACATTTCCCTCTTCCTGAGTTTTTTAGTGCCTCAGACTCGTAGAGAAAGAAGCTGAGGTTCTGGGTTTTCAGAGTTTGGGTGATAGGTACAAAAAAATAAGTCGAGGGCTTTATTGTAATACCCTGCTCCTTGAGCAGGGACTAAATTGTACTTTTAATTTTACAAGTTGCTACTTAAGGCTGTCAGTGTAATGTTTTATTGGTCGATTATGAATGATATCAGTCTCCCCTCTTTCCGATTTCTCTCTCCCTTCCCTTCTTTGTATTTGTGTATCGTTCGAAATTATAGAAAATCGGCGAATTTGGAAATGTATCGTGGGTGATTTAACATGTTTGATGTAGTAATTGGTCATCAGTGTTTAGTTTTTAGGTGTTGTGCTGCGTTGCACGTTTTAGTTTTGATGAGGTTGAACCAAGCGTTTTGCTTGATTGGTTTTCATTTGTTTCATTTTTTTTTTCTTTTATTTTTTTACTGCTTGAATGGCGTGGGCTTGATTGTTGAGTTTTTGTTTGCTTGTAGTGAAAAAAAAAAAAAAAAAAAAAAAAAAATGTAAGACGGTAACAACTGCCTTTAAGCTAATGTGTATTTTTAAAATTTTAAGTTTTTAAATACTATAAATAGGCATGTACAGACAATGTTATGAAGTAATTTTCAACTTCTTTCTTTTTCTACAATTCTTTATAGTCCCTGTAATAAACTAGAGTCCTAGAGAATTCTTCGGTTTTTCTAATGGTAGAATTTTAAATTTTGTTGGAAGATATTTGTTTTTAACTCAATAGCAAAATCTAGAAAGGAGTGGAGACAAATAAAATCTTCGCAAAAGTGTTTCCTAACGTGACTTAAAGTTACACATATTTTTTTATATATTATTATGATTTCATTATTTTTCTTACAATCCTTTATTGGAAATTCAATCGTAACAATGGAGTCTCAATCAATCAAAGTGATGAATCAATTAAACTGGATTATTTTGATGGCAACAATTTTGCATGTTGGCAGGACAAAATGATATTTTTTCTAATTACATTGAAAATTTTATATATTATGGATCCTATTCTGCAACCTGTATAAGAAGACCATGTACCAAATGTTCTTGGAATAGAATTATCTAAAGAAGAAATTGAACAAGTCTAACAAGCCAAAAAGAAAAGGGAAGAAGATGAATTGTTATTTCGTGGGTATATTTTGAATACTTTGTCAGACAGTTTATATGATCTGTTCACCGAAGTCAAGTCTTCAAGAGATATTTAGACTAGACTGTACTGAAATTTAAATACAAGGCTAGGGAAGAAGGTACACACAAATTTTTGATTTCTAAATATTTAGATTTCAAAATGTTTGATAACAAGTCCATGAACAACAAGTTAATGTTAACAAGATTTGTACCCAAAAAATTATTCTCCCTAAGGCTTGTCAAGTCGAGGCAATAATTTTCTAAATTGCCCCTTCTTGGAGTGATTATAGGAAGAAATTATTGTATATGTCTGAGGACTTTAGTATGGAACAGATTCAGAAACACCTTCGCACTGAGGAGGAGACATAAATTTGTGATCATAAGATTTATGTTCCTTATGAGTCTGAAGTCAATTATTTGGAGGGCAGTGGGTCTCAATCTAAGAAATAGTACTTGTGAGTAAAGAAAAATGATGAACAATTTTAAAAAAGAACCCACAACAACCTAGTAAAAAGAAGAGAAATTGTGATGTTTGTGAAAAACCTGGACATTGTGCAAAACAGTGTAGATTTCAAAGGAAAGAATTTGCAGGAAAGGTAAACATGCTAGATGAAAATGAGAATTTGATTGCCAAAATTTCTAAAATAAACATGATAACTAAACAATCTTGGTGGTTCGATTCTAATGCCATAATTCACATCTGTAGAGACTGACATTTGTTCAAGAAATTTGAAAAGATGACTAAAGGCCAAAAGGTTCAAATAGGAAACCATGCTCTTGCTAAAATTGCTAGAAAATGAACTATATAGATTGATTTTACTTCTGAAAAAGTGCTGACTCTTCTTAATGTGTTGTTTGTACTTGAAATTAAGAAGAATTTAGTTTATGATGATTTGCTTTGTGAAAAAGGGTTTCGAGTATCTTTTGAATCAGACAAGACAATTTTGTTAAAGAATGGAATGTTTATGGCAAAGGGATACTCCAGTGATGGAATGTTCAAACTTAATATTAATAATAATAATAAGAGTGAATCTTCTTTTTTATGGCATGGCCGCCTATCACATTTAAATTTGGTTCCTTAAAAAATATGAAAAAGTTAGAGTTAATTAAAAGCAATGACGAATTAGATAAAGGTGATGTGCTGAATCTAAAATTGTTAAGAAACCTTTTTAAGGTGTTAAGAGAAATATTTGAAGTTTTAAATTTAGTGCATTATGATATATATGGATTAAATGATATGTTCACTCGTGGTAGAAAATGATAATTTATTACATTTGTAGATGATTGTACTAGATATCTGTATATTTATCTTTTAAGAACAAAATTAAAGATGAAGTATTTACCATGTTAAAGAAATATAAGGTTGAAGTAGAAAACCAACTTGAGAAGAAAATTAAAATTCTACATTCAGATAGAGGTGGTGAATATTTTGATACATTTAATGATTTTTGTGAATAATATGGCCTTATTTTTTTTAAAAAATAGCACCTTACACACCTACAACATAATGACATTGTTGAAAGCAAGAACTGTACCTTGATTGAAAATGGTTAATTCTATGCTAGTCAATGCTAAATTGCCCATGAATTTATAGGGAGAAAGTTTAATTTTCTACATGTCATATTTCATAATAGAATACCATCTAAAACCTCAAAGTTAAGTCCTTATGGGTTATGGAAATAAAAAAACCGAACCTCTCATATTTAAAAGTGAGGTTGTTTGGCATATTTTAAGGTTCAAGATCCTAGGAGAACTAAACTTGGACCTACAAACATTTGAATTGTTTTTGTTGGGTATGCTAAAAACAGTAAGGCATATACACTTCTAGATTTGGAGTTTAATGTCATAGTTGAATTCAGAGATGTTGAGTTCTTTGAAAATAAATACTGTCATGATTTTGTAGTAGTAGAAGATAATGTTAAAAAATAAAGTCCAACAAATAATACTTCTAGACCAGAATCACAAGTAGAAACTAATGTTTCTAAAGAAGACATGGAATCTAGAAGAAGCACTAGAGCAAGAAAAGAAAATTTGTATGACAAAGACTTTATTTCCTTTCTAGCTGAAGGAGATAGAAGTGATAATGTAATAAATACAATTGCTTATGTGTTGTATTCAGAAGACGATTCTAAGACATTTTTTGAAGCCATGTTATCTAGGGATGTTGAATTTTGGAAAGAAGCCATAAATGATGAGATGGACTCCATCATTCATAATAATACTTGTGCTTTGGTTGATTTACCGCATAGGTCAAAACCCATTGAGTGTTTAGAAATTTTTTTTTAATAATGATGGCTTTATTCAACCTTTAAAAGCTAGATTAGTAGCCAAAGGCCTTAGACAAAAAGAATGAATTGAGTATTTTGA
This sequence comes from Quillaja saponaria, assembly GCA_029379385.1. Lineage (NCBI taxonomy): Eukaryota > Viridiplantae > Streptophyta > Magnoliopsida > Fabales > Quillajaceae > Quillaja > Quillaja saponaria. The sequence continues at coordinate 19,230,213 of CM055605.1, read as the reverse complement.
CACTTATGCACCAATAGAGAATAACACCCATTAGAATTCTCATGGCATTGGCATCTATTCATCATCTTTATGTGCATCAAATGGATGTGAAGACTGCTTTCTTAAAATGGCGATTTAAATGAAGAAGTGTACATGGAGCAACCTGAAGGTTCGTCCTTCTTAGAAATGAAAGAAAGTATGTAAATTAGTTAAGTCTTTGTATGGACTTAAACAAGCACCAAAGCAGTGGCATGAGAAATTTGATTCTGCTATATTGTCATTTTGGTTTAGGTATAATAGCATTGATAAGTGCATTTACTCTAAATTCACTGATAATTATTGTGTACTAGTTTGTTTGTATGTTGATGATATGCTAATTTGGAGAATTAACATGATTGGTGTAAATGAAACTAAGGAATATCTATCTTCCGTCTTTAAAAAGAAAGATTTTGGAGAAGTAGATATTATTTTAGGAATAAAAGTGAGAAAGCATAGTGGGGGTTTTGTTTTAAGTCAATCGCATTATATAGAAAAGATGTTACATAAATTTTTGCATTTAAAATTTAAAGACTTTTCTACACCTTTTAATTTCAATCTTAAATTAGAAATTTTTTTATGGTAAAGCAGTAGCACAACTTGAGTATGCTAGTGCAATAGGTTCATTGATGTATGTTATGCATTACACTATACCTGATATTTCTTATGTTGTATGTAAACTCAGTAGACTTAAAAGTAATTCAAGTGTAGAACATTGGAGTGCCATTAAAAGAATCTTTGGTTACCTAGGGAAAACCACTAATTTGGGATTGTTCTACAATGAATATCTAACTATATTAGACAGATACACCAATGTTAGTTGAATAACTAGTTTGGGAGATAACAAGTCTATCTTGGGATTGGTTTTCAACCTATGAGGAGGTGTTGTTTCTTACGTAAGCAAGAAACAAACTAATATATTTCACTCAACAATGAAATCAAAGTTCATTACTTTGGCATCAACCGGGAAAGAGGTAGAATGTATAAACTACTTATTATTGGATATAAAATTGTGGTCACATCCAATGCCTTCTATCTCTGTCCAATGTGATAGTGAAGCCACTTTATCAAGGGCTTATAGTTACAATTGTCTATTTGAAGTCAAGTAAAAACTTGGTTGATCCACTTAGTGTAGAGAGTTAGTAAGAACAATAACAAGTGACATGGGGCTGAAACCTCTTGTTTAATCACTAGTAATGGAAATTTAACTTGTTTCTAGTAAAGAACTAGTTGCAAGGTTTAATGGGTAATAACTAAATTACTAAATTGTGATTGTTAGCACTAACATAATGTAAGCCTCATAGAAAAAAGTTAGTGCTGTATGTTATGTGTCATTTAGGGTGAGTGTGGAAATCTTAATGAAGCCTAATATTGTATTATAGTGTGTTTTAAGTAACAAAAACACATTATAGGAGCTTCACTTATATGGATTTAGAAGAAGTGTCGCTTCTTAAGAAAGTTTGAGGTTTACTTGCAAGAGAATCCATGAAACGAGTACAAGCACAAGGCCATAATAATGCTAAGTAAATTATTGAACTTCTCATAAAGATAGAAGGTTGATATTTGTGTGATATCTTCAATTCTATTGCATAAAGTACTTAATTTAATGTTATGGCAACTAGTGTTCTTGTTGGAGTCTTGAGATATTTACATTAAATAAAGATTTAAATTGAAAGGTATCTTTATGTGTGTATATTGATCTTGCAATTACTTTGGCTATAGAAATTGTTTTGAAAACCAACTTTAACATTTGCTTTTTTTCTTTCAAACAAAGTGGGGAGATTTTTTGAGTTTCTATTTGTTTAAAGGAAAAAAAAACACTAAACTTAAGAATGTTAAAATTGCCTAAAATTACAATTGCCTTTGAACTAATGTGTCTTTACAAAATTATAAGTTTTTAGATATTATAAATAGTCATGTACAAAGAATGTTTATGAAGTAATTTTCTTTCTTCTTTCTTCCTTCTAAAATTCTCTACAGTCACTGTAAGAAACTATCATTATTAAGAGGTCTTAGAGAATTTTTCAACTTTGCTAATTGCAAAATTCTAAAACTTTGTTGTATCCTAGAAGATGTTTGTTTTTAACCCAATAGCAAACTCTAGAAGGGGGTGGGTGGGGACAAAGAAAGTCTTAAGAAAATCATTTTTTAACTTGACTCAAAGTTGTACAATTTTTTTTTTATTCCTAATTCTGATTTCATTGTATTTCTTATGTTGATTTGTTCCAATAATTAAAGAAAAGCCAAAAAAAATCTATTTATTTGTCAAAAAACCTTCTTCTTTATTTTATTTTTACAAAAAAACCAATATATTCTTGAAATCATATAAATTCAATAATTAAAATACTGTTCCGAGATATATTTGGTTAAGCTTAGAAATATTGTGAATAAAAATAATTTTCGAATAGATTTATTTAAAATGTATTGTATAAAAAGATGAAATAGTGTTTAGATGAGTTAGCATATTGTATTCTTTTAAAAACATATATTAAAAGTATTGAAATTACTAAAAAGAGTTATGTTTTGAAATATTTATGCAACAAGTTTTGAAAATATTTTTATATAGTTAATTTTGATATCTAAAATAATGCAAATATTCTACCAAAAAAAAAAAAAAAATTAATGCAAATATATGTTTTAGTTTATTTTTTAGTTTTTAAATTATGATAACATGCATTTCTTTTTGTTGATTTGAGAGATTTGATTATGTATATAAAATAGAATAAAGGCCAATTTGGTACGTAGGAATGACCATTCTATTCTATGCATGATTTCATTGAATGAACATTATTTTGTTTGGTACATTTTTAGTCTCACAATACCTATTCCATTCTAGCCATTTTATTCTATAGAAGTAAGAATCTTTAAACCCACCTAATGGGTGAGATTGTTCATTCCTATTTCTATGAAATCGGCTTAATTCAATTAAATTTCAAAAAAATCATTCTATCACATAAACTAAATACTTGAATAATAATAAATAAATAAATAATAATAATAAATATATTTAATTTAGTCAAATGACAAAAATATTCTTCATATTACATTAATGTAAAATCATATAAAATTTGAATATTAATAAACTAATTATTATAAATAAATAAATATATTTAATTTAGTCAAATGACAAAAATACCCTTCATATCACATTAATATAAATTATATAAAATATAAAATAATAAAAATCAATTCATTTTAGTTGAATGACAAAAATACCCTTCATATCATAGTAAATAATATAATTATAAATAAATAATTAATGTAAAATAAATAAATAATTAATGTAAAATAAATAAATAAATAAATAAAGTAATTTTAAACTAAAATATTAATAAATAATAAAAATAAAAATAAATATAAGTAATAATAATTAATTAATTAATAATAAATAAATATTTTTAAAATTTTTAAAAAAATTAAGAAATATACATATTTCATAAAATTATGTTACATTTTATTACTTTATCTATTGAGGGTTATTTTTGTCTTTTTAGCATAATTTTATATTATTTCATGTCTAAATAATACATAGAAAATAAATAAAAATAGAATATAATGATTACTCTTCACTGCTGCTACCAAACAATAAAATGGAATGATGATTCCATTCCAATGTATTTCATTCCCATTTCAATTTTCCAAAAATCATTCATGGATATCAAACTAGTCCTAAGAATATATGTAGAAATATATGACAAATATTATGGGTATATTTATCTAAATCAAAAACCTATTAAAATTTATTTGAGTTTTCTTGTTTTCTATTTGAAAAAAAAAAAAAAACTATATCTAATTTCAGATTTTAGGATTCTAAAAGCTCAAAAACATTTGTTACCAAATAATTGTAAGTAAAAATTTAAGCATAAAAGCTGTTTTTAAAAACTAGACCAAACAGGTGCATAGTATCAATTAGTTAGAAAACAAAAACAAATCAGATATGTATTGAAAGTATTATAAAAATAATATACATTTTTTGATACATAAAAAAATGTACATTTATCTGTTTATAACATGTATAATAATTAACTGAAGATGTACAAAGGTTTAAAATATACATGAAATGAAATAGCTCAATATTAAAACATAATTTTGTAAACTTGTCTAATTTGGTACTATAATTAGTACTTAATTGTTTATGATTATAAATATGTAAGAGTACATTTATTTAATTAGTTATAACTTGTAAATCTAAACTATTAGTTTGCTAGTTTATGTTTTTTGAAGATAATATTTTTTTTTTTTTTTTGTTATTAATCTTTTCAATTTAGTTAAATAGTTAGATTTTAATAATAGTAACATTAGCAAAGTCTTTTTTTTTTTTTTTTTTTTTTTTTTTTTTTTTAAGTATTAATAAATCATACTTTTCTCTTAACATTTCAAATAAGTCCTATAATAAAATTTACATTTACAATAACTCTTATTTTTTTAAAATTTCTTTCCTAAATAAGTCCTATATTTTATATTGAATTTTTTTATACCACTTTTATCCTTACTTTTATTTTCAACTTAAAGTTTAAAATATTAAGAGTAGATTAATTTTCCAAAAATAAATTAGTTAATTTTGAAAATTAAAATTTGTTATTTTAATAAGTAGTACAAGAATAAATCTCTGTCACTTGTTTTTTTTTTTTTTCTTACAAAATAAATTTAGATTTATTTTTTTTAGTAACATCATAAAAAAAATAATGTTAATACAAGTTGAATTTGAAAATAATAATTTTTTTCTTTAAATATATTTAGAAAAAATATAAAATGAGATAATGAGAATTTCTTGTTAAATTTTAGAAATTTTATTCGTCTACTAATGAGTATAACACGAATTTATTAGTTTATTTTTTATTTTATAGTATGTAATTAATATTTTAAACTAAAAATAAAAACAAGGATAAGAGTGATATAAAAAGTTTCAATCTAAAATTAAGATTTATTTTGAAAGAAAAATATTCCATGTCTCTTATTTGAAATCTTTTTGGTATTTTTAAGGAGGTCCATTGGGTCAAACAAGTAACTTTATTACATAACAATTGCTTGCTTTTGTATGTTTTTTATGCTCTTTAAAAAAATAAAATTGTTATGGGTAGTGAGTTATGGATTAAGAACATTTGGGCCATTTACCCTTTTCTGGTTCCCGCCCTCTCTCTCTCTGCGTTTCTCACATCTCTTTGTTGGACTGGGAAATGCTTGGAAGAAGTAATGCAGAAGCTGCTGCGCGGAACTTGTTCAAGCCCTGTTATCTGTGCTGCGGCTCCAACAGCAACAAGGCCCTATCTTTAACCTTCTCACCACGGGTTCGGATTCTCACAATGCCAGCAACAGCACCTACTTTTGCAGGTTCATACCTACTTTTGCTGTATCTTCTCTCAGTTGTTGTAATATTTGTCGGCGTGTACTTGATAGTAGGACTCCGACTAGAGCTTGGGTTGTGTGTAAAGACGGTCGAAATGGGTCACGTCCTTCGTGGTTGCATACCACTACGGATGGGTCATTTTCTATGGCTGCCAAATGCTCGGAAAAGGGTTCCCTTTCACCATCGTTAAATAGGCGGCAAAAGGTTTCTTCCACCAGTGGAGCTATACCTGCAAATTCAGATTTACTGACTATTCCGGGCGTGGGTCCAAGAAATTTGAGAAAATTACTAAACAAGGGCATAGCTGGAGTTTCCGAGCTGAAGCAACTTTATAAAGATAAGGTATAGTTGTTAGCTTTGGATCCATGTTTCTGATAAATGTATTAATCAAATGTTGACACCCATGATACTTGTTTTTGTAGCATGATTCTTGTGCTTGAACTTTTTCTTTTGTTTAACCTTAACTATACCCGGCAACAAATCATGCTTATGTTCAGAATTGAGTTCTGTTTATTATGCTAAGTATGATTATTGAAGATCCGACAACATTTCAAATTAACAAATTGCTGACCCAACTGCAACTCTATCTAATAATCTGTATTGGCTTCAACTTTGAATGAATCCATTCAAACTACTTGACATCTCATTTTTCATTGGAGTCACCTTGTTAGATACATTTCCACAGAAATATTTGAACTTACGGCATAAGTGTTTTGTCCACTGTGGTCCAATACTTGGGACTTGGTGCTTCTTTGGCCCTGAATTTTACTTGCCACAGTTTGCTCGCTTTAGTAAAATTTAGTCAAGCCAATGCGCAAGAGAACATTTCTATATGCAAGCTCCCATTCTCCGTTGCTAAAAGAAATTGTTATGTTAGCTGTTAAAGAGAATATTCTGAGAATTCATTAACTTATTGAGCTCCTTTGTAGTTTTCTGGGGAATCCAGAGATAAGATGCTTGAGTATCTACAGAGTTCTGTTGGAATCATTCACAGAAACCATGCCGAGAGTATAACTGCTTTCTTTAAAAGGAGTGTGGATGAGGATTTTGAAGACAGTTCCTCGGTGCAGTCACTGCAGAGGAGACAACTTACATTTTGTGTCGAGGGTAACATAAGTGTTGGAAAATCTACTATGCTTCAGAGATTATATGACACAATTGAGTTGTGTGATCTTGTTGAGGTGGCTCCTGAACCAATTAATAAGTGGCAGGATGTTGGACCTGACCACTTCAATATTTTGGATGCCTTTTATGCTGAACCACAAAGGTATGCCTACACCTTTCAGAACTATGTATTTGTTTCAAGGGTAATGCAGGAAAGATAATCATCTGGTGGAGTTAAGCCACTTCGGTTGATGGAGAGGAGTGTTTTCAGTGATAGAATGGTAAATATACTGCCTCTTATTATTTTATTTGGTTAGAGCATGGTAGAATTGATCTTTTATGATTTAGGTTGATACCCTTGCAGTTCTTTCCATTGCCTGTTTGGTATGGTTCGAGATGAGGAAAAACATTTTTTGTGCTTTTAAAGGACTGATGCATTTTATCTCGCTTTAAAGTAAAGGTATTTGTATGAGCTGTTCATGAAGCCAAATGGATGAATGAGATGGAGCTCAGCATTTATGACTCTTGGTTTGATCCTGTTGTATCATTCTTGCGTGGGCTTATCCCCGATGGTTTTATCTATCTTAGAGCAAGTCCAGATACTTGCCACAAAAGAATGAAGCTGAGGAGAAGAGCCGAGGAAGGTGGAGTCTCCCTAGATTATCTTCATGGCCTACACGAAAAGCATGAAAGCTGGTTATTCCCTTTCCAAAGTGGTAATCATGGAGTATTGTGTGTAAGTAAGATTCCTCTACATGTTGACAACTCATTACATCCTGATATTAGGGACCGTGTATTTTATATGGAGGGTGATCATATGCATTCGAGCATTCAAAAGGTATTATAATGTGGATGTTCTTGTATGAACATTATTCTCTTTCGTCATAAGATTTTGGCTTAGATGTTTTGATTGTTTACAGGTTCCTGCATTGGTTCTTGACTGTGAACCAAATATTGATTTCAGCAAGGATGTGGAAGCAAAGAGACAGTAAGACATCTATCTTGTACTTTACAATATGTAGTGAGCATGCTCATACAACTGGATTACAATTTTGTTTTAGCTGATATTTGTCTGAAAATTCTGTCGATCTTTTCTTCCCCCTTTAGGCTTTTTTCATCTATGGGTCTGGTGTGAATGGTTTAAGCATTTAACTCTCGAAGTTGCTCTTTCTGTTCTTTTTGTTTTACCTCTATTAAATAAAAAAGATATTATTGGGAAAAAAGAGTAGTAAAGAATTGATGGTGGACCATGAGGACTCCTACTAGGGAGATGAAGAAAAAAGCAAAAACTTAAATAACATACCAATTATCTGATCTCGTTGGAAGCATGATAAAAGAAATCCCCCTTTGTAAAGACAGAAGCAAGATACCAATAAATAAATCATTCTTTTTGGTTTCTTGAGTGGTTAAATTTGGTATGTGGGCATAATTGCAGTTTTACCAAACCAAAAAATAAATAAATAAAAGGAAAGAAAAAAATATATTAAATAAAAGTAGAAAGAAATATAGGTCTATTTTATTTAAACATTTAGGAATTTGATCATGTTGCCTTTAAATTATAAAATAATATTACTATTGCACCATTTACTTGCGCAGTTGCACTCATCGTTTTATCTGGTCATTTTGGACAAGAAATACCAGCCAATTTTACATAATAAACATAATGGTAGCATGAGCATCACTGATATTTCACACAAATTAGTGAAGGTAAAAACCATATCTCATAAGATGTGTCATGTTTCTTTTGATCTCATGATCTTCGTTCATTTTCTTAGTCCCCAATTAATTTGTCTATTAGTTGTGGATTTTTGTTGGAAAAAATGTCTGTTTATGTAATGCCCTAATAATGCCTTCAAATTTATCTGATTCCTCTGGTACAGTCTGGGTGAAGATATGCACGCCAAGTTGCAGAGTTTTTTGAATTTGTCAAGAAAAAGAAAGAACTTTCATCAAAGGAAGCTAGTGAAGCTCAGAGGATACTCCTGCTTCCCAATAGTGGTAACTTGTGGGTACCTGGTGGAAAGAATTTCTCAGAGTCAGCACTCAAATCTTTGGATTTCAGACGAGCTCTGTCATTTATGTCTGGCTAACAGCTTTTGCATGTTTTCAGTTAGGCATTGAACTTATCCCTGCTCTTGCGAATGTCAGGTTAAGATCTCTTGTTGATGTATTTAGGTTTTAGTGCGTGCAAAATTTTTGTTGACCCTGGAGCCGTAGAGTTATAGAGATAGTTGTATCGTTGTAGAATGCTTTAGTAGGATGCTATTTGGTTGATGTTTTCTTTGTATAATTGGAATTAATGTTTCTCGAGTATTTTATACTAGTTTGTCAAGTTTTTTGGTTAGTGTTTTGCTGTAATTTATCAACTCCGCGTGCTATTTGCTTCATCCGATTTGTGAAATTTCAGTCTAGCTCCCAGGCCCCATGGGCTTATCAAGATTGATGTTGATGGGTCATTTGTTTTATATTGAAGCCAGATGTTCCAGGGGAGTTATCTTTTTTGTTTTGAGGTTGAATTGTATAACTGGAATTAAAAAGTGTTTCTTGAATATTAAAGACTAGGTCGAGTTCTTGGGTTGGTGTCTGAGCTACAAGCCTGCAACTTCAACTTCTCAATTTGGGTCGTTGACGTTGTTAACACGTCTCTCCTATTTCTCCGTAACAAGGGGCCTGGGTTTATGGAGGCTACCGGTGAAAAATCATACCTGCTTCAATCCAACAACTGTTTTGGTAGTTTAATTGATCAAAATCAGTCAATTATAATTAAAAGAATGGATAGAATCGGTGATGGGCTGTTTGAATTAAATTGGATTGTTTTATTTATTTATTTTTTATTCTTTTAAACTATTATTTACATTAAAGATGAAATATTTATATTTTATATTAAAAATTAATAAACTAATTATATTTTATATTGATGTTGTTTTTATTATTTTGATGCATATGCATAATAAATTAATCAATTGTCGTATTAACTATTAATAATTATATTTGATTATTTGTGATGAGATTTTTTAATATTTTAATGAATGTTGAATTATAATTTTTTTTGTGTATTTAATATTTATAATTAATAGAAAAATTTATATAGTATGTATAGGATTTAAATTATATACCAACAAAAGCTCAGTATAGTGATAAGTTAGTTGCATTTTCATGACAAGAACACAAGTTCGAACTCTATAGTAAACAATTGTTGAGAGAGCTATTTTAATTGTGACAAAGCCCAAGGAGATTAGTTTTACAGCAATTCATGTGGGAAAAATCAGAATATATATATAGTTTGAAAAAAAAATTTCAAATAAAAAAATGACAAATCTTCGTACCTGCCATGTCATGGCAGGTAGTGTGAATCTTTGTTGTTTAGGGCTTGCTTGGCGCATTGTATAGGATCGTATAGTATATGATTATACAATGTATTAGGCTGTATAGTTATTCTGTTGTTATACTATTGTCTTATTTTTCCTTTCCCTACTATATAGGTTTATATTGTTAAATGTAGTATAAGAGGGATCAACAGTATTATTGCCTTATAGGAAACCATTGACAATGTAAACTCATATTAAGAGTATTATTTTTTGAAATGAGAGAGAAAAAAAATATTCCTTATACCCTTTGTTCATATATTCCATACATATAGAATATATATATATATATGCATACATTTTTAAAAAATTAAGAAATCTACATATGTTAGGAAAACTACAATTATTGTTAACTAAGAAAAATAATTCGGAGGAGATAATCAGATACGGTTGAACCAAAAAAATTTTAAATTTAAAGGAAATAGGAGTTGTTGTAATTAACTCATACAACTATTTGATTTATTTCATGAATCCAAAATCTAAATACGAATTGTCTACTTAATTTATTCCACTTTTTTTTAGAAAGAAAAGAATATGGAAAGTTTGATTTTAACTTAGGTTTTTAAAATTAAAGCACGGGGTCTTACCGTCAAATTGGGATAAAGTACATTTAGTTTTTCATGTGTTCATGTTTTGGAAATAATTGCCTGAACAATCTTGCATTTTATGTGTTGAGGATACTAGTAACAATTGTGGATTGATAAGTCCATGAAATTTAATTAAAGAGTAATCTATTTATGAACGCTTTTTGGAAACAATACAATGAACAAGAAGCCACTCGAGAATCTAAGAATGTGATAAAAACAATATGCAATATTATCCATATCCATTTAGCTTAGTTAGGTAAATGATTTATCCTTAACGTTTTTATTGAAATTTGGGACAAATTTCTTTTAAGGAGGAGATAATATAATTAGAATAATTTGATGTAATTATTGATCATAAAAATAAGAGTAAGTATACATAAAATAAATAAACGTTATACCTATATATATATATATATAATTTAAATTTGGTTGATTTGGATCTTGATTTCTTTTATTATATTTTATTACTCATGTAATTAAATCTTTTTGATAAATGGAATAAATTTTTGGTTATAACATGATAACTTAATGTATGTTTTAGGATGTTTCTACATAAATTGTCGCAACGGAGTAAATAATAATTTTACATAAAGTAAATTAAAAAAAAAAAAGAATATTGAGTGTATAAATATATATATATATATAAATTAATTTTCATCACCCTGTTGGTTGACTTGGAATTTAGAAATTAACATGTGTATTTTTATGTGTACAACAAATTCATAAAGTAGAAATTAAGATAGGAAACTATTGTAATATATGTTTATATATACATATTCATAGAATAATTTTTCCCACCACACATTTTAAAGTCAAATGTAGGCTACAAGTTCATATTTTTATAATTTTCCATTGTTTTCTTTTTTCCTTTTCCGTGAACCACCTTATTTGCACTTCGTGTCCTTATTTAATTTTTTTTCTTGCTATCCCTTGTTTTGCTTTAGCTCTGTTTTCCCTGTTGCTGGTCAATAATCTTTTCGTTTGTTCCATCGAAGATTCAATTTCTTGATGGATTTTACTTATAGCAAACTCTTTCCTTTCCCTTTGGTTTTCCGTTGGAGTGGTGGGTAGTTAAAGTGTGTTGGCTGTGGTAACTTGAAGGGATAACAACCCATCTTCCTTGTCTAGCCATGTGCTATATTACTACCATCAAAGAATGGTTCTAGCTTTCTTTTACATGGGTGGTTAAGGTGTCATGCAGGCTGGTTAGTAGAGTGGAGCAAAGGTATGGTTTGATTGTGTTTAGCAGCTATGTCTTAATTCAAAGAAAGTAGTGGTATGCTTATGTGGAAGGAAAGGATGCACCTATGGATTAAAGGTAAACTACCAAGTTGCTGTCCCCTGTTTTGGGTAGAAACTTGGAGGGGAATGGAGGTGCAGAAAATTTCCTTGTACCATGAGCATCATATAGGTTAGGTGTAATAGATTATAGTGAGATTAATTAATTAAATTTTAAGTATGTTAAGTTGTGTATTTATATGTTATTTAAAAGTTTAATCATGGGATACTAGAATAAAAACTTCTAACAATATATAATAAGTTAAGATAATCAAATTTAGCTTTGGAGTGTTTTATTAGTTTAGTGTTATGTGAATCAAATTATGGATAATTAGTGAGTTCAGTTAATAATGACATGAATTTAAATTAAAGATATGAATAAAAGCTAAAAAAAATATGGAATAGTAATAAAAATCATAGGACTTAGAAAAGAGTAGATTAAAAGCTTAATTATGTTTAAGATAGGTAATATATAGTTTCAACTCTTGATTAATATTAGGGTGATTAAAGTAAGTTTAATTCAATGATAGGAATATAAGTAATATATGGAGTTAAGAGGGTATACTTATCATATTGGGAGGTATATAAGTACATGGACTACTAATTCACATATAAAAGGGAATATGCATCCTATATGTTGAACAAATTTCTTAAGGAAACTTAAATGTTATTTACATATAGAAGTTGATTTACATAAATATATTTAGTATATAGTAAATTAAGAATCATGAAATTAATCATAAAAATAATTATTTTAAACAATATATGATTTGATGATTTTCAATTCCAAATCGTGTCGAGGATATTTCAACACCTTTGCAGACTAGACAAGTTGACGAACCGCATCCTTGAGCTTTGTGAGTGGTTAACTCTTACCTTTGGTTGCTAGATTAGTGTGTTTAAGTGTTTGATGTATTTATGTATATATATATAAGATGTAGTGGTAAATAAGAATCACATTGCTATGATTGAGTTATTTAAATTATGTTTGCTAATTGAAATTGTTTATGATTGATAAAGGCCAATAAATTGAATCTTTTTTCGAAATTTTTTTTATTTATGAAATTGAAATTTAGGTGTACCTAGGTTATTTTGATTTGATATTCTGATATGAAATATTCTAATTTTGATAAGTGTTTTAAAAGAATTGAGTGCTCAGCCTCGGTAGGATGGATTATGTACGAAGAATAACTTGTTGTGCGAGCACTAAAATGCCTGGTAGGGGAGATATTTGTTGTGCAGGGCTGGGTTACTCAGTTGGCCCTTTGTTTTTTACTTGTATGATGTGAATTGCTTCGATTTTTTTATTGAATTACACAGAGTGCTATGTGAACTATGCTTCTTAAGCTTATGTTTATGCAATCGTGTACGTGTAAGTACTTCAGTTGTTTTGACATGATATATTTATACTAATTGACTATATTTGTTATATACTTGTGTTGAGTGATGCTGGTACCCATTGAGTAAGTTTTTTACTCACTGAGTTTTGGTTTATATCATAAAGGAGTTCGTGACTTGTCTATATTATATGATGAGGTACTCTTCGGAATCTCATACTTGAAGCCATATGATTAAAGTTTTTAGTCATATTAGGGTTTTGAGTGTCATGATAGATTTTGTGTGTATTAGTTCATGAATATTTGTTGTGCGGGCTTGGGTTATTCAATTGGCCCTTTGTTTGACTTGTATGATGTGAATTGCTTTGATTGTTTTATTGAATTACACAGAGTGCTATGTGAATTGTGCTTGTTAAGCTTATGTTTCTGTAATCATGTATGTGTAAGTACCTTAGTAGTTTTGAATTCATGATATGTTGATACTAATCGACTATATATGTTATATACTTGTGTTATGCGATGTTGGTATCCTTAGGGTACGTTTTCTACTCATTAAGTCCATATGACTCACCCTTCTTTTGTTGTTTTATTTATTTATTTTAGTAACAGGATTTCTGTTTATATTATAAAGGAGTTCATGACTTGTTTATATTATGTGACAAGGTATTATTCGGAATCTCAAACTTGATTTCATAGGATGAAAGTTTGCAGTCACATTAGGGTTTTGAGTGTCATGATAGATTTGTGTATATTAGTTAATGAATATTGTTTATGATAATAGGGGAGCAGAGCTTCTTGTTATATTACAATTGTTGTTACTTTAGTTGAATGTAACCAAGAATTATATGTTTGTATTTTAGGCATGTTCCACATTGCAGGGAATCTCTGCCTAATTTTTTTTTGATAAATAGGTTATTTGTTACAGTAAACAAACTTTAAAAGTTAACTTCGGTTATATAAATTTGTTTTTATGCATTGGTATAGTCAAGAGTCATATATGTTTCTTTGTTTTGAAATCAAGGTTATAGAAGATTAGTTACCCAATTCTCCGACTAGTCATACCTCTGTGAGGAGTGTGACATATATACATAAAAGGACCTAAAAAATTGAGCAAAATCTTCTTCAAATTACTTGTTTTGTTGAAAAAAAAATAAAGCAAATCAGTTTAGATCCAAATAAGATATTGCTATAAGATCCAACGTTCCTTATTTGAAGCAATGAGTTATGAATTTATCATGTTCACTAAAAAAAAAAAATATTAAGCTAATTAATGCTCCATATAATCAACTTAAATCTTATTATCACCTTAAAAGTACATAATAAGATATAATACATATAATAGTTATAGTTTAAATATTATTTCATTAATTATATATGACAAAAATAATAGTTAATTACGCTCCTAAATAGTAAAATACTACCATTAAAAATAAAAATCAACACATCACCAACAATTTTGATGAAGTTTTTACTATATATATATATGAATGAACTAATTACTTTATCCTGCCTCTTTATCCTAAATGTTAATTCAGCCTCAATTAGTCTATGATGGCCAAAACAAATTATTTGTGTCACACTCTCAAGTAGAGGTATGACTGGCTTGAGGAATGGGTAACCACACTCCTTATAACCGTGAATACACACGTACAATACCACTCTAACTTGTAAACCTCTTACAGTTAAGAATACTAAAGTATTATGGAATTAAAATAAAATTCAAATTAGACTATTGAACATAAAACGATTACTGAAAATATTGGCAGATTCCCCGTAAGGTGGAATATGCCCATAATACATATAAATAACCCGTTTACAAAGTCCACAATAAATCATAATATCATAATACAGAGGAGGAGCCCTGCTCCTCACAAAACATGAAATCACCATGATAAACTCAATATATCTCACAACAATGCATCACACCTAAAGTGACTACAAGTGACATTCTTTATGCTCCAAGTATGCGATTTTCGAGATATACCTTGCCACAGCAAAGTTGGCAGGTAGCAAATTCTATCGTGGTAAATGGTGGTTTCCTAGAAACTAAAAAAAAAAAGGACAACAAAGAAATGAGTGAGTCATAAGAACTTAGTGAACAAACCATATACCCTAAGGGTACCAGCATCACACAACACGTAAATCATATCTTAAAATTATATTTAAATTTACTTATGCACGTACATAATCATAATGATCATATGATCGAATTCACGTAGTTCATGAATTTCAACATATCAATCAAGTCATACCATTAGACAACCAAAAAAGCAAACAATTAAACAAACAAAATGCCAACAAGTAACTCAGCTCCTGCATAATAGTATCACCCCTTCCACCAGGCATTTATACTCCCACATAACAGATTTATTTCCGTATAGTAATCCTATCCCACCGAGGATGAGCACTTGACTTTTTATTAAAACATTTATCAGAATCAGAATATTTCAAAATTTCCAATCCATATATCTTAGGTGCACCTGGATCTTAATTCTGGAAGCAAAATTATTTTTTAGAAGAAAATTTCAATTTGTTAGCCCTTATCAACCATTAACAATTTCAATCATTAACCATAATTTAAATATATCATTGAAATACTGTACTTAATTAGATTTCTATATAACTCATCTATTCACATATGCATATAATTGCACATAAGAATCTAGGCAACTAAAGTGCACACAATTTACTCACAAGGCTTATGAACGAGATTCGTCAGTTCGTTTAGCCTGTGATGGTGTCAGAATATCCTTGACACGCTCTTAACTTGAAAAAATAAATTTGGGATGTCAATTTATACAATCATGGTATAACCTACTAGCTCCATAATTTACTTATTTTCTTATTATCTAATTAAACTTAATTTAATTATCTAAAGTTATTCAAAAGCTAAAACTATTTATTCTCATTATAAATATCGTTAAGTTATTATTATTATTTTCACTTCTTTACTCTAGATTCATATATTCCTTAACCTACTAATTATTCATAATTTAGTTTACCTATAACAATTGGAATAATAAAATATTCATGGCACAGGGAATTCCTACCTTTATCCCTTATTGTGTCATGACCCAAAAGAGGTGCAAACCTCTGCTTTTACATTCCAGTACAATCAACCATGGATAGAAAAAAAACTGGTGGCCAAGCTACTATAAAACAAGGGCAGCATCTTGATGTCTTCTTTTCTAACTTAAATCTCCTATTACAGCTTTCTTTCCACCCCATTACCAAGCAATTCTCTAGCTACTAACACTCCCATTAAGTATAATCAACCATAATTCTATTCACTTGAACAATCAAGCCAACCAAACCATTTAACCCTCCATACAACTGTCCTATTATAGAATGAAACGAAAAGGAAAATCTGCTTCACATGAAGGAGGAGTACCCAACGGTTTGCTACCAAGTAATGTACGTGATTCCTGGAGACTATAAGGTTCGGGTAGCAACTGTCAACGCATTGCCCTTCAACGTTCCTCTATCACAGCCTCCAATTTGTGATCTTGGATGGCAACAAAACGGTGCACACCCAGCTGAAACAGAGCTGCCCTACACTCTATACCCACGGTCATAAAAAAAACTCACTACACACGGCACACTTAGTGCACCCACTCCACAACCACTTCCTATAGGATGCTGCCTCCACCAGCCTTGATTTCTCTGGATCCTTAGATGCCTTATTGCCCTTTAAAACAGGGGATAAGATGGCTGCCAACTCTTCTCTCAAATCCTCCCTCAAAACCAAACATCCAAGACATAACAAGTACAAGAAAGGAGGATGCAATTCCTAGAATCCATGAAGTCTTAGTGAAGCAAGAAAAGAGCGTAGGAATCTCTAGGTTCTCCATTGGCTAGTGAAGGAAGAAGAAACAAGAGTATGGTCGGTCACCACCAAGAAAAAAACGGAAAAGCAAATAAAAGAAATGAAAAGAAAGGCTAAATAAAATAATAGAAAAAAAAAACACGTGCCACAAGTTTACTTAGATATTTATATAATTATATATTCAATTATTATTTTATACTTTTGAAATATTTACTAATTCCACAATTGACACACTCTAAATGAATTAAACCTTACTTAATTTGATTTACCGTATAACCGCAATACCTTTTTTGTTCTTTTTGTTTTATACATTTTAGCGTTCATTCATTTAAATATTTAAATTTTAAATTACTTTTTTTATTTACCTAATAACACAAGTTACGTACAATATTCTAATATGTACGTCAGTTTTGGGTTATTACAATCTCCCCCCTTAAAAAAAATCATCTAGAATTTCAAATAAAGAATTGTAAAAGTATGTTATTTACTTGAATTATTGAAGCAAATACGAATATTGTTGTTTCATTACATTCTCAGGTTCCCAAGTGGCTTCCCGTTCTCCATGATATTGCCATAGAACTTTTATCAAAGGAATAATCTTCGATCGAAGTTTACGGACTTGCTTATCAATGATTTCCACTGTTTGCTCCTCTTACATCAGATCTTTGTCAACTTGTACTTCCTGAATTCATAAAATATGTGATTCATTCGGCAAATACTTCTGAAGCATGATACATGAAATACTAGATGCACCTTACCCAATTCCAGGAGTAATGCTAGCTTGTATGCTACCGTTCCAATCTTATCCAGGATTTGAAAAGGCCTGATAATTATTGGGCTTAGCTTACCTTTCTTACCAAATCTCATAGCGCCTTTAAAAGGAGAAACCTTCAGAAACACGTGATCAGTCACTTCAAATTCTAACTGTCTCCTATGGATATCAGTATATGACTTATGTCGGCTTTGAGCTATCCGTAATCTATCACGAATCATTTGAACTTTCTCGATAGCATCTTGGATTAATTCTGGCCCCAAAAGTTGATGATCGCCTGTCTTAAACCATCCAACTAGAGATCGACACTTTCTACCATACAATACTTCAAATGGTGCCATCCGAATGCTACTATGATATCTATTATTATAAGCAAACTCCATAAATGGAAGATGTTGATCCCAACTACCTTCAAAATCCATCACATAGGCTCGCAACATATCCTCCAAAGTTTATGTCATTCTCTTGAATTGCTCATTCAGTTTGAGGACAAAAAGTAGTATTGAATAATAATTGAATACCAAGAGACTCCTAAAAAGATTTCTAGAATGCAGTAGTAAATTGAGCACCCCAGTTAGAAATAATAGAGATCGGTACCCCATGTAATGAAACAATCTCAGTCTAAATACAACTTTGTATACTGCAGTGCTGAGTAAGTAGTCTTCACTGGAAGAAAATGTGCAGGCTTCATCAAGCGATCAACTAATTACTCAAATAGAATCAATACCCTTAGAAGTCTTAGGAAGTCATGATTCAAAGTCCATAGTAATTTTTTCCCACTTCCACTCCGGAACGTCTAGTTTTTGTAACATCTCTGCAGGTCTCTGATTTTAAACTTTCACTTGTTGACACACCAGACATCTAGAAATAAAATCAGCAACATCTTTTTTCATAGCCCTTCTATCAGTAAAAGAATTTTAAATCCTAATACATTTTAGAAGAACCCAGATGCATGACATAAGATAAACAATGAGCTACTTCAAGAATCTTTCTTCTCAACTCCAATTCATGTGGCACTATAATCCGATCACCGTACCTCAGTACTTCTTTAGCATATACCCTGAAGATCACCTAATAACACCTTGATTACATTTAGTTTTCTCAGCAATCACCTCTGGATCAACCACATGTGCTGCTTTTATAGCTTTTACAAAGGTGGACTTCACTTGAATATGAGCTAGCAATATCCCCTGAGGAGACACCTCAACTCTAACTCCCTCAGCCATACATCGCTGCAAATCTTTAACTACCTAACTATGCATAGATGAAAAATAGGATAGACTACCCATAGATTTTATACTTAGAGCATCGGCAACCAAATTTGCTTTACCTAGGATGACAAGAAATCTAACTAATCATAATCCTCCAGTAACTCAATCTATTTGCGCTGCCTCAAATTCAGCTCCTTCTTATCAAAGATATATTTAAGACTTTTGTAATCCGTAAAAATCTCTAAAGTTCTCACCATACAAATAATGCATCCATATTTTTAATGCAAAAATTACCGCTGTCATTTCAAGATCATGAGTAAGGTAGTTCACCTCATGCTTTTTCAGCTGTCTGGAAGCATATGCTATAACTCTTCCATCTTGCATCAAAACACAATCCAAGTCTAATACGAGAAGCATCACAAAACATAGTATACTTATCTGTAGTAGAAAAGAGTGCAAGAACATGAGCTGAAGTCAAACAAGCTTTTAACTTTTGAAAGCTCTCTTCACAAGTCTTGGACCACGAAAAATTAACTCCTTTATGAGTTAATCAAGTCAAAAGGAGTAGCAATACAGGAGAAATTCTCCACGAATCTTCCTGTAATAACCAGCCAAACTTAGAAAATTTTGAATTTCAGAGACATTTGTTGGTTGAGGCCAATTATGAATTGCCTCGATCTTGTTAGGATCTACACGAATTCCTTCCTTAGAAATCACATGTCTGAGAAAAGTACGTGATTTAACCAAAATTCACACTTACAGAATTTAGCATAAAGCTTATTTTCCCTAAATGTTTGCAATATAATATGAAGATATCGCTCATGTTCCTCCTCACTTCGAGAATATACCATAATGTCATCAATGAAAATAATAAAAAATTGGTTCAAGAAAGGCTTAAACACTTGATTCATTAAGTCCATGAATGTTGCAAGGGTATTAGTAAGCCCAAAAGTCATAGCTAGAAATTCATAGTGTCCATACCGAATACGAAACACAATCTTCGAAATATCTTCCTTCTTAATTTGGAGTTTGTGATACCCCAAACGAAGGTCAGTTTTAGAAAAATACTGAGCTTCTTTCAATTGATCAAATAAGTCATCAATCCTCGGAAGAAGATACTTGTTTTTAATTGTAAGCTTGTTCAACTGCCGATAATCGATACACAAGTCTAAACGAGCCATCCTTCTTTTTAACTAACAAAACATGAGCACCTCGAGGAGATGAACTGGGATGAATGAATCCTTTATCTAGCAAATCTTGTAATTGTACTTTAAGCTTCTTTAGCTCAATAGGAACCATACTATAAGGGGAATAGAAATTGGTTGAGTATCGGGTAATAATTCAATGCCGAACTCAATTTCCTAATCGGGAGGAAGCCCAAGAAGCTCTTTAGGAAATACATCAGAAAACTCCCTCACTATTGGAATATGATTTAAAGGAGGACATTCTAACTGAGTATCCCTGACAAAAGCTAGATAGGCTTGATGCTTCTTCCTAATAAGTTGTCTTGCCTGAATAGCTAAATTAGATTGCGATGAACTTCACTTTGATCCCCTTACATGATAAAAGTCGGCTTAGCAGGAATACTGAACTTAACACTTTTATCGGGACAATCTTCTAGAGCATGATGATTAGACAACTAATCTATGCCTAGAATCACTTCATACTCTAGCATATTCAATATGATTAAGTTTGTCAAATAATTATCATCCCCCAAAAGAACCTCACATGCAGGTATATATCGATATACTAGAATAGTTTCCTCTAAGGGAGTTAAGACTGCTAAAGGGATTTCAAGAGGCTCAACAACTCTCTCCACAAGGGAAGCAAAATATGGCGAGATAAAAGAATGAGTAGCTTCTAGATCAAATAATACTTTAGCACCAATTGAACAAACTACAAGTAACCCTATACCATTGCATTAGAAGCCTGTGCGTCTTGAGTCGTCAGAGCATAAACTCGGGCCTGCCCTCTACCTGTTGATGAAGAACCCCTTGAAAAACTGCCACGTATTCCCTGAGGCCTTGTGGGTGTTGCAAGTAATGGAGGTCTACCCTGAACTGATGAAGAGGTTCTAGCTTAAGTAGACTGACTTCTCAACAGTGGATAGTCTTTAATACGATGATCCATTACTCTGCATTTAAAGCACGCACCTGTCCCCATTCTACACTACCCAGTATGCCTATTGCCACAGGTAGAGCATATAGGAAACTCATATGATCGAGGTCCGCTAGATGATCATTGCTAGAACTGAGCTCCTGAACCTCGCCTCATCTGGCTTTTACCCGATTGAAAGCTTCCTCTGAATGAACCTTGCCTAGCGGTAGATTCACCCCCAAGTCTACGTGAACTACCAGCTCTAGAAGTCGAAGGACCCTTCTGCCTTGCCTTCTTATGACTCTCGAGTTTCGACTATCTTTCCACCACCCTGGTCTCCAATCCGTAGGCAGCATCAACAGCCTGAGTATAAGTTGCAGTGTTTGACACGAACACTGATTTGAATAAATAGTCCTTCAAACCATGCATAAATCTTTTGACTCTGCTTTGTAACTACCAGATGTGGGGAAAATGAGACAGTGGAGTAAATCAGGTTTCATACTCTGCCATCGACATGCCCTTAGTCTGAACTAATTGCTCAAAATCATGAGCATGCCTATCTCGCACACTCTCAGGTACAAATCGATCCAGAAAAGCTCTGTTGAACTTTGACCATAGCATGGAGTAGCCTCGGTCCGCCGCTGTATTAATATCTTGTACCAATCATAAGTTATATCATGTAATTGATAGCTAACCAGTTCAACTGCTCAAACGGAATCACATCCTAAACCTATACACAATCTATCTGTCTCTTCCAAAAAAGTATAAAGATCCTGAGCTAGGTTAACCCCCGAAAATCTCGGCGGCTACATCTTTCTAAAATCATGTAATGTCATAAATACGCCCTAATCCTGCTGAACTGGAATGGGAGGGTTTGCCTCTTGCTGAGGCTGGACAAGGGGAGCTACTGGTGGTTGCTGTTGGGCTAAAATCCTAACTAAATCAGCCACAGTCCTTTGGACATGGTCTAATCCCTACATCAATAAGTCTATATCAGGGCCAGGAACTGCTACTTGAACTAATTCAGCAACCTTGTCTCGACTTCTGCCTCTACCTTTGCCTCTACCATGTCCCCGACGACCTTTGCCTCTAACCGTCAGTGTCTGGGGACCAGTAGACCCCTGATCGAAGTGAGTCTCCTGCTGCCCCTCTCGACCAGCAACACGATCACTTCTTCGCATTATATCTAGAACAAATACACAAAACTTTAATATACATTTATAAGACAAAGAAAAAGGCAATGCCTTTAATAAATCTTAAATGAAAGTTTCAAGGCGAAATTAGAATGCACCACTAAGTCCACATACGCCCCAGGTAATGTATGCAAACTGAGCCATAACATTATGTACGTGTAGTCAAAGACCTCTAATTTGGCTTTGATACCAACTTGTCACAACTTCATATAGAGGTATGACTGGCCGGAGGAATGGGTAACCATACCCTCATAACCCTGAATACACACGTACTGTGCCATTCTAACTTGTAAACCTTTTTACAGTTAAGACAACTAAAGTATTACGAAATTAAAATAAAATTCAGATTAGACTACTAAACATAAAATGATTACTAAAAATATTGGCAATGGTTCCCCATAAGATGGAACATGCCCATAATACATATAAACAAGCCTGTTTACAGAGTACACAGTAAATCATAAT
This sequence comes from Quillaja saponaria, assembly GCA_029379385.1. Classification (NCBI taxonomy): domain Eukaryota; kingdom Viridiplantae; phylum Streptophyta; class Magnoliopsida; order Fabales; family Quillajaceae; genus Quillaja; species Quillaja saponaria. Next base: position 19,207,616 of record CM055605.1, on the reverse strand, counting down.
ATCAGAATATACAAAGGAGCTCTGCTCCTAACAAAACATGAAATCCACCATGATGAACTCAATATATCTCACAACAATGCATCACATCTAAAGTGACTGGAAGTGACATCCTTTACGCTCCAAGTGTGTGATTTCCGAGATATATCTTGCCTGCAGCAGAGTTGGCAGGTAGTAAATTCTATCACAGCCAATGGTGGTTTCTTGGAAACTTAAAAACAAAATCGACGACAAAGGAAGGAGTGAGTCATAAGTACTCAATGAGAAAACCATGTACCATAAGGGTACCAGCATCACACAACATCTATATCATAGCTTAAAATTGTATTTAAATTTACTTATGCACGTACGTAATTATAATTATCATATGATCGAATTCACGTAGTTCATAAATTTAACATATCAATTAAGTCATACCATCAAACAACCAAATAAACAAACATTAAACAAACAATGGCCAACGAGTAACTTAGCCCCACACAACAGTATCACCCCTTACAGTAGGGCATTTACATGCCCACACAACAAATTTATCACCATACATAATCAGTCCCACCGAGGATAAGCACTCGATTTTTTATTAAAACATTTATCAGAATCAGAATATTTCAAAATTTCCAATGATATATCCTAGGTGCACTTAGATCTCAATTCCGAAAGCAAAATCATTTTTTAGAGGAAAATTTCAATTTGTTGGCTCTTATCAACAACAAACAATTTCAATCATTAACCTTAATTTAAATAGATCACTGAAATACTATACTTAATTAGATTTCTATATAACTCATATATTCAAATATACATATAATTGCACATAAGAATCTGGCAACTAAAGTGCATACAATTTACTCATAAGGCTTATGAACGAGATTCGTCAATCTGTTTAGCCTCCGATGGTGTCAGAATATCCTTGACACGCCCTAGAACTAAAAAATAAATTTGGGATGTCAATTTATACGATCATGGTATAACCTGCTAACTCCATAATTTACTTATTTTCTTATTATCTAATTAAACTTAATTTAACTATCTAAAGTTATTCTAAAGATAAAACTATTTATTCTCATTATAAATATCATTAAGTTTTTATTATTTTATTATTTATTTTTACTTCTTTACTCTAGATTCATATATTCCTTAACCTACTAATTATTCATAATTTAGTTTACCTATAACAATTGAACTAATAAAATATTCCAAGGCTAAATTTAATTCTCTTAACTTGTTAGATATATTGTTTGATTAAAAGTTTTTACTCTTAATGTTCTATGCTTAAAATTTTTACATGACACTCAAGGAAACAACTTAACTTAATTGAAATCTAACTAATTGCCTAACTAAATTCTAACATGCCTAAATTAGATAGGGTTCACGGCACAGGGAATTCCTACCTTTATCCTTTATTGTGCCATGACCCAAAAGAGGTGCAAACCTCTGCTTTTACATTCCAGTACAATCAGCCATGGATAGAAAAAAACTGGCGGCCAAGCTGCTACAAAACAGGGGTAGCATCTTGATTGATGTCTTCTTTTCTAACTTAAATCTCATATTATAGCTTTCTTTCCACCCTATTACCAAGCAATTCTCTAGCACTAACACTCCCATTAAGTATAATCAACCATAATTTTATTCACCTGAACAATCAGCCAACCAAAACAATTTAACTCTCCATGCAACTGTCCCAATATAGAGTGAAATGAAAAAGAAAATCTGCTTCACATGAAGAAGGAGTACCTAACAGTTTGCTACCAAGCAGTGTACGTGATTGCTGGAGACTACAAAGTTCAGTCCAGCAACTGTCCACGCACTGCCCTTCAACGTTCCTCTATCATAGCTCCAATTTATGACCTTGGATGGTAGCAAAACGGTGCACACCTAGCTGAAAAAGAGCCATCCTTGCACTCTATACCCACAGCCACAAAAAAACTCACTACACATGGCACACTTAGTGCATCTACACCACAACCACTTCCCACAAGATGCTGCCTCCACCAGTCTTGATTTCTCTCAATCCTTAGACACCTACTGCCCTTTAAAACAGGGGATAAGATGGCTGCCAACTCTTCTCTTAAATCCTCCCTCAAAACCAAACATCTAAGACACAATAAGTACAAGAAAGGAGGATGTAATTCCTGGAATCCATGAAGTCTCAATGAAGCAAGAAAAGGGTGTAGGAATTTCTAGGTTCTCCAATGGCTGTGAAGGAAGAAGAAACAAGGGTATGGTCGGTCACCACCAAGAGAAAAACGAAAAGCAAATAAAAGAAACGAAAAGAAAGGCTAAATAAAATAATAGAAAAAAAAATGTGCCACAAGTTTACTTAGATATTTATATAATTATATATTCAATTATTATTTTATACTTGTAACATATTTACTAATTCCTCAATTGACACATTCTAAATGAATTGAACCTTACTTAATTCAATTTACTACAAAATTGCAATACCTTTGTTTTCTTTTTTGTTTTATATCTATTTTAGTGTTCATTCATTTAAATATTTGAATCTCAAATTACTTTTTTTATTTACTTAATAACACAGGTTACGTACAACATTCTAATATGTACGTCGGATTTCGGGTTATTACAATTTGTTGCAATTACCATTCTGTATGAATTCTTCCCAAAATAAATGGGTGGGATGTAAGTCTACGAAATATCTTGATAAATGAAAATGTGGTACCCAATGAGCACCAATATACCTTCCCAAATGAGAAATTTATCAAACAACAACTACACAAGACACCAGTTATTAGTTGAACAGAACGGTAAACAAAATTAGACCACACATTAGACTTATGATTTCTCATATATGTCAAAGATCTTATGCTCAAGTAGTGCCTATTCATAAGCAAAATCTACAATTAAAGAAATGTATAATTTATTTTGTTTTTATTGTTGAATGGAAAACTTGCTTGATAATACCAAACTAGTATTATGATATTGTGGTATTATTAATTACGATACAACATGTGGTCTTGTTAAAGCATTATGGTTCTTATTATTATTAGAAAAAAGTAAAAATAAGTCATATTTTTCTCTTCACATTACAAATAAATTCTACAATAAATTTATATTCTCGATAACTATTTCTTTTGAATTTTCCTTTCAAATAAATCCTAAATTTTATATTGGCATATTTTATGTCACTTTTACCCTTATTTTTTACTTTTAGCTTTTTAAGTTTAAAACATTAATTAAGAGAAATAATTTTATTTTTTTAAAATTACATAATATAAAATTAGAAAAAAAATTCATTACATAATTATTAATAAAAGAATAAAAAAATTCTTAAAATTAATGAAAAATTTTCTCATTATCTGCTTTCATATATATAAATATTTTTTAAAAATTTCAACTTGAATTACTATATTCTTTAGTGATTAATTAGAACAAAAATAAATTAGTTTATGTAAAAAAATTAACAAAGAACTATATTAAAGAAATTATGAAAATAACATTAATTTTAAATGATTTAAACTTCTATTAAATATTAAACATAAAATTTAAATTAAATAATATGTATTTTGAAAAATTAATCTACTTAAATAATAATTTAAACTTAAAACTTAAATCTAAAATAGGGATAAAACTGACATATAAATACTAATATAAAATTTAGGACTTATTTAAAAAGAAAATTTAAATGTAGAAGTTTTTAGGAACATAAATTTATTATAGAACTTGTTTGGAATGTTTAGAGAAAAGTATGACTTATCTTTATTTTTCCCTTATTACTATAGGACATCCATCATTATTCTCCATAATTATCTCATAACTAGTGCGACCACATAATTCTACAAAATGGGGGCAAACCCCTAATCAAAGACATGTTGTTCTTTACACTCTCTTTTTATAGGCTTATACTTATAGCTCTTATACAACACATAGCCTGGTCAAAGCATAATAATCCTTGTTATTATTATAATGAACACCATCATTATCCATTAATATTTGTAATGAAGTTCAGAATTGTCTTAGTACTATTTTACTGTCATGATCGTTGAAATTTTCACGTTTTCAGAATTGTCGATGTGCACTTGCATAACAAATCCCAACTACGTAGAGGACACCTAGAAGTATCATGTTATAACTCATAACCTAATATCGTAAAATCGAGTTTTGGATTCAATATGTCAATTTTAGTTACAAAATAATAAGTATGTAAATAAGTTAAATAAATATACAATGTAATTAAATATGATATAACTTGATATATTAACGCACATTTTATAACATTTATATGTAACTAATAGCAAAGAAAAAAAAATTAAATAGATAAACACTTTTATAAATTTATATATAAACATTAAAACATGTGTGAAATACAATAGTTATTTTCCTCCACGCATTTAATATTTATAACAAGAAAAATTATACATCACATGTTTAAAGTATATGACTTTGACTTTATTTTTATTTTTTTTTCCTTTCTTCTATTCTTTTCTTTCTTGTTTTTCAGGTGCCTTGGCCGATTTTTAGAGAAAGTTTTCCACTGCCATTTTATTTTGTTCTTCCATGCATTTGCTTCATGTGAGTTCCAGACTTTTCCATCCTTGTTATGCTTCTCAGTCCTTCCATTTTTACCCCTGTTTGTCTAACCTTTTGGCTTTGTCTTGTGTCAATTTCTTTTGCTTTCTTTCGTTCCCTGTTCCAGCTCCATTTTCATCCTAAATAGGAGCATGGTTGTGGGTTCAACCAGCTATTGTCCTCTGTTATGGCAACCACTGCTGTGTAAGTGTGTGTGATGTTTTAGCCATGTAAGACATCTTGTAGCATCCTCAAAATTTGTAGCAGTTGGAAGTGGGTTAGAGTCCAACCGTGAGGGGGGTGGTGGAGAAAGGTAAATCCTTCCTTTGACTGACTCCTTGCCTTGCTTCCATTTACTTTGTTAACCAAGAGTCTACAAGAAAGCAAGGGTATGAATATCTAACCAATTAGCTAATTTGTGCTTCTAGGTTTCCAATCTCACATAGAAGTAATTGTTGCCATGCCACTTATGAATCCATTCCCAATAACTTTAGTCACATAGGTGGTTCATAATTCCTAGCCTGAAATTTTGTATAAATGTTTTACTTAATTTTGGGTTATTGTCAAGAAATCAAGTGTAGAAGATGTATCAATAAATAGCCCTAAAACGAGTGGTTTACCTTAGAAAGCCCAAAGTCAGCATATCTATAAGGGTAGATATCTTCAAAAAAAATTTAAAATAAAATAGGATTCCCTTCTTTGCACATTCCTTATTCTACTAGATAGTCCACTTAATTCATGTCCTTCTAAAGAAATCTAGTTTCAATATAACAAAAGAAGTGAAAAAGAGGAAAGTAATACATATACACATATCTCAAATAACAAATAGACATAAACTTATTGAAAGTTGAATGCATAAGTTAGAAGAAGGATAAAGCTCACATTGGAAAGATGGAAAGGGCAAAGTAAGCCCCTTTCTTTAAAGCAATAATTGCTTGTGGCAAAGATAGGAAAGAACCTAAGATACTTTATTCAGCATGTTATCAGGTGGAAAAAACAATTAAGCATAAAGAAATTACAAAGCATTTAGCAAATTGAATATGCTATTAGCATATTAAATTGCCAAGGAACTACTAGTTTTTTGTTTTTTTTCCTTTAAATCTTTGTGAAAGCACCATGTGGTTGCAATATAAGAGTTGTTAGAAGTAAAAATGTCTCTTAGGGTACTACATACAACAATATTATGTAATAAGTGGCACTTGAGCAATATAAGAGTTGTTAGAATTTTGTTGATTTTATTATAAAGTGTAGACATATGCACATGAACACATATATATGAATTAAGAGTTAAATTTATAAATCAAATGTTATTAACAATGAAAGTAATTAGAATTCATTAGTTAGTGAGGTTAGAAGTTTAGAATTCTACAAGCATTGGAATTATAGGTTAGCAACCAGAAATTGGGCAGTGCCCTATTTTGTTTATGTGAAGAATTAAGTAAACATTGAATAATACTAATATATACATCCAAATAATATATATGATATCTATCTAGAAATATATATTTGTCTATTAATAAATCCAACAAACGAAATTGGATTATACTTTTTCCTAGAGAAAGCTATGTTCAATTAACTAAGATAAGGTTCAGAACTGCCAAAATGCTATGTTTTACAGAATTTGATGCAACTTCAAAGATTAAACTGTATTGATATGTAAATCTAAAAATTACAAATGATATACCATTATAAATCTACATGTGTCTAGTATTGAATAAATTTTACAAAACTAGATTTGGAAACTTCTAGAGGAAGATACGATAGTTAGAGTGAATGATGATCCAAACCCCAAGTTTGGATAGTTTCGACATTTCTAACTCACTAGTGTTTTCTATCTTTTCTAATAGTTTCTTTCTACCCTATGCATTGTCAAGACATCTAAAATGTCTCTTCATTATCAACCTTATCACATAAAGTACAATTCATATTACTTGACATGCAATGGCTTAATAGAAAACTTTCATAAAAAAACCTATATAAGTTGATATATAAGCTTAGTAATTAAGAGATTATAACAATAATATTTATGAACTAAGTTTTATTTGAAAATATGAATTTCAGTTATGGATCCTAATGTGGACCTAATGAGACGCATGAATGCAAGTGTAAGTGACAAATGAAATCAGTTAAAGGTGAGTGGTTAATTGTTACCCTTTGGTTGCTAGATTAGTGTGTTTGATTGTTTTGCATATATTTATGTGTATTATATATATATATATGTTATATAGTAGGAAATAAGAATTATATTGCTATGATTGGTTTAAGTGAACTATGTTTAATGTTTGAAATTACTTTGTGGTTGATAAGGGCCAACGAAGTATTTTTCTTTTTTAATCAATTTTTACTCTTGAAGTAAATTCCTAGTTCACCTAGGATGTTTTGATTTGAGATTTTCTAATTCTGATAAGTGTTTTTAAAGAATTGATTGCTTAACCCCAGTGAGTGGATTTAAAGAAAGGATTCAGTGATTCTGATCTCAGTGATTCTATTTCAAATTTTGTTTGGTGTGTGGTCACAAAACTACATGGTGGGAGGTGGTGTGAAGGGCTGAGTTACTCTATTGGCCATTTGCTTGCTTTGTATGCTTTGATTTCCTTGATTGTATTAATTGAACCGTTTTTGTTAAGTATTATGTTTCCGTAACTATGTAAAAATAACATTAATAATTTTGTAATTTAGAATATGCTAATATATTAAATGATTATATATATATATATTATTGCTTGTGTTAAATGATGTTAGTACCCTTTGGATACTCTTTTTCACATACTGAGTACATAGGACTCACACATCTTATGTGGTTGTTTGTTTTTAGTAACAGAATCTCGAGGATGGCTATTACTGATAATGGACTTCACTGTGTTTTTCACGGCAATGTAATTATTCAGAATTTCAATCTTGAAGTCAAAAGGTGAAAATTTGCTGTCACACTAGAGCTGTAAGGTGTCTGGTATTATATTGTGTAGTAATCTAATTATTTGGTATTGTGAAGAGAAATGGAGTGGAGTTCCTTGTTGTTGTTACTGTTATGGTTGTATAAAAACAGGATTATGTATTTGTATTTTTAGGCATGTTCTACTTTACGGGGAACTTTTACCAAAAATTTTCAGTGAATTATTATTTATTTCAGTAAAAAAAAAAACTTTTACAATTAATTTTTGTTTTATAAATTTTTACTTTTATTCATTAGTTTGGTTAAGAGTCATAGTTGCTTCTTTGTTTTGGAGTCAGGGTTACGGAGGTTTGGTTATCCATTCTTCCGACTAGTCATGCCTCCAGTGAGGAGATGTGACAAGTTAGTATTAGAGCTTAGGTTTAGAGGTCCTGTGATTGCAAATGTGACACGCTTGTTACTTTATTTGTGTATGTTACCCGAGCCATATGTAGGAATTAGTGACGCGTTCTAATTCATCCTGAAGCTTCAAGTTGTGATTCTCTAACATATTATTCTCTGCTTCACATGGTAAACGTGTAAAGGATTCGTTTATGTTTGTTTAGACACGATAACACATAGTGGTCATGTTCTGAATCATGTGAAGTAATAGAATATTAGCTTCGATCAGGAATTAACCAATTCTCAGGTGCTTTTGAAAAGAAATTTGGGTCATAAAAGATTATAGGTGACGTAGTTGAAAACTTAATTCATCAACAATAGCTTCAAAATACTGTCCTTATGATATGGAGGAATATACGACATTTTACGATACTTTCTGTAATAAACTCGAGTAATTGTTGATGTAAAATGAGAAGTTAAGTTTGTGTGAGATTGGGATTTAATTGTTTAATTATTAGATTAGTGCAGCGGAAGTGTGGTGGGCCCATAACCCACAGGTTCTATAAAGTAAAAGTAGATAAGAACCTAATATGTGAGAAGTAATTAGTGGCGAGTGTAAATAGACAAGTTCGTAAACTTCCTTTACTGAAATTTTTTCGATAATATTATGAGAAACAATAAACTACATGTAAAACCAAAGTTAAATTGAAATAGAAATATCTACATCTGATTTACGCAAACAATTTATCCGTATCATTTTGTTGAAATTGAAGACAAATTTCTTTTAAATGAAGAAGATTGTTATAACCCTTATAACCTGATATCGTAAAATCAAGTTTTAGATTCAATGTGTAAATTTTAATTACAAAATAATAAATACATAAACAAGTTAAATAAATAGCAATAGTACTTAAATATGATATAACTTGATACATTAACGCACATTTTATAACGTTTATATGTAACTCATCGCAAAGAAAAAAAAATTATAAACACTTGTATAAATTTATATATATACATTAGAACATGTGTGAAATACAAGAGTTGTTTTCCACCACACATATAATATTTATAGCAAGAAAAATTATACTTCACATGTTTAAAGTTTATGACTTTGACTTGATTTTTTTTTTCCTTTCTTTTGCTATTTTCTTTCTTGTTTTTCAGGTGCCTTGGCTGAATCATTAAAGAAAGTTTTCCACCGCCATTTTATTTTGTTTTCCTTGCCTTTGCTTCCTGTGAGTTCTAGACTTTTCTATCCTTGTTATCTTCTCGGTCCTTCCATTTTCCCCTTGTTTTGTTTAACCTTTTGGCTTTGTTTTGTATCAATTTCTTTTGCTTTCTTGCATCCCTTGTTCCAGCTCCATTTTCATCCTAAACAGGAGCATGGTCATGGGTCGTAAACTAGCCATTGTCCACTGTTATGGCAGCCACTACCATGTAAGTGTATGTGATGTTTTAGCTGTGCAAGAGGTCTTGTAGCATCTCAAAATCTGTAGCAGTTAGAAGTGGGTTAGAGTTTAACCGTGAGAGGGGTGGTGAGAAAGGTAAGTCCTTCCTTTGACTGACTCCTTGCCTTGCTTCCATTTACTTAGTTAACCAAGAGTCTACAAGAAAGCAAGGGTATGAATATCTAACCAATTAGCTAGTTTGTGCTTCTAGGTTTCCAATCTCACATAGAAGTAACTGTTGCAAGTGCCACTTATGAATCCATTCCCAATACCTTTAGTCACATAGGTGGTTCATAAATCCTAGCCTGAAATTACGTATAAATGTTTTACTTAGTTTTAGGTTATTGTCAAGAAATCAAGTGTAGAAGATGTATTAGTAAATAGCCCTAAAACGAGTGGTCTACCTTAGAAAGCCCAAAGTTGCTATCTATAAAGGTTAGATATCTTCAAAAAATTATAAAATAAAATAGGATTCCCTTCTTTGCACATTCCTTATTCTATTAGATAATCCAATTGGTTCCTGTCCTTCTAAAGAAATCTAATTTCAATATAACAGAAGAAGTGAAAAAAGGGAAAGTAATGCATATATACATATCTCAAATAACAAATAGACATAAACTTATTAAAGTTGAATGCTTATGTTAGAAGAAGGATAAAGCTCACATTGGAAAGATGGAAAGGGCAAAATTATCACACCCCCACAGAGGCATGACTTAGCCAGAGGATTAGAGAACTAAACCTCCGTGACCTTGACTTCAAAACAAAGTAACACCCATGACTTTTAGCCCATCCAAAGATAAAAATAACTTTTATAAAACAAAAGTTCATTGTAAAATTTTATTTTCTAAAACAGTTCACAATTTATTGAAAAATTTTGGTAGAGGTCCCTAACTAATATGGAACATGCCTCAAAACACAAAAACCTATGCTTAAGAACTGCACATAACAATAACACTAAGACAACAAGGAAGCTTCACTCTGTCCACATCCTAATCAAGGCAAATAACTAAACTCTACATCAAACCAAAATTAGATACCTTACAGTTATAGTGTGACTTCAAACTTTCATCCTTAACTACAAGTCTGAGATCCTGAAAATATTGTACGACACTCATTCAGCAAGTCCTAAACTTGGCGACACCATGTACCAAACTCCTGTCACTAAAAAAAATATCCACTGAGAGAGGGATAAGTCCTATGGACTCCAGTGAGTAGGAAAATCAGTACCTAAAGGGTACTAGCATCACATAATACGAGTGTGTAACACATAGATTAGTAACATCATGTAATATTGTTCATATAACATTTCACATAACATGTATACGTGATAAGTTTCACAAATTCACAATTTATATGACACACAGGATCATAATTTAAATCAAAGCAACAATATCACGTAAAGCAATCAAAGGGCCAACGAGTGACCCAGCCTCGCACAACATTATCACCCCCTACCAGGCATTTACGCACCCACACAAACAAATTGATTTTTGTACACAATTCATCCTATCGAGGCTAAGCACTCAATTTAAAAAAATAAAAAAAAAAAAAACATTTATCAGAATTTTCTTATGATTTTAAATCAAAACATCCTAGGTGTACTTGAATTTTTAATTTCGGAGATAAAAATCACTTTTAATCCTTGTTGGCCCTTATCAACCACAACCAATATTAAACAAAGCAACCAATATCAAACAAACATAATTTAAATAAATTACTGAAATACTCTACTTGCTTACTTTTCATATATAACATATATTCGAATATACATATAATTACTCATATTGATCTTGCCACTGAAGGTAGCAATTAACCACTCACCTGTAATCGATTTCATTCGTCACTCACACTTGTGTCCACGCGTCTTATCAGGTCCACATTAGAATTCGAACTGAAATTCATATTCTCAAATAATACTTAGTTCGTAAATGTTATTGTTATAATCTTTTAATTACTAAGCTTTTATCTCAACTTGTATAGGTTTCTTTACGAAAGTTTTTCATTAAGCTATTACATGTCAATTAATATGAATTAAACTTTAGGTGATAGGGTTAATAAGGAAGAGACATTCTAAATGTCTTGACAATGCATAGGGTAGAAGAAACCATTAGAAAAGATAGAAAGCACTTGGTAAGTTAGAGATGTTAAAACTTTCCAAACTTGGGGTTTGGATCAGTGTCCACTTTAACGGTCATATCTTTCTCTAAGAAATTCTGAATCCAGTTTCAGTAACATTTATAAAATATTAGACACATGTAAGCTTTATAATGGTATATCATTTATAATTTTTAGATTTGTATATCAATACAGTTTATTCTTTGAAATTACATCAAATTCTGCAAAAAGCTGGATTTTGACTACTCTAACCTAACCTTAGTTAATTAAAAATAACTTTCACTAGTAAAAATGAAATCCGATTCTGTTTATTGGGTTTATTAATAGAAAAGTACATATATCTTTATTATTTAGAAACTTTTTCCTAAAATTAGTCTTGAACCCACTCAATTCCTTACATGAACCAAAAACAGGGCACTAAAATCCTACTATGACCTAACCGGAGTTTAACAGCTCTAACTCACAACAAATTTGGAACAAAACTACGAAATTTTGTAGACAACATTTCAAGACTATAAGCTACATTTTATCTTTGAATTCTTAATTTAGTTCTTCCCTGAAGACACTCAAAATAATGAATTTATGTTACCTACAAAATCTGTCCCCTTGCACCCATTCAAAACCATTTAACTCACATTTTCAACACTTTATTTCCAACTAACCCTTCTTTAATCACATTTACTAACTCAGCTTTCATTCACTCCTTAACTCAATACATCCACCAACCCTTTTGCTCTTGTTATGAACTTTTATTCAAATTTTTAAAACAATTAGTCATCAAGACTTAAATTTACCAAGTTTTAATTACAAAGTTCTACTTAGTTTTCTTGTAAACATTTTATCAAACACCTTGGGTGCATAAATTATTTCTCTTAATGTGTATGTATATTTATATATATACCTATCTAATTTAATCACTATCCTATATTAATTCAACAATACTAACAATTCCAATGTTAATTAATGTATACTCAATTAAGTTAAACCAACTACTTTATATTTATAAACCTTGAATCAAACAATATTCATAACACCTAATTTGAACCTTTTTCTTTGTTCCTACTTTCACTCTTTGTTCACAATTCATTTAATTCATAAACCCAAACATTAATTCACAAGGAAATTTCCAACTTAAGATAGATACACAAAAGAATTAGAGGTACAAGGTTATTGAAAATACCCCTTAGAATCCACCAAACTTCTGGCTTTGATATTCTTGGCTGCGTCCACTTACATAACTAACAAGGAGACATCTTTTGCTGCAAGGTTGGCTATAACACAGTCCCAGAACAGAGCAGTAATGCTACTCATTGCAGGGACTACTTCAAGCTAAGGAGAGCTACCGTCTTCACCCTTCATTCAACTATTGTGTCATGGAGGAAAAAGGAAGGTTGTTTTGGATGGAGGAAGGGAATAGCTAATAGATAAGAGTAGGAAAAATAAGAATAGCAAGAACGTTGCTGCTAGTTGTCTACAACCCAAGTTGGATTTCAGCTTAAAACTCATCAAATTACTTTCTAACAGCTTACTCAAGTAGGAATTGAGGAAGGCTTACTAGGATTCTAAGGTTGCCTACCAAGAAAAACTCCCCACCTCCTTAAATCCTAGCTTCCACGACCTCCCAAAGGAAAGAAGAAAGAAATTCACCAAAGAATTAAAGGTTTAGCTGCAACACTCAAAGGGGTTCATGGCCAAACCAAGAGAAAAACAAAGGGGAAGGAAAGGAGACCCACAGCTGCACCACCAAGAAGTCGAATCTAGAATGGTCGAGAGAGGCAGTAGAAGGATGGAAAAGTAGGTCGGCTGAAGATGAAAAGGAAATAAGAGGAAAAAGAAAAAAAAATCAAGTCAAGGTCAAAAATTGTGTAATAGAAAATGCTTTCTTGTTATATTCATATCTACAGTATATTTACTTTTTGGCTTATAAATATATAATGCAAATTTATTTCTAGTTTTATGTAGATATATATATATATATATTTTTTTACTTATTTAATTAATTGTTTACTCACTTTAATTTACTTGACCATAAAACCACTTATTTTTGTTTTCGGGATCAAATACACAAAATAAAAGTTATCCAAAATATTGAATTATTACATGTTTAACTATACTATTCTTTAATTGATTTGTTTATTCTATAATGTAACTTTACACATTGCGTGAAAAACTTGATTTTTCGTTATCGAGTTATGAGGGTTATAACAAAAATAAGCCCCTTTCTTTAAAGCAGTAATTGCTTGCGGAAAAGATAGGAAAGAACCTAAGACACTTTATTCAGCATGTTATCAGGTGGAAAAAACTCTTAAAGCATAAAGAAATTACATAGCATTTAGCAAATTGAATATGCTATTAGCATATTAAATTGCCAAGGAACTACTATTTTTTCTTTTTTCCTTTAAATTTATGTGAAAGCACCATGTGGTTGCAACTAGAAGTACAAATGTCTCTTAGGTTACTACATACAACAATATTATGTAATAAGTGGCACTTGAGCAATATAAGAGTTGTTAGAATTTTGTTGATTTCATTATAAAGTGTATATATATGCACATGAACACATATATATGAATGAGAGTTAAATTTATAAATCAAATGTTATTAATAATGAATATAAAGTAATTATTGTATATAGTTAGTGAGATTAGAAGTTTAGAATTCTACAAGCATTGGAATTATAGGTTGGCAACTAGAAATTGGGCAGTGCCCTATTTTTGTTCTTGTGAAGAATTAAGTAAACTTTAAATAATACTAATATATACATCCAAATAATACATATGATACATATCTAGAAAAATATACTTGTCTATTAATAAATCCAACAAACGGAATTGGATTTCCTTTTCCCAGAGAAAGTTATGTTTAATTAACTAAGGTAAGGTTAGAGCTGCCAAAACACTAAGCTTTACAGAATTTAATGCAACTTCAAAGATTAAGCTGTATTGATATATAAATCTAAAAATTACAAATTATATACCATTATAAAGCTACATGTGTCTAATATTTAATAAAATTTACAAAACTGGTTGTACACGCCGGTCCAAACCCCAAGTTTTGACAGTTTTGACATTTCTAACTCGCTAGTATTTTCTATCTTTTCTAAGTAGTTTCTTTTTATCCTATGCATTGTCAAGATATTTAAAATGTCCTTTATTATCAACCTTAACCCTAAAAATACAATTCATACTGCTTGACATGCAATGATTTAATAGAAACTTTGATAAAGAAACCTATATAAGTTGATATATAAGCCTAGTAATTAAAAAATTATAACAATAATATTTATGAACTAAGTATTATTTAAAAATATAAATTTCAATTCCAGATCCTAATTTGGACCTAATGAGACAAGTGAACGCAAGTGTAATTAACTAATGAAATCGGTTAAAGGTGAATGGTTAATTGTTATCATTTGGTTGCTAGATTAATGTGTTTGTTTGTCTTGATATATTTATGTGTATATATATATATATATAGATATACATATATATTATAGTAGGAAATAAGAATTATATTGCTATGATTGATTTAAGTGAACTATGTTTGACTGTTTAAAATTGTTTGTGGTTGATAAAGACCAACGAAGTGTTTTTCTTTTCGAAATGATTTTTACTCTTGAAATAAAGTCTTGGTGCACTTAGGATATTTTGAATTGAGATTTTCTAATTTGAATAAGTGTTTTTAAAGAATTGAGTTTTCAGTCTCTGTGGGTGGATTTGAAGAAAGGATTCAATAATTCTATTTCTGATTCTGTTTGGTGTGCATGTGTAAAACTGCCCAATGGGAGGTAGTTTGAAAGGCTTGAGTTACTCTGTTGGCATTTTACTTGCTTTGTATGCTTTGATTTTCCTTTATTGTTTTAATTGAATTGTGTTTATTAAGTGTTATGTTTCTATAACTATGAAATTGCAAAGTTAGTGATTTTGTTATTTATAATATGCTAATATATTAAATGACTACATATATATTATATTATTTGTGTTAAATGATGCTAGTACTTTTTGGGCATTATTTTTCACTTATTGAGTGCATAGGACTCACTATTCTTTTGTAGTTATTTATTTTTAGTAACAGACTCTCGAAGACGACTATTACCAATAATAAACTTTGTCTTGTATTTGGTGACAAGGTAATTATTCAGAATTTCATTCTTGAAGTCAAATAGTGAAAATTTAGAGTCACACTAGCTTGTGGGATGTCTAGTCTATATTATGTAGTAATCTAATTATTTGTTTTTGTTATTATTACTGTTATAGTTGTATAAAAACAAGATTATGTAATTATAATTATATTTCTGGGTATGTTTTATTTTAGGAGAAACCTGAAATTTAGTGAATAATGTTAGAATCCTTGGTTCAATGTTCAAGAAGGTTGGATTAACCGGGTAATGTTAGAAGGCGACTCATACCACTCTGCAATTTATTCTAAATACTATCATAGGAAGAGAAAACAGTGTTAAGGAGTAAGGACTGTAGGCTGTAAACACCAACACAGTTGGAACCGTACGTTGTTAGTTCATCTTCTGCACAAAAGTATTTCACTTGTGCTGTTGTCGTAAACAACAACGTGGCGAAATTGAGAGGAAGAGAAAGTTTTGTACCGTTAATTGAAACTTCAAACTTGGAAGACAAATATTTTCTTAAACATTTGATTGTTCTAAAAATCTGTTGGATTTGAGTAGTATATATAGTTATTCACAGCTTTCTATCAGTTTGCATTTATTGCCAACAACTTCTCTCGCCAAAAAAGGGAGGAAATAATAAATTAAAAAGTCCAAATGACTCGGTAGAAAAATAAAATGCTACAAGCTAGTGATGAAAATTTCTTGATTTTCTGCTACTTTCCTTTGAATTTCACCAAATTATTCCTGGATTTGTCTTCAATTAGTTTTGCAATAATGGGTGATCGATTTCTTTGTATGACAAAGAAGGAGTCCAAAGATAATGGATCGAGAAGCAAGAGGATGTGTCGGTCACAGAGGAAACTGCTAGCTGAGGAAGAGTTCTTGCACCGGCAGGCTCTCTCTCTGGCACTGCAGCAGCATCAATTGTCTCAGAGGTTCGATGGATCAATGTCACGAAGAATTGGGTCGACAAGCTCTAGGAGACGTACTTTGTCTGATCCATTCTCTAATGGTAAACAGGTTGGAGCTTCGCTAAATTGTTTACACTCCTTTTTTTGCTTTCTGCGCGTACTCTATTTTCGATTTCTTGTAAGATTTATATGATTAGATCAGTGGGTGAAAAGTGGTTTCTCATGGTTAAGATCTTCAAGCTTTTGGTAAATTAATTTGTTAGTGGAGGCAAGGTCGGTCAATACAATAGACTCAGTATGGGAAGAAGTAAGTTGAAACTCATGATAATGAAAAGTATTTCTCTACTGTTTCTTTCAAAACTTAAAAAGGCATCGGAAAGTGTGAGCAAATGATTAACTTTATAGTTCAAAGTTTGTTTCCTTTACTCTTTTAAAATAGAGTCCCTCCCCCACAAGCAGCAACCTGTATTAATAAGTCAGATTGATATCCTTAAAGAAGTGGGAAGTGGTCCCTGCCAGTTGATAAAAGAGGTTCCCGAAGGTGAAAAGCTATCCGTCATTCAGTTTCACAAGCATGCAAGAAATGAGGAAGTGTACCAAAACTGTGGAAAAGAAGTAATATTAAGATGTTTTAAGTATATCTGGAGTGTCTGAATCCTTATGTATTCCTACGCCAGGTGAGAAGATTTTGGACAACTTCACTATGTATTGAACTATTGATTATTAGAGTTGTGCGCAGAGAAGACTAGGAATTTTTTATATGTTGAAGGGTATCTTTTTCACTTTTAACAACTTACCAAGTCGCCAGATTGATAATCAAACGTGATGGTGAATGCATGAATTATCTGTGCATCTTTGAACTAAGTCTGTTGGTTTTAAAACTTCTATATGACATAATTTTTATTTTTATTTTTTTTTCATGGAGGATAATTTACTTGTTAGCAGATACTTGCGAACTTTTTACTATTCATGTGCCTTTTTCAATGAGCTTTAATTATGTATCTTGGAGTTGCAATGGTGCTTTTATAGTCCTATCCATATGTATTATAAGAGTTTGTACCACACCTAAATTTTCATTGTATTCCTATTTTTCTTGCCATTCCTAAGAAGTTATAATCATCTACTCTTGTTCTTCTCCCCTGAATAGATCAATGGTAAAACACACACACACACGTGTATACATATTTATTTGTTTATTTTATCATATCCTTACAAGTACCAGACTTTTTGGAGAATATTAAAATAAAGAAGTTTGTATTAATTCATGGAGAAGGTTTTGGAGCTTGGTGTTGGTACAAAACTATCTCTCTCCTGGAAGAAGCAGGATTGTTTCCTAGTGCCTTTGATCTCACAGGTTCTGGGATTGATTTGACCGATACAAACAGCGTTGCTACATTGGCGGAGTATTCTAAACCTTTGACTGATTATCTTGAAAACCTTCCAGAGGTTGAGAAAGGTTTGAAAGTACAAGTGAAATTGGAAATTGCAATGATATGAACATTTCCCACAGAAGATTGCAAAAGCAATTTTTTTATGTGCTACAATGGTGACTGATGGCCAGAGGCCTATTGATGCTTTTGCTGATGAGGTATCTAACAAGGTTCATTTACTCATTGAGTAAGGGTTGTTTGGCATGAATTCTTCTAGATTAGAACTTATAATCCATAAATTGCTTTTCCAAAATGTTTTTTTTGTTGAACAGGAATTATGATGAATCTGTGCCTTTCTTAAGGATGTTTTGACCAAAATTTCTGAGTCATAATGTAATTTCTGCAGAAATTGGGTTTGGATAAAAACCAGAGTCAAAGTAACTTCTCTTACATGCTTTATGGTATCTTTTTGTTTAGACAATTGAAGCATAAATGCAATTTCTTTCATGGAATAGGTTAATTTACTGAATATTCCTTTGATGTTATTGCTTAATGTGATTCTTTCTTTAGAATATGGTTGTCACACTATCATGAGATATGTTATGTTCATTGATTCAGATTCTTCAGTAGAACTTTTACAGCGAAAACCAACCACTCACTAAATTTCTAGTGCTTACTATGCCGCTAAGCCAAATCTAGTTACCAGGGCCTTATAATAAAAGTGATGTTTGCATGAAGCTTAAGAGTCAGGTGTTACTAGGGTTCATTCACAAAATAGATGCTGAAACGTAGATATAGGAAGAAACAAAAGATTAGTTTCTTATATCTTCCATTGTCCAGGGAATGGAGGTTTCTCTTTGTTCTCTAGTAATCTAGTTGCAGTTGCTTCTTACGGTTTTACATTTAAAGTTTTTCTCACAAGATATCTGCACTGCTGCTTGGATCTGCTGAACATTTGATGCCAAGAATCAAAATTTCTGATCCGTGGGAATGGAAAAGAAAAGGTCCCCACAGTAATTATGTTTGAGAAAGAACAGGTAAAAGGGCTATATTTCAACCAATCGCCAGCGAAGGTATGAATAATTATAGGACTTTAAATAAGAAAATCTTCTAAACTTATATATGACCTAGTTTTAACTTTCATCTATCAATTATATATTTGAGTACGTACTTGGAATATTGATATGTCAGTAAATATGTTAATTTAATATGAGCAGGTGTTCATAAGTGGAGCAAGGGCTGGTTGTTACAATCTTGGTGTTTAAGTCCAGTAGGCAGCATGTTCAACCTCAAAAACTATTCATTAGTAGATAGAAGCAAAAGAGCTTAGTAAGCCCTAAAGCACTGAAGAAGAAGAAGAACAACAACAATGACAAGAAGGCTATAAAATAGGTAAGGAGAGAGGAATACTGGAAAGCCATTCTCACTATTTTTGTAAATTTCCACAGCAACAGCAGGTCCAGTCATTGCCACAGGAAATATTTGCATTTATGACATCACTTGACTTCCATTTTTCTAACTCCTTTTCTTCTCTTCTCTGGTGCTTGAAATGTGAGAAAGATATTTGGTCCCAAAAATGGATGTTTTTAGGGTTACTTTGAAATTTCTTGTCGGCCTTTTGGTTCAGAAGTAGATTTTGATGATTATTCTATTACAAAACATATTGGTAGTTTATGTCTTAAACATTCTTCGAAGGCTTCTGTCATGCTCTTGTATTTTTTTGTTTTTTGGTTTTAGCCGAGCACTTTTGACAGCTCTCGGCCAACACTAATTTAAGCTTAACTTACTGGCATATATGTACTAAGGTTTAAAAATTCGTGTCAAAACGGTTGAAACGTGCGAAACGTTTCCGTTTCCACACTACCAGAAACAAAACTCATTTACAAAAACGCAATCACCGTTTCTACACAAAAAAAGGAGTGTTTCCACACTGAAACATGAGCGTTTCCACTCCAAACTGGGTTCGTTTCTATTCCAAAATGGGTCGTTTCCTATCGATTTCACATGAAACAAGTCAACAAAAACATGACATTTTCAAAATTTAAAAATCTCAAATTTTGGCTCTAGTTCTCTTCATATTTTAGAATTTCAATTAATTTTTTTTTTTATCTTATTTGATGTATATTTAGATGGTATAATTTAGTGAGGATAATTCTTTTTAGGATTTCACTCATGTTTGGTTTCTTGGTCTTTTATTTATTTATTTATTTTTATAAAATATTTTGTATTAATTTAGTTTAACTTAGTGATGAATAATATTAAAATTTAAGATATATATATATATTGGTTCAAATTAAATTTTTTATTAAATATGGGTTAAGTAACTACTAGCCACCCCACTGTTAGTTGGATGTAATTATAATTTGATAGTTTCTCCAATTTGTATGTCTATGTTTAGAATTTTACTTTGTTATGTATTTAATAGTATTTTATATACTAAATTAATAATATTGAATACTTATAATTATTATAATATGTATTTTATTATATATTTTCATGCGTTTCGATAAAAATTAGCGTTTCCATGCAGTTTATATACTATTTTTCAAATCATTACTATTTCTGGGCTTATCGAAACGGTATCTCAAAACGAATTTTAGTTCCTTGAATATGTACAGCTTAATTTAAGCTTGATTATATTAGCTACTTCAACTTTTTGCATCTGCAATGTTAATACAGAACCATTTCAAAATGTCCTCCTTTTAATTTCTGTCTTAACTCTACCTCTCAATGTTTCCCAAGTTTACATGGACTTTTTTTCTAATATTCACCTACTACTCGATCCAATCTCAAATCATAAACCTATGTTCCATGTTTAGTTAGTGGACCATATCCCTGTACATGTAACCCAGTAAAGTATGCATGATGCATCAACCTTTGTGTTCCTGCAATAAATGTAACATGAGAGAAGCATATTTCATCAATTCTGCGACCTCTTTGGTTTCAGGTATAGGAAATTTCGTTTCATGTGAAAATGGAAGATTGTTTTTGTGCATTACTACCCACCAACTGATGTCCTAAAATATTTGAATGTTATTTCTTTGTTTCATCAGGGGCCCACTGGGAATTGGGCTAAAGAAGGGAAGGAGTTGTACATCCCCTTTCACATAAATCCTAAGCATGCCTGTTCTGTAGGTACTGGACAAATTGACTTCTTAATTAGTCGAACCTAAGATGAGCTTTATAAGAAGCAAGTCCCAACTACTGTTTTGATGTGCTGGGACGGTGAAAGCGATTTGTATGCATCGACTTACTTAACACTTTGATTTCAGATTTCAGATTTTAAGGTATTAGGTATCATTTCTGCATTCTGTTTTCACTGATTTTTTCTTGATCTTTATCTTGAGTACATAATCCTGTTGATGCTTACTAATGCAGCAGACGTTTTGCCTATTTCTGAGTTTAACAGCGAAACTCCTACAATCATTACAGAAAAAGGTGTCATGGAATCTCATTAGAAGAAGTCTCATAGAAAACATATTCTAAAATCCTTTATAAGTAATGAAAAGAGAAGACTGAAAGATGGAAACAAAAAAAAAATAAAAAAAATTGCTGAGTAGAGTAGAATAACTACTAAAACCAACAGGATGTTGGATTGACAATAATAATCCTGTTTAGCCACTGAAGTGTAGTAACCCTGTAATAGTCAGCCTTTGTTTTTCTAAAATATTATTCCAGGACATAACCAGTAACTCTTTATGAGATAAGAGAAAGCTGCTCCACACATTTACATAGAAGAGGAATTCTTTCCGCTGGTTTCCCTTTGTGCTCCATTGTCAATTTTTTATTATGATACATTTGAATTGGAATTTTCTTGTCAGGATGTTGCTTTGGCCATGGTATCCATAAGGCCCTCCCCACTCGGTCCAATCATGGAGAAGCTGTCCCTGTCACCAGAAAACTATGGTTCTGGCCGGCGATTCTATATTCAAACATTGGATGATCATGCACTTTCACCTGATGTCCAGGAGAAGCTAGTGATGGAAAACCAACCTGAAGGTGTTTTCAAGATCAAAGGCAGTGACCACTGCCTATTCTTCTCCAAGCCACAATCAGTCCATAAATTTTTGGTGGAAATAGCTCTAATTCCATAGCGAAGTCATCAGAAAACAATCTGGATTCTCCTTTTTTTGTCCACTTTCTTACAAATCAGAAAGGTTAAGTATTTTACATGGCTCTACACTGTCAGCCATAGTTGTATGTAGAGCATGGAGGCTCAATTGGCAGGTATATTCTGTTTATCTTTTTCTTTTTCTTTTTCTTTTTTGGGGAGTCGGACCTTTGATGCCGTAGATAGTTGGGACTTCAAGGTGTGGCTGGGCCAATTGGCTTCTGGCATGAATTGTTTGTCAGTAAGTAAGCAATATGATCACAAATGTGGTTTAAAAAGCATACGGCTGATTGATCTGAATCTTAACCTGATTGACAAAAGTAAACTGTATTCTGTAAAAAGGTATGCTATTCACTCCTGTGTAGCGGCTAAGTATGAAGTTATGAAGAATAAGATGTTTTACATAACTTGTGCAAATAGAGCTAATTTTGATTCAACTACCTTAAAAATAAATTTCGGCATGTACATAATTATCAAGACTCTAAAAATAACATATTCAGATGATAAATTTCAAAGTAGTTTACACAACTAAAACTGAGGAATCAGTAAAGATATTTTGAAACGAGTATTTTTAATGTCTTTTTGATGAACATTGTTATCAATATTTATTCCAGTATCTATAAATAAGATAATTTGAGATATGTATTGATCATGTCTTTCTATACCAGTATCAACATTTGTGTTTTTGGTAAAGCTAATATCTACATTAGTATCCGTGGAAATCTACGTTTGCATTCATCCTAGACAATTTAGGTGCTTTAAACCATTTAGGAAACGTGTTCTCCAAATTGTAACTTACAACCAAAACAAATCATATAAGAATCAAAATGGCTGATAAATTTATTTGAGATTTATCTAGTTTACTAAAAACAAATCTTATAAGAATCAAAAATAGAATGACATGAATGTCTCTTTTTAGTTGTTAATTTTGTACTTGAGCAGACAAAATAGAAGTGGTAAATAGGCTGGCAAGTAAACTCGGGGCTCACATAAGAAACATCAGCAGACACAATCATCAACTTGATTGATTTAAATCTCAACGAGGCAAATTATGATTGGTAACAAGTCACCCCAATATCACATCCCACAGCAAATTAGATACAGTAAGACGTACCAAGTGTCATATATCAAATCGGCCGCCGACTATAACACCATAAATGGATGCGTTTGCATACATACAAAGTCTTCTAACAGGCCGTACGCTGTACAGATGCATTCCCCCATGCCACATTCCGAGTACATTACGCTTGCTTTGCAAGCTTTAGTATTTTTCCTCCACTGAAATACTCGACAGTGGACAGACAAACCATCTAAACAATAAGTGACATTATTAAGGTAACCCCCTTTCTCAGCTGAACATCATCTCAGTAAGATCCGTAATTTGGCATTCCTTTGAATGAGCAGGCTCCGTCAGGCAACAATCAGATTATCTTTCTGCAAATTTTGCACATGTATAAATTTTCTATTACTTGATATATTCAGTACAAAATGGATTGAAAAACCACTCAAATTGAGACAAGATATGTACATACCTATATTTTGCACATCCTTCAGCAGTTCAATTGTCCTGGTTTGTCCAGTCTACATGACATCTTTAACGGCGACCATAGCTCATGATCAGGAATGATCCCCCCCCCCCCTCGCCCCCAACATTCAAGGAATTATTGGTCTGACTGAGTGTCATTATCTGCTTGACATAATACAAAATTACACAATGCTCCAGTTTGACAAGGCCAGGACAAGTTTGCTTCTAAGAAATGGTGAAAATTCATCAGTGATACCTTGACAGTCTACTACATATAATAAGTAATAACGATTATCAAACTTGGCAGATCTGACTACCTAGTTCAAAACATTTATCAATAACAATGTGAACATTATCATACTATTACTGCATAACTAGATTCTTCATAACTTGTATAAGCTTTGACGGAAGAAACAATAGAGAAAGAAATTAGATGCATATGCCAAATCGAAGCCATTGGTATCTTTTATATCTTATGGCTCAAAATCTTCACTTTAACAGCTACCCTGTTTTTTGGGACAAACAACCTAAATTAAAGGATAAAACATCTCCACTTGAATACTTTCCTTTATTAATACTCCTATGTCCTCTATTCTCTCTATAATATTTTATTGTTAATTAATTACTATTAAAAGATCTCCTGTCTCTCCTCCTTTCTTTGTCTTCTCTTTCTATCTCTCTCCATACATCCACTACTTTCTACATTTTCTTTTAATTTTTTTTTTACAATTTTTTTTTCTTTTTTGTGGTACCTTCTATTGTTTGTTTTTTTTTTTCATACAAATTATAATATATAACAAGCACAAGAAACAATACAATTCACTAATGATCAAGTTCAAAATGAATAATAATTAAATGACAATGTCTCAAGACATTGTCTTGTAATTGCAACAACACCATATTGGACATTTTTTGTTGCTGAAATTCTTGCCGTCACTTCTAACTTTATTAGTCAATTCCTGAAGATGCGTTTTTAGGAAGAACAAATTTTGTTCTCAACCATATTCAATTCTGGTGCATAGTGATTGGCAAGTAGTTATGATACTTTGACATTCCAAGCCAGCCTATACTATTTTTACCACAAAAAACCTCATGATAATTGTAATATGTAAGTAATAGTAATCATGATATTTTTCAGTTATTTAATAGCTTAATAGTAATTCATTAAAAAAGAAAAAATTATAAAAAGAACAGAGGAGATGGGAGCATTAAAAAGGAAAGTATTTGTTAAGAATATAATATTAGAGCTAGTTTGGTATGCAAGAATGACAATTCCATTCCATGTAAGGTTTCATGGAAATGAACATTTTTTTCGTTTGATACGTTTTTAGCCTCAAAATACTCATTCAATTCTAACCATTTTAATCCATAGAAATAGAAATCTTAAACCCACCTAGAAGAGTGGGATTGCTCATTCCTACTTATATGATTTAGTCTAGTTAAATGACAAAAAAAACTATTTTATCACATAAAATAAAAAATTAAATATTAATAAAATAATAATATTATAAATAAATAAATTAAATATGAAAAAAATACTTTTCATATCACATTAAATAATATAAAATCATATAAAATAAAAATATATTTATATATAAAAATAATAATAAATCAATTTACTTTAGTCAAATAACAAGAATATCCTTTCATATCATAGCAAATAATATAATTATAAATGCATAATTAATGTTAAATAAATAAATCAAGTTAAGTATTTTAAACTAAAATATTAATATTAATAAATAAAAAAATCAAAAATAATAAATAATAAATAATAAAATAAATACAATTAATAATAAAGTAAATACACGTAATAACAATAATTAATTAATTAATAATAAATCTATATATTTCATAAATTATGTTACATTTTTATTATTTTATCTATTGAGAGATACTTTTTTCATTGTAGCATAATTTTTATATTATTTTATGTCTAAAAACTACATAGAAAATAAATAAATGAAATAAAAATTATTCTTCACTGTCGCTACCAAACAATAGAAAAGAATCATCATTCCCTTCCACTTGTATTCCATTCTCATTCCAATTCAGTAAAAATTATTCATTCGTACCAAACTAGCTCTTAATGTAATCTTACATTCAGTAAAAAGTCTATGTTCTATTGTTTACTATAAATAAAGCTTATGGGAGTAGACTTTGAGAAACAAATCACTGCCCACAATTTTTTTTCTCATTCTATTTTATTTAACAGTATTAAATTGAAGATTTTTCATCCTTTAATTTAGGTTGATTGTCAAAATAATAGGAAGCCATTAACGTGGAGATTTTCAACCATTAGATATAAAAGATATCAATGGCTGAGATTTGGTGTAACACTAGTGTCAACGGATCCTCTCTCTCTCACTCTCTCTCTATATATATATGTATAATATATATTATATATGTGTACTTACCAAATTCAATTATTTCAAGATCCCGAAAACGACTTCTGAATCCACACTTGTTTCTGCAAAAGGACTTTTAACATTAGATGATGCAAAGTATTAAACAAAGAACCAAATATGCCACAGTACAAATGCAGACCTCAAGGGCACCGTGTGCAGTAACACCTCTTTTGGAAGACTTCCCCTCACTCAAACCATCATCCTTCATTATTGGTGTACCTCCACGGCGACCAAAATGCTTTTGAGAACCTAAAAATTCAAAAGTTGTTTTCTAAAAAAAATCTTGTTTTTTAACATGAAGAAATAAAGAAGTCATTGCAAGTGCTGGTTGTTGTGAAATGATACGACTAGAATAAATGTCAACTTATTGTGTACATTGAAGGAATATCATTTCAAGAACTTAAGGGAAGTAGGGAGAACCAACCATTTTCCACAGAGCAACTATTACCTCCAGATGCAGAGGCTGAGATTTCCCCACTTCTGATTCCATACTTAACATCTTTCGTCTCTACAGGGGAATCTGGAAAGTAAAAGACAGACAATGACTTTTACTACTCAAGAATAGCTGCTACTAAATAATGCATGGTGCGCTTGTATATTGACATTTCAAGCAAGAGGATGAAACAATACTCAATCCACGGTAGTAGTATGTGTTCCTTCAGCTGCTTTAGATTGAGATTGAGTAGGGATTGACACAGAAGACAAGAAATGCTCACCACTAGCATTTGAAACATCAGACCGCCGAAGTGGAGTCCAAACACCACGATCAGGTCTATCCTTGTTTCTTGTACGTTTTTGTTGTTTCTCAACAACAACTCCCGTACCGGGCATATCTATTTTTGTGAACTTCTCATCTGAAGCCCTTTCTAACATCCCCTTCAGAAGTAATTGAGTTTGCTTCATGATTAGACACAAAAACCTTTGAGCCTGACCTTGCATTGACTGGCCGAGGTGGTCGTTTGCCATTCTCTGGAGGTTGCACTGTAGATGTAGACTGACTTTGGCGAGCTCCGTTATTCAGAAGTATGCTTCGAATCAGCCTTCCACTAGCCTCACGCCTCTGATTTTGGTTTGGTTCCGAAAGAGAAGCATTTCTAACATATGATACACTCTGCTGTTGTAATGTGTCATCAAGAACCTAAAGAAGTGCATAAACATCATCAAAATTCTCCTCCAATACACAGGAAAAAAAAAAAAAAAAAATCACCGCAGGAAATAAACTTGTACATAGATTGAAAAATAATCAAGCGAAATTTAAAAACATGGTGGAGAATAGAGAAGCGAAGCATGAAGGAATATATACTGAACATCTGAGGATAAGGAAAAAGGAACCTACATGAGGTATTTCCTGTTCTCTCCCTTTAAGAAGCAGGATTTTTTTATTTCCAGAGACAGCAGTCAGAGGAATTCCTGAAACAGAACCTACAATGCCTTGAACTGCAAATTCATGAAGCCCATATGAAGGGGAAAAAAACAATTAGATCCAAAAAATAACTTCAAACGAATACATAAAAAAATATGCTCTACTTCATCCCAGTGTGTCACTTTCAGTAAATACAAAGACAATTTGGAAATATATAATTCTGTGCATATTTTCCTAAACATTCATAATTCTTATAGGCATAAACCCAATATAGACAACTAATGGTAATGTACATGTATGAGTAGACACAGCCCCCAGAAGACACTGCTCATCATGGAGAAAGAAACACATTCTTTTCTCTGAATACGGATCATTGCTAAATGCACATCATAAAAGAACTCCTAAAAAATTATAGAATTCAAGCTTTTGGGTTATGATAGAATAACACCAAATAATAGTTTCTGGACATTTACCTAGAAAAAAGGGAAAATGTTACCCGGAGGAGATTGCCTATCAAATTGGGTTTACCATTGGAGTCTTCTTTTAAAGCAATTCAGGTGCAAAATTGAACTATGGAACTGGAAAGAGATTTGTAATGTGGTGAAGTTTGTATTTGACGAAACAGGGCAATCTAATGCTTACCTAGAGCACCCTCAAACATACTGTCAAATAAAATAGAATGAGAGAAGGGATCGTGGACTTGATTAGAAACGGCTACCTGTGTGGGAGTTGATGCCCCTAGACCAAAGATCGTGGACTTGATTGGAAATGGCTACCTGTGTGGGAGTGGATGCCACCAGACTGAGACAGAGTGAAAACCATCATAAGGTGGAAGGGCTACCCACAGCCACTGTGGACATTGGCTTTGAAGGGTGAGAGTTTGTTATAGGACATTAGTTGCATGGGCAACTTAACGCGGGTTTATAAGGAGAGGAGCACTCTCGATGACTTTTAAATAAAATAGAATGAGGAAAAGGATTGGAGATTTGATTAGTGAATCAAAGCCTACACCTATAAGGCTATAACCTTTATTTATAATAAACAATAAAACATAGACTTCCACATCTAAGTAATGTGAGACTTAACAATATATTACTATTATATTCCTAACTCTCTCCTTCAAGATTGAGCATTATATATGATAACCAGAAACGAGAATAGAATAAAATCTAGAACTGAAAAGCGAAAACAATAAAAAAAATAAAATAAAGATGTATCGATGTTCAACTCAATATAGCCTACGTCCTCACAAAAGATATCAAAATTCACTATTCTATTCTTGGAGAAAATACAAGTATTTTGTTTGGAAAAACGTACAGAAACCCTAGAGCTAACTGCTTTTATATATAGGCTACAAGAAAGAAACAAACCCTAAAAAAATTTCTTCGGGGCCAAGCCCCCAAACCCCCAATTTTAATTTGCTTCGTGAACTAAAATTTATTTTTCAGGTTGCTCTTGGGTCATAATTATCTAATGGGTCATCTCGCAAAACTTTGGCCCAACCAATGAACAAGACAAAACACAACAATATCTTGTACAATTAAAACTCAATTATGAATTTCAATACTCTCCTCGCTTACAACAACCTAAGAACAATAGGTCAAGAAGTTAAAATGAGAAAGGGTTGTAGCTTCAATCCATTTGACGAACATTAACTAGTACTAGTGAAAATACCCATGAATAGTACCTATGAGGATTTTCAAGAAAAATGAAAAAAGCATTGCTAGTAAGTGACATGACGAGATTAGCCAAAAAAATAAAAAATAAAACACCATTGGAAAAAGGCATAGCGAAAAAGTTCACACGTTCACTATTTGAGGAGTCAAACCCTAAAATCAAAAAATGCTCTAGGGATAGATAAGAGGATATAAATAGGCTTCAAAAGATGGCTGGTTGCAAAACTCTTTTTTCTTCATGTGGCGGCTAGAGAAAATAAAGAGAGGATTGGGAGTAAACAATAAAACATAAACTTTCACATCAACCCAATATAGAACTTAACTATACATTACTATTATAACCTAACAATTATCATTATTTAAAAGAATTTTAGAGAAAGAAGATAATTCAAAATTCATTGGGACTGGCACTATACGGGAAAAATTGACAATTTTAGAATGTTATTATAGATATCTTGTCACCTTTGAGATTTGCGCTTTTTTGAGAAAAGATAATCATTTTGGCATGGAAGTTGTCATAAATGAAAACCTTGAGTTCGATGTATTAATATTATGAATTCAAAATTCTGTCTAAAAATATTAATGCAGATATGTAAAATGAAGATTATGTCGGAAGTTTCATTTTCAGAAATTCCTTTCATAAGTGAAGTGTCCAGTCTTACCCTCTCGGCGAGATAGCACAGTAAATGCTGATTTGTCCTTCGTACTTGCACTCTTTGAGCTGTCCTTTTGAATATACTGTAAATACAACAATAAAATTCAAGAATACAGTCCAAAGTGCTTCACAACTTACAAGGTGATTGAAGATGCATTACAAACATAAGATCAACCCCTAAAAGTAGGATGGCAATTGGCAAGAGAGACCCAATGGTGAAACCTTTTAAAGCTAGAAAAGGCAGAGCCAGATAGTAATGTTAATATACATGCTAAATTGTACACCTAGGCATCACTACAAACTGATTGGTGCCTAGAAATCACTACTACTACAGTGCCCAAAATTCCTTGCTGGACGGGGGGTTTCATTTGAACATTGATGAGAATATTTAGAGGTGATTGACAAGTGATAGGCCAAAAGACAAGTTATAACAAGAACGCGATACAACTATAGGAAATTGTCCAACTAAGGAATGATGATATTATATAGTCTATCAGGCTCTTGCTGTAGATTTCAACAGTTTATGTCTAAAGATAAAGGCGGGCCATGTAGGTACTACTCTATAGAAGATTGGACAGGAATATTCAATGTGCAAAATGCAGTTACATGCCACGGGCTCGTTGCAGTTGATAGCAAGCAAAACCATGCCCTTCATAAAATATCTGGACACCATTTGTAACACGATAAGGAAAATATCATAATAGTAAACTTCTATTTACCCTATTAGCTGAAAAGATGGAGGTTGTCTACATGAACTATTAGACAAGGATTGTAGGTTCAAATCCTACACCAGCTGTCTAAACTACTAAAACAACTACCTTATCTCTACTATTGTAAAACCCAGAATACCTTCTTGGTATCCGCCCTCTCAAGATGATGTATAATATTATGTAGGTGATGCAAAATATGTGCTTGTAAATCTCATTCTCATTTCTGCATATGTAAGATTATTTTGGTCAATTGAACCCCACCTACTTTCCTACCTTACTTAAGTAATGGTTACCATCTCATTTAAATTTATTTTTTATTTAAAAAAAAAAAAAACAGTGGTTTGGCGAGACAGTAGTGAGCTGCGAATTGATAAAGCAGAACAATGCTCTGACTACAATTAAACTAGACAACTGGAGTTCTGGACAGAAGTAAGCTGTTGGTAATTTACAGACACATCTGCACAGTGGGATTCCAAAAATCAACATTCATCTCCACCTTTTTGAAGGAGCAGCAGTTGTCACTATCCCTAAGGTCAGCTGACTGTAATTTTTCGGCATACAATAACAATAATAAGATGAACAGTACATAAACATAGCCAACAAATTAGCAATGACAGTAACAAACACAATCAATGAGCACATCTTCCACCCTGAAAAGTAATATCAAAGATATTTAAATTTAAAGCTTAACCCAACAAGGTCAATAACACTGAAACTTGAAAGTGTTTGAAGCATACCTTTTTCTTCTCAGAGCCTCGTTTACTATTAGTTGAGCCAGGCCAGCTTGGTTGAACAGCTCTGTTTCTTCTGCTAACCTTTGTCACAGCTGAAACCTGTCAGAAATTCTCGATTTCAATAATACTTAAATGTAAAGGTGAAAAAAAAAAAAAAAAATCTTTGCTTTTCTTTTATAGGAAAAGAAATCCCTTCGAGGAAAAAAGGGTCCAAGAGTGGATGAATAGGAGTCCTCCTAAAAAATAACATAAAATAACAAGAATTAGAATATTGCAAGCAAAACCAAAAGCACTAGTCATGCACGGAATCAACCGAAGAATCCCGCGAACAGGAATCCCACATTTGAACACCAAAGAGAACCAAGAAAGCAATCTTATTACAGAGTAGATGAAAGGTAGGACAGACATCCAGAGAAATCTTAACATTCTCATTGTAGAAACCACACATGCAAAATACCCCAAATTTTCGTAGAAAATGCACAACGTATGATAGTTATTTATTAAATAAATTATTTAAGATACATAATAGAGGCTCAACATTATAATGTCTATGCAGCTTAAATTTCTCAAAACCTATCGAAGCACATCAAAATGAACAATGATAAGATGACAGCTTATTATATGCAAGAAACGAAAAATTTGTTTCGAGGTAACCTTTCAATAAGTCTAGAAATGAAAATGATTTGGGATACATTATGGAAATAGCATGAAAACATTAATTTTTTTGGAAAGACATGGAAACATATAATCAAACACATGTTATAATAATCATAAGTATCCAAAATGATTAATTTAGTATATAGAATTAACACAAATACATACTAAAATAAAAAAATAAAAAATAAAAAAAGCCCCTAACATAGACTTACAAATTAAAAGAAAATAAAGAATTGCAATCACATCTAACCAAGGAGGAGATGTGTGCATATCTCAACATTAAATAAATTCAAACACAACCTAATAAATTAAATTAAAATTAAAATTAGCAAAAAAAAAAAAAAAAAAAAAAAAAGACAAGATAAAATAAATTAAGTTAAGATAGCAATAAATTAAACTAATGAAGTTCTAATTGAATAAATTTTAAAATTATTTCATCACTTTAAAATAAGTTAAACTAAGATAGCTAAATATATATATATATATATATCCCTTTGTCCTAACAGTTAGGTCTCCAGCTACCTAGGCTAGTTAAGGTTAGAAGATAGGATTAAAAAAAGAAACAAGAAAAAAATTTAATTATTGAAAAAAATACAAAATACAATTTTAGATGTTGCATGCAAATAATATTCATTGAGTAAAAGTATTGCAATTATCAATTTCTTATATTTTATTTGTCTTATTTTATTAATATTAAGAGTGTGAGATTTTAAGAAAATCTAACAATGTATTTCTTCTCTATGGCAAAGGATATAAAAATATTTATATCTCTATCTTTCTAAATTTAAATCTTTTTTTGGCTGCATTGAAATTTAAATGGGCAAAATCTTAAATGAATTATAATAGAAAACAAAATAAAAAAAATGAAAGGAAAAAAAGAAAAAGACCCAACTTAAATGAAGCATAAAACATTGCATGCCATTCATCTTCTCCACCAAGCACAATGATTTACGGAACAGCTACTTGCAGAACAGATCAGATTTACATAGTCTGGGATGATGTCATCATATTTTCAGCCATAAACAACCTTTTTCAGTTGATTCCGTATTTGTGTCGAAGTATTTTGGTTCGAAATGGCAGAAACCATGTCATTTTCACCTAAACAATATGGGTATGAGAGTTTGTTTCCATATGTGTGGAAACCAAATTGATTCAAAAGACCGAATCTACATGAATTTTTGATCCTTGATTATATGATAAACTGAATACTTTGAGCTAGAGCTACTTCACCAATGAGTTGTGTCTAATAAAACAAGGTATAACTCTAGAAACAAAAAAGACATCTCCCCTTCCTCCCTCTCCAAAGCAAAAACTCATCCAAGTGAACAAATATTCAAGACATGACATCAAATAAATCTGCAAACTCCATACCAAACATGAGGATGTTTGGCTACCATCCATGCTCTTCAAGATCCAAAAAGAATAAGGCATACCAGATCCAACCTTATGGCCTATTGGCATGCTTTGTTTAGCAACACAAAGAGAGGTTTCTCATTTGCTTTCAATCTAACAAACATAGGTTTAAAATGATGGTCAAAGTATACTTCAATCCCAGTATGCTCTTAATTACATAAAGTGGTATAGACAACTTCATTAGTAGGAAGCTTGTATGGAACTTCAAAAAGAAAATTTTGAATCTTGAGACAAACCAAACACTATCTTTGAATGCAAGCAATTTGAAGACATTAGTTCAATAGAGAAGTACAAAGAGAGATAGTAAAAGTGATATAAAAAGCAAGTCGGGGGCTCATATAAGCAGCAGACAAGGCAATGCAAGTCTATATTTTATTGTTTACTATAAATAAAGGTTCTACATATAATTCAAATCATAAGCAAATGACCACAAGATCTTACTCAACCTTTGTGGAAAAAGCATAAGATATCAATCAACTACAGGTAGTAATGAATAATATAGTGATGCAACTATATCAATACAGTACATACATTATTCACTTCTTTCTTATACATAATTTATTCATAGTTGTTAATGATGCAGCATTAATTGACATTTTAATCGAAAGGACAATAATCTGAAAGGAACAACCGAAAGGCAACAATAATATTATCTCAAAGCTGAGTAAAAATTGTATTAGGGTCATGATATAGACTCCCATGAAAAATCCTGTCAAAGAATCATTCCACCTAAAAGCTTAAACTGTTATGTGAGGCTCCAGGAATAGGTTATAATCTCTTACACTCTCCCGTACATGCAAGCCCATTGAGTTTGTCAATGTGGAGAATACATAGGCCCTCCTCGTACCCATGATTACCAGATATCACTATCTAGAAAGCAATCCTCAACTAAAACGTTCAATCCGAATCAAGAATCACTATCGATCTGGAACAACACTTTTAGTGTTCCAATTGTTGCGGTCATACACTTAGAGGATGCAGTAAAAGAGAAATTAAGAACATAAATTGACAAAAAAACCTTAGGCCATTGACGATCTGTAATGCTTTGCTGTCTTTGTTTTTCTTTAGCAAGGAGAATCAATAGATACTCTATTTCGGGCTCTTAGGGAGAGAGATAGACTTTTACAATCAAGGACTAGGATGGATAGATGAAATTGGGCAAATCTAAGTGAATTGCAGAGAGGAAGGGGAAAAATGAACTTCATTTCTACATGTAGAAACAATTTCTAAATCCATTTAATATGTCTATTTATTTTGACAATAAAATTTTATATTAATTATTATATAAAAAATTAAACGGTGGAATGGTTTATTTACTCACTCGTTTTGAGTTATTCAGGACTCCTATTTTATGTAAAGTAGATAGGCTGAT
This sequence comes from Quillaja saponaria, assembly GCA_029379385.1. Taxonomy (NCBI): domain Eukaryota; kingdom Viridiplantae; phylum Streptophyta; class Magnoliopsida; order Fabales; family Quillajaceae; genus Quillaja; species Quillaja saponaria. The sequence continues at coordinate 19,173,221 of CM055605.1, read as the reverse complement.
TTTTATTTACTTACATTTAAAAAAAATTAGATAAATGTAAAATTAGTGTAGGAGATATAAAAATGCCTTCGTTGGTATGTTTAATTTCCTAAGAAGGTATTATTAATAATATATATATATATATGAAAGAAATTATCACATGTGCGATCTTAAAAAGTATTTCTTGTTTTGAATCAATGTATTTTGTTCCTATTAATCGATTTGAAAAAAAATCTACCCCTTTGTATCACGTTTCGAGGAAGTACCATCCAACATTATGGTTCCTATTCCACGTACTGCATCGATTTGCATGCCAAGTAACAGAGCTTATACCTTGTGCTTAAATTTTAATTTTCTTTATTTTCAGAATGGGTCACAACAAAATTTAAACTCCAAACCACTTGGTCATAGAGGGTCTAATACCATGTCAAAGAACCAATTCATCTAAAAACTTAAACTGTTAGATAAAGCCCTAGGAATGGGTTATAATCTCTTACAAACCCTAATGGCATAAAAGTAAATCTAGATAATGGCATAAAGGTAAATCTAGAGACCTAATAAAAATAAAAAACTATTGACACTACTAAAGTCCTAAGAAACTACCAATTATAATACTAATCTTAATTTATCATAATTGCAATCAAATCCCAATGTAAATATTAACTAACTGATAAATCCTAAAATTCCTATCATTATGTTCTCCATCAGTTAAATTGTCACTATTTTAGTTAATCTTGAAGCAACTAAAAAAACTTGAGTGCTTATCAAATCTAAGAATTAACACTAACATTCTGGTCTAGTCCTCTGCATCTACTCCCAAGTGACTACAAGATCTTACCCAACTCCTTTTGAAAAAGCATAAGATAACAATCAACTACAGGTAGTAATGAATAATATAGTGCATGCAACTTTATCAATACATGTATACTTTATTCTCTTCTTTCTCATCCATAATTTATTCATAGTTGTTAAGTTGTCACTATTCTAGTTAATATCGAGGCAACTACAAAAACTTCAGTGCTTATAAAATCAAAGAATTACCACTAACATTCTGGTCTAGTCCTCTGCATCTACTCTTAATATTTACTGCTAACCTTAGCTAGGAATGAATGTTAAACACTTGTCTATTTATTAGTTAAGATATCAACTAAATATTAGTCTAAATTTAGTTAGCTAGTAGTTAAAGCCTAATCAAAATTAGTACAATCAAGAATAAAACACAATAACATTAATCAATTAATAGTGAAATATTGGGGTAGCATAACATTTAATTATGTATTTTTTATAAAATATTTATATGAAAAATGGAAAATTATCTATGTTTTGGTTCAACGATTGCCATTAGATATTGGCACAGAGAAGAACACACTATGCCTCAAAAATAATTGGGGAGGAGGGGGGTAAAAGAGCTTTTCAAATGAATAATTAGATATATTTCAAGTATTAGCAAAAAAGGAAGATGAATAGTTTTAGTATCCAAATTAAATACATATATTATTTGGATTATTAGCCTGTAAACGGAATCCTGGAAATATATTACTCTTCGACATCATATTTTTTTTTTAATGGAAAAAGAAGCTTAAAAAAGAGAAAAAATACACTGAGGAGGACAAGAAATCCTCCTAAACATAAACAAACAACAAAAAAAAAAAAAAAAGGAAGTGTGCTTAATAAAAGAGGGCACGCCATTACATAGCATGTCAAGTAAAGAAACTCCCTGAAATGCTCAAGAAGCAGAGCACCAAAGAGAAGCAATAAAAACAATCTTATCCCAGATAATAGGCCATGCAAGATAATAATCACGGTGCATTCCAACCAAAATCCCCAAATCAACGTAAAGACAGTAGAACTCCACAAAAATTCACATCCTTATTCATTCTTGAGTGTTGGTAATAAGTCAGTAATAAATCATGGTTCTTTTCATTTGATATCAAATTTAATCTTCCATTGCTGAACTCTCACAATAATCCCTCCTGGTAAAGCTTGTACCTAGTGTTTTCCCTTGTGTTTCTTGGTGTACGTAAGCACCAATGCTTGTTTCTTCTTGGTAGCTTCATTGGGGAATTGCCAAAAGGGAAAAATAACTTCACTGAGTTTGTGGAACTCAATGTTGGCCACTTTCTATCGGAAAAACAAAACTCTATGTTGGACACTTGGAGTCTTAAGATTGTTTTACTTGTAAACTTTGGGTTGTTTAACTTTCTTGTTTATAGGTAAGGTTGTTTAACTTCTTCACTTTAATTCCGTTGTCTTCTAACCTTATTAACTCTAATCCTTAGTTGCAGGAATTGCCTTTGTGTATACCGATTCCGTCCTAGAATTGTGTTTCTGTACTTCCATCTTTGAAACAAGATTGGAGTGTGATCCAATCAAGTTGGAAATGCAATCCAATGAAGATGGGTTACAAGAATTGCTTATGTGTGGTTACTGATTCTGGCCTAGAATTGTGGTTTTGAGCTTCCATTTTTGAAACGAGATTGGAGAGCAATCCAATCAAGTTAGAAATGCAATCCAATGAGATCTCAATCCCATAGAAATGATAATCAGTTGGTGAAAGAGGTAGAGAGAAGGTGCAGTTTTCACCAGCGCCGGCTGGGCTTTCAGCATTGACAACTTTGCAACTGCTCTTCGACTCTTTCATGCCCTAATTTCCTAATGGAGAAGATGAGTCCAATGCTGCGCTTCACTTAAAGAGTGCTTTCCATTTTTGTTGCTTTCTGATTGTGGGCCTTTCTTGGGTTTGCCCAAACCTCACTTTGAAAGGCCAGTAACTAAATCAAAAACAATTTAACCCATTCCAGCTATTTTAAAAGGCCTGCAACTAACTTAAATAACAATTTAGCCCCTTTAACTTATTTCAAAAGACCAGTAACTAACTCCAAATAGCAATTTAACCCATTCAAGTTAAATGTATCCAAAAACTAAGTCCAAAATTAAGTAAACAAGTGAAAAAAAGTCCTAAAAAACTGGTTGAAAATTGAAAATTGGACTCATAGATATGAATTATATACTATATATGTATATAGAAATGCTCCCTAAAACGATCTTACGTTAGGATCTTGTGCACCTAAGCTCTAATCCTTATGAACTGTATTCTGGGATCATGCATCCTGATTCACAATATGTTTGCATTCCAAAAAGCAGTAGTACACATTCCGATTAGCAAGACTTTTTATACAAGAAAAGACAATTAGCATGACTTGACGACCCAAAATTCATCTAGAAACAGCTTCGATGGGTACATTTGCTACGAAGAGGGGAGTAATCAACGCACACACACATATATACCTAGGTTTTAATATAAAAACGGCCCAACCTCCTTACCTTTAACCAGATTAAACCTAGAGGCTTCAAGTAAAACATGTTGCAACCCCAAATACTTTACCAACTAAGCCATAATGTTCCGTGTTTCTGGCAACTACTCTCGTCTAAAGATAGAACTAAAAAAGGCCATCATCCAACAACAACATAAGCAGACTAAAGACCGCCTATGACAAAGGAAGGATAACATGAAATGTGAAATTTAATTTATTTTTCTTGCTTTTCAATAATTTGAGAACATAGAAATTAGAAATGAAAAAGAAAAGGATCACAATTACATGAAGCTAAAAAAAATCTTTATTTCCAGTATATATATTCTTTATTTCCTACAAACCTTACACAACAAAAATGTTAGCACCGTTACCTGCGCTCCATTCCCAACAGCTCGTTTATGACGAACATATTCCATTAGGGGCGTCACAATAAGAGTTTCTTTGGCAGCACCTAGAAACAAGAATGAAAAAAGGTATTAAATCAAGAAATTCAGTAAAATATATGTTCAGAAGATATCCTCATAACAAGTGCTATTTTACAAATTTTGACACAACATCAGTTGTACTTTAAAGGGGGTCAGTAGAGGAGGATCTCCAAGTAGAGTTGTGCACCAAAAGTTTATATTGAGTTATAAATAAATAATTTAGTGGCACTAGACTAATTGTTGCTTTGGTGAAAATAATAACTCACCAGCTTGTTCAGCTTCTTTTCTTTCCAATTGTATTTCTGCACTGGGAAGATGCTCAGCAGGTTTTGCAATAAGTTTGAGAAACTCCAAGTAATCCGGATCTATTTTTATCAAAAACAAAAAAAAAGCAGCAGTTATTCAAAGAAAAAAGAGAATCAATATTAGTCAACCCAAAGTTTCTTTCATGTATGACCACTTGGATTATTACCTTTATAAATAGTCCCTTCCCTACCATCCTTTTTCGTACATTGCTTAGGAACACGTTGAGAAGGTGCATATTCAACTATAGCCTTATGTTGAGCACCTGAAATGTATGTCTGTTATTAAGATTTTCATACTGCACCCAAGATTCAGATATAGTTGAATGAAAATGAATTATAGGAAAAAAAAAAATATATATATATATATATATTTCATAAAAAGTTGCGCAAGAGTTTAAGTCACTCCAATCAGATAAAAATGGTATCTGTCTAGGAACTAAAGGAAGGCATAGGTATGACCCATAGGCCAAAAAGATACCGAGTGCATCACTCAACAATGAATATAATAATTGGTTTCATTATTTTATCAACATAATCAGCAAGATTCTTTGAATACACACTATAATCACAAAGAAATTCTAAATACTTAGGGAAGTAATGAAGAGAAAAAAAAAAATAAAGTGAATTTTACCTTTCTCACTAACAAAGACATGTCCATCAAAGAACTCCGCAAATTGATATACGTCTTCAGGATGCTTGAAGCCTATGTAAGCTCGAGAATACCTCTGATGCTTCTGGCTACACACATAGTTATAACTTAAAAGATCATTTGTTTCCCAGATATTACAGTTAAAACTGATAATAAAAAAAATTACAGCAGTCATGTATTTATGTATCGAATATTGTATATCCCATATAGATCAAGGTAAAAATTCCAATATATTTCATAAATAACTCTAGTTCCCATTAAGTGCTTGATAGTTTTTCCTAAGTAATTTCTTGTCGCTGAATATTTTTATTTTTTCGACGGTGGAGACACACAGACAGATACAACTGATGGGGAATCCAATATATCAACTACTTCCCTCATACTTTATGTTTTTTCCCTTTTGGAGTAAAATATTTTTCTCAACGAAAATCGTGAAAAAAAAATATTTACTAAATACTGACCACCATTAGCTCAAAAATACTTTCATCGGTTCAATAGGGTACTTTCATGCAAATTGAAGTTTTTAGAAAATTGAAGAAAATAAACTCTAAGAGATAATTCAACATAATAACCACCAAAACTCATACCAGAAAAGAAAAACATTATAGTTCTATATCCAAGTAAAAATTCAGGAAAAAAAAATTAAATAAATAAATAAATTTTCACCTAAAGAAAACAGACAAGAAAAAACAGAAATTGTTATTATTCAAAATGAAAACCTGTTCTTCCCAGGACGGAAAGAGAGCCAATTGTAGCGACCAGAGAATTGATCCTCAAGTTGTTGGAAGAGATCGGACTGAGTCAGGGAATGGAGGCAGGTGCCGAATCACCACTTTGGTCTTATGCATGGGGTCTTTCATCTGAAATTTCGTTCCAATACTAAATTTTTGTTCATGGAAAGGTGCAAAAAGCTTCTGAAAATTTTCTCAGCAATTTAATCGAAAAAAGAGAAACAAACTTCTTTGAGTTTCCTTCCTTCCTTCCCTAGAAAATTCACACCAAATTCTGTTCCTCTCAAACTAGGATGGCAATGATGGTAAGGAGGCGAAGACCAGATGGGATTCTGTTGATCCATATCTCAAAGGCCCAGTCGTAAGCCCAAACTTTCTTAAATCCTTGACTAACTTCTGCCACTTAGGATTCCAATTTAGGGGTGGCAATTCATTTTCATGTTGTGTCAAAGCATAAACACTCTCCATAAATACTTTAACCCGAACACGACCCGTTTAAGGTATGGATTGAAATATTGAACCCAAACACGATTATTTATTTAAACGAGTTGACACGCTTAACCCATTTATAAAACAGGTCAAGTTACTCCTGCACGATTAGTATGCACAATCTATTAAATATGTCAATAATGGCACATGTAACCCACTTACAAATTTCAATCCATTACCTCATGTTATATAAATACAACCATAATTAGCTCCACCACTTCATCTATTTTCAAATGATCTACTTCAGAATTATTAGGATCAAGATTCATCGCAGCATGAATCGTCAAGACTTGCTTTTTGCCGCTTTGCAAGAACCCTGAGATAAATTAGTACACTTTTTACTTCAGGGAAAAGAGACGGCAGAATTAGATGGGTGATTGGGAGAGGTAGAATTAGGGTTAAAGTTTAAATGAAAAAATGTGGGTTGGTCATAAAAAAATAAGTTCACGTGTTACAATAGTTTCATTTAGTTATGTAGGTTAAACGGGCTATAATCGGGTTACACGTGTTTGACCTATATGTAAGTTATTTTATTCATGCTAAATAAATTGACTCATTTATGACCCAAACTCGTCAATAACCCTTAACATGTTCAATGCGTGTTGTGTCAATGTTTTTATTCACGTGTCATGTCAAATATTGCCACTCCTAAATTCTATCATTCATCATTATATTGTACATGACCAACCACCAGACTAAGTTGATTTTAAAAAATAAAATAAAAAATACATGAAAATGGGTGTTCATAACTTTTTAAGTTAAATAGGACTATTTTTTGAGTTCATGTCTTGAAAATACAATTTCATAGTGACTTTATGTTTTGAACCATGAATTCATAGCCTACGTAATCCAAACGTGCCAGGTGAGATTGTAGTGTTAAATTTTTATTTCAACCCTTACAAGCTTTTAATAAATTCAAATGCTCTTCATGCAAAGTATGAATTTTATCATTATAGCCCCTACTAAAGCATTGAGAAATTCAAAATTTATCCAGCATGAGAATTTTTTTATTTTCTTTTCGACCCTATAAAGTTATGAGAAATTTGAATTTTTTTTCAATCGAAATATGGGTTTTTTCTTCTTTTTTTTATCTTTTTTCATTTGGCACCTCAAATCCTAAATACCTCAATCTGCCACTATGTTAAACATTGTATTCTTTGTACTGCTTTAAACTTAATTATACTTTTGATCCTTGTAGTATAAATTTGGGTTCAATTTAGTTTCTTATATTTCAACTGCTACAATTGGGTCTCTTCATGCTTTAGTTTAATGTGACTGTGTCCCTAACAACAATTGTCGTTCAATATAACTCTAATGCATCTGATGTGGATAGACGTTTCCACCGTGGACATTGCCAACAAAATACCCAACAATCTCTCACCCTTAACCCTTAACAACATTGTTCAGCAGGCACCCATTTAACCCATCCCCTCTAATACCTTCGTAAAATCACTCACACGCATGCAGGCAACCATTGTTAGTTTTGGAAGGTCTTTCTCATGATTAAAAGAGGAAGAAATGGGTGGGTCTTTTAATTCAACCATTTCAACTACTAGTAGCATCAATGAAGTAACTAATTATCCTAAATTTTGTCATTGTGCAGAGTATACGAAGCTGTGTACAACTTGGGATCACAACATTGATAAAAGATACTAGGGATGTTGTCTTGTAATTTCCTATTTTATACTTAAGTACCATTATAAGTAGTTTCTACTCTCATAATTTTTGAAATTTTTTAGGAATCTCAAAGTGGTTTATCTTGAAATTATTAGACACTATGGATTGTCTAAGAAATTAGTAGGAAAGGAAGGCATGTACTACAACAACAAAGGTTTGCTATTTTTTTGGCTTCAACTTAAGTTGGAATAGTGGAACAAAGTTGCTACAAATCTATCTTTTATTGCTTTTATGGCTTAGGTTGAAATGGGAACTTGAAAGCTTTGTAGCAACTTTGTTCCACTATTCCAACTTAAGTTGAAGCCAAAAAAATAACAAACCTTTGTTGTTGTAGTACATGCGTTTTACTCCATCTCAGTAGTATTATATCATTAAAGTTTGATTTCATATGAACATTGTCGATATGTAATCAAATTAGTGAGCTCACAAAGCACATATATCTACCTAAACCTTAGCACTTAGCCTCGCTTGACTAGTTAAATTGAAAAGTACAAAAACAAATGAAATGTTTGCAAAATGATCGGAGATTTTCATTTCATTTCCTTTTACCTTGCAACTCTAGCAAACAAACAACCAAAAGCAAATCCTACACAAAAACACAAAAAGAAAAGTGATAATGATGCAAGTGAGCTCAATGTGAAAAAGTCAACCCAATTTAGGTTAATGGTCCAAGAATTAATAAAAGCTCAAAAGTTCATAATTGACCAGCCAACTATTTGGTTTAATTATTCAACCAGCCAATTAGTTAGTGAATCTGATAATTAATGTGTTTCTTTGGAAGTTGTAATGTGTTAGTCTTGTTGGTCATTTCCTATATGTTCTTGGAAGTTATAATGTGTAAGTCTTGTTTGTCATTTCCTATGTGTTTTGAAAATTGTATTGTGTTTAGCCTTTTCCTATACTTGGAAGGTTGTTCTAAGCTATATATATTCTCATTTTTAGATTAATGAAAGGCAATTGAGAGTTATCAAAAACCTATGTGGTTAAATTTCTATTCAAAGAAAAACTAAGTGGAAAGAAGCCGTTAGGAGTCTTTTGTGAAAAATTTGGTTATCCTACAGGAAGATAATATAAGCAGTCTAAAAATACTCAAAAATTTCATAAGAAGTTCTATAATAAGCCATATAAAAGAAAACACTATAAAAAAGAAGAAAAGGCAAAAACAGGTTATTATGAATCCAGTAAAAAACTTGTAGTCAAGGAAACTAATTTCAACAAAGTTCCTATCTATTATAAGTGCAAAAAACTAGGTCATTATTAAAACAAATGCAGGGTTAAGAAGAAGATAAATGCTCTTCAAATAAATGAAGGACTACAAAGATCCTTATGTCAAATCTTGTTGGAAGATTCTAATAAAGAAAGAGAAGAAGCATATGTTTTTATAATAGAGCAACCGTTAGATGAGTTTGAGTCAAACTTAGAAGAAGGTGAGCAATCTAGCTATCAGTCCAAAAACTCTAAAAAATCGAAGTGTTATTCTAATAATGATTGCGATGAATGTATCGTTAAATCAATAGGATTAAATAATCTGAGCCTCAATGTGCTTTCTAAGGAAAAAAGTGTAATTTTAGATTTAATAGATAAAATTCAAAATCCGGAAGAGAAAATACAATTTGAAAATTATATTCAAATGTCTTCCAGGAGAAGAAATTCAGGAATAAAAGTAAGTATAAAAGATGATTCTTATTCTTTCGAGAATATAATTGAAAAAGTAAAAACTGTTAATACTTATTCTAGAGAACCAACAATAGCTAAATCAAAACCAGAAATTAATGAAATAAAGAAAGAATTAAAAACTCCAAAAAGAAGAATTCCAATTCTAGAAGAGTCAGATGAAGATTAATTTCAGGATTTTATATAGGAATCCACAAAAGAAATAAAAGATCAAGAACTTAAAACTAAGGGAAAGGTATAATGCTTCAAGAACCTGATGAAATATCTGTTAATAGCTTAAATGATCAAGAAGGATAGGTTTGTGCTATAGAATTAGTTATAGCTCAAAAATGATTTACTAGAGTAACAATTGTAGTAAACAATGAATTTAGTTTTTAATCACAAGCCCTAATAGATTTAGGAAGCTGACTTAAACTGTATCAATGAGTGATTGGTACCTTCAAAGTTCTTCTAAAATACTAATCAAATCCATTATGCTGCAAATGGAAATCATCTAAATAATAAACTATAAGTTGTCAAATGCGGCAATCTACAATAATAAGGTTTGTTTCCTCTACCTTTTGTTCTAGTAAAGGGTATAGCTTCAAAGAGTAATTCTAGGAAATCATTTTCTACACATGTTATTCTCTATATCTAGAATAGATGAGTTTTGGGTAAAATCAACTATTAAAGAAAGACATATTAAATTTGGATTTGTTGAAGAACCTAGAATGCATGAAATAAATCTAATAAAAGATACCATAAAAAGAAAAAAAAAATGTAATGTCTTTAAAAGAGAAAATAGAATATAAAAGAATTGAAGAGCAACTAAAGACCTCAAAGTTGCAAGATGAAATTAAATTTAAAAATAAAAATAAAAATTGTTGAAAAAGGGACTAATTAGAAAAAGTTATAGTCCTTGGAGTTGTCTAATATTTTATGTTAAAAATGTTGCTGAACTTGAAAGAGGAGTTCCTAGACTGGTTATTAATTATGAACTTTTAAATAAAGCTCTAAGATGGATAAGATATTCGATTCCTAATAAAAAGGATCAACTTAATAAATTATATGCTGCTAAAATATTTTTGAAATTCGATATGAAATGTGGATACTAGCAGATTCAAATAGTAGAAAAAGATAGGTATTAAAACTACTTTTACCGTGCTTTTTGAACATTATGAATAAAATGTCATGCCTTTAGATTAAAAAATGCTCATTCTGAGTTTTAGAATATTATGAATAACATTTTTAATCCTTACCATGAATATATAATTGTTTACATTGATGATGTTTTAGTGTTTTTTTCTTCTATTGAAAAACATTTCAAACATCTTCATATGTTCTTGAATATTGTCATCAAAGCAAGATTGACAGTGTCAGCAAAAAAGGAAAAAATATTTCAAACTGGTATTCGCTTTTCTAGGTCATAATATTTCTAAATGATCAATAATAACCATTGATAGAGCCATCCAATTTGCTGATCAATTTCCTAATGAAATAAAGGAAAAGCAATAATTGCAAAGATTTTTAGGAAGCCTGAACTATATAGGAGAGTTTTATAAAGACTTAGCCTTAGACTGTAAATTATTATTTACAAGACTAAAGAAAAATTCTCTTGAGTGGAATAATGATTTCGTAGAAGCTGTTAAAAGAATAAAGCAAAGAGTAAAAGAGCTTCCTTGCTCGTGTATTCCTAATTAATAAGCTTATAAAATTATGAAAACAGATGCTTCTAAATTAGGTTATAGAGGAATCATTAAACATAAAATTATTAATAAAGAGCAATTAGTTAGATTCACCTCAGAAATGTGGAAAGGATCTCAACAAAACGATTCTACGATAAAAAAAGGAAATGTTATCCATAGTTTTGAGCATTACAAAAATTGAGTCAGATTTATTAAATAAAAAATTCTTATTATGAATTGATTGTAAATTTGCTGAAGATATACTTTTGAAAGATGTTAAAAATATAGCATCTAAACAAATATTTGTAAGATGACAAGGGAATTTTTTCTGTCTTTGAATTTGACATAGAAGTTATAAAAAGAGAATCTAATTCATTGCCTGATTTTTTAACAAGAGAATTTTTGCAAGGATCCTAAAGGAAAAGGAGTTATGTCTTCTCAAACAACCTCTCCTGCAAAAAGAAAAGCCTCCATTCCTAATATTGAGGAATCTGATAAAGAATTTTTAAGTGATTAGGCTTATGAGTTAGCTCTTCTTTGTAATACAAAGGACTTCAAATATCCTTATATCCATTTATCTTATAAAATGAGAGCTCCAATTAAGAAAAGATACGCTAATTTAGTATATTACGAGATAGCTCCATTCTATCTTAACAATTATCTTTTTCCTAAATTAGAGCCCAATGGTACTTTATATTACTTAAATATCCTTGTGGGCATTAAATCTGTTGTGAAACTCTTGATTAGAAGAAAGACATAATGGGCTTATTCTGAACTCATAATTTATAAAGTTATGGAGCCCAAGGAATAAGGTATAAATCTATATCATCAAAAGCAATTGTGAGACATGAGATTATGCGAGAATAATAATTCTCTAAAACCTCAAGATAAAATAATAATGGTCGCCTCTTACTATCAGATTCCATGGATAGTAAAAAGAGAATATATCATAAAGGATTGTTCTACTTTTGTTTTTGAGATTAATCAATCAGTCCCATAGTTAATCATGAAATCCTAAATCAAGTGGTGGGATAATTTTTCTAATTTTGAAGAAAATCTTAATAATTTTCAAAAACTAGGGATTTTAAGGTCTCAAACCTCAGCCCATAAATCTTATTTTAATGAAAACAAAAAGGTATTAAACATAGTCAAAGGCTTATTAGTCTCTTCCTCTAAATAAGATGTCCAAAAAGAATTATTAAAAATCCTGGAAGATAACAATTCAGATTTGAGTCAGGATGACCCAGGCTTATTTTTAAGATCCACAAGATTCATCCATTAAAGGAGCCGAGGATTTTCTTAAAGAAGGGACCCCATCCCTGATTTGCTTTTGTAAGCAAATATTTTTCTTTCTAAAAAAAGATTATACTTTTCAAAAAGACGGAGGCTTTTAGTGCAAAAGTCCATAAAATTATTAAAGTTAGGAGTTACTTTATTTAAAAGTTTATTCTTTTTTTTTTTTTTTTTGGCGAGATGGCTCCAACCTATCCAGAAAACGTGCCTAGACAAGTTAAGATGCCTTATCGTAAGAAATCTACTTTGTTCATTCTTATCTGAAGGACTTTCACGTTTAAGTTTATAAAAGAGGCTTGAGTCCTCCTAAGTTTTCAAGTTTTTTCCTTTAGAAGTTTTTACATAAGTTTTTCGGAGTGTTTAGAGTGCTTAAGACCTTGTAAATAACTCTTGAGTGCATAAGTGAGCAAGCTTGAGATCTTCAAGTTTTCTATTGAAAACTTGTACCAATGTTCCAATTGGTACCTATGACGTTATCTGTACCTGTAAAGTGTGTCCAAATATGTATTTTGCCTACTATCCTTACTCTTTAATGTAAGTTCCATTTCCCCTCTAACATATGAATCTATTATTTCTTTACTCATCTATGTTGCTGTGATTTTCCATTGTTGCTTTGTTTTGTTTGTTGTGCTTACGTGTGTTTTCCCTTATTGGTATCAAAGTCACATGTTAGTAGAGAATATAAATAATTTTAAAGTATTAGTTCATTAATCTTTAAAGTTGAGAAGAAAATCCAGAAAACGAAGTTGAGGAATCTAAAAATCCGTGTAATCCGTTGATGTGAGGACGTTAAGGGTTATATAAGTCATTTGACAAGTTTACTTCTTTGACTCAAAATTATAATAGCTAACATTTTAAGAAGATTTTCCTAACTCTGTTAACTTGTTTGGTTCTAATTCAGATACTTTTTTTTTAAATAATAAATAAATTATATTAGTAGAACATATAGAGAAAGAATTATAGAATTGGAATTATCCCAAACTTTCAAGAAACATATCTATAGGAAAGGAAATTTTTGTCTAAAATAAGACTATATAATTAAAATAATGGAAGAGTTAATCCTTTTAAAAGAAAGACAAGACACTTTTAAGTTTTTTTCTTTTAAACTAATAAAAGAACATAAAAAGAAATTTAAGTATCTACACATAAGAATAGTTCAGGTCGCGTTAAAACCCTTAACCCGATTTGGATTAAACACTTCAGCTTAATTTGTGTTAGAGATACAAGACATAATAAATTCTCAGACTCCTTATTAGGATGTATCGAATCAAGACTTTATGATGGTCCCATATTCTTTAGTTGTTATCCTAACTTTTCAATCTCTTTAACAGATCAAAACATAATAAATGCTTTAACTGTAAACATTCAATCTCACGATTTTAATATGTTACCAAGATCTAAAAATGTTATTCTAATATATAAGATCTATTACAAGGTTATAAACACTATGGCACCTAATACCACAGTAGAATCTAAAATAGGTGAAATTATTTTGTTTATAGCTAAAACCAACATGGTGGTCTTTAAATCAATAACTTAGGATCAAGTTACACTACCTGAAACTTGGAATATAGGTCAAGGAGTTCTACCAAAGAAACTAGAACTAGAAATTTAGAATCAGTTATTGAATACACCGATGCTGATGTAGAGATAAAATTTTCCTCTAATAGAAAGATTAGGTTAAACCTAAGAGAATCATCGAGAAAGATGTCTAGCTCTTATATACCCACAACAGAAAATGAAAGAAAATAGGTAATAAAGGGGTAATTAAATCAAAAGATCATGTTAGTCATCCCCAATATTAGGTAGAGACACTTTTGGAACAAGAATTAAAATCACCCTCTAGGACTACTTCTCCAATCCCTTCAGAAAGGGGTTATGGTGTTTGTATGTTATCTTTAAAAGACTCTTTACATCCCATTACAAATAAACATAAATGATTTTACACAACTTTTAGTGAAAAGCAAAGAAATTATTAGATTCAATGTATAAGCAGTATATGGAAAAAAATTCTATAAAAAATCAAGATTCTTTAACTTGCTAGAAAGGGTGTTTATATATCATAAAAAAGAGTTGCCTGATTTTAAGAATCCTTAATTTTTAAATGTCTGCTGCTTATCAAAATTTCTTTACAAGAGAGGGAAAAAATATTTCTACAATCCATACCCCAGATCTCCCCTTTCTATAAAAAAATCAAAAGGAGAAATTGTGACAAATCCCTACTCTGTCATATCAAAAGAAGCATCTACTTCCAATGCCTTGGTTGAAATATCCAACCAAAATAAATATAAAAATCTATTTACAATCTTTAGGAAAACAATACTCTAGAATTGAAAATTTTATTATACAAGAAAAATCTTCTTAACAAATCTTTTCACAAGTTTTAAGATTTTCTACAAAAGAAATTTCGAAAACAGATCCTATAATGATGAAGCCACTTCCTGAAATAAATCTAAAATTTAGAAAAAAGCCAAAAGTTAATGATAAAAATTTTGTGGATGAATTAGTAAACATGTTACAAAAATTAAATCTGTCAAAAAAGAAAAGTATTAATACGCTGAGCCAAAATAAATCAGAATCCTCTAAAAAAGATTCACTTTTGGAAGTTAATAAACTTCATTAGAATAAAACAATGTCCACTGCACCATCAAAAATGTATTACCCTATACCTTCACCTTTGGATCTTCAATAAGAATATAATGCAATACAAGATATGGTCCAGTTTGATGAAAAATCTATGATTGAGTGGAACATAGACGGTTTAGCAGAATATCAGATTATTCAAACCACTAAGCACATGTTGATGTATGTAGTAGCATGTAGGTCAAACAAAAATACTCACAGAGAAATAGCCTTAGCCATAATATGTAGATTTACTAGTCAGTTACTTGGCTAGTAGAATTTTCATCTGTCTGAAACCTCTAAACAAGAAATTCTTAATTTAGTAAAACAAGAAAATGAAAATCTTGTCAATGATATAGTTAATACTCTGATCTATACAATAAAAAATTATTTGTGTGAGCTAATATGCTTAGATTAGACAGATCTCTTGAACAACTAATAAATTTAAAATGTCTAAATTTGTCTCATTTTCAATAGTATAAAGATGTTTTCTATATAGAGTTTATCAAAGTCCAGATAGTCAAGCTGATTTCTGAAAAGAGAAATTCTTAACTAGTCTACCAACTCTATTCATTGATAAAATTATAAATAAATTGAAAGACAAACATGAAGGTAATATACCATACATTAGCTATACTTATAGAGAGTTAACCTCAAAGTAATATCCGTAGAAATATTTTTATGTAGCAATATAAGGTTAAAACGCCAAATAGACAAAGAAAAAATAAGTGGAATAAAAGCGTTAGGAACGTTTTGTGAAAAATTTGGTTATCCTACAAGAAAACAATATAAGCAGTCTAAAAAAACTCAAATTTTCATAAGAAATTTTCTAATAAGCAATATAAAAGAAAACAAGATAAAAAAAAAATTAAAAAAAAGGTAAAAACAAGTTATTATGAATCCAAGTAAAAAACCTGTAGTCAAGGAAAGTAATTTCAAAAAATTTCCTATCTGTTATAAGTGCAGAAAACCAAGGTCATTATCAAAATAAAGAAATAAAAAGATCAAATAGATGAAGGACTAACAAGATCCTTATGTCAAATCTTGTTGGCAGATTTTGATAAAAAAATAAAAGAAACATATGTTTTTATAATAGAGCCAACCGTTAGATGAGTTAAAGTCAAACTCAGAAGAAGGTGAGCAATCTAGCTATCAGTTCGAAAACTCTGAAAAATCTAAGTGCTATTTTGATAATCTGAATAGGGTTAAATAAACTGAGTTTCAATGTACTTTCTAAGAAAGAAAGTCTAATTTTAGATTTAATAGATAAAATTAAAATTTTGGAAAAGAGAAATATACAACTTGAAAATTATATTCAAATGTCTTCCAGGTGAAGAAATTCAGGAATAAAAAGAAGTATAAAAGATGCTTCTTATTTTTTCAAAAATATAATTGAAAAAGTAAAAACTATTAATACTTAATAATAGCTTATTTAAAATCTGAAATAAATGAAATAAAGAAAGAATTAAAAACTGTAAAAAGAAGAGTTTCAATTCTGTAAGAGTCAAATAAAGATCAATTTCAATATCTTATATGAGAATCTATGAAAGAAATAAAAGATTAAGAACCTGAAACTAAGAGATTAGGTATAATGCTTTAAGAACTTGATGAAGGATCTGTTAATAACTTAAATAATACAGAAAGATGGGTTTATGCTATAAATAGTTATAGCTAAAAAATGGTTTACTAAAGTAACAATTGTAATAAATAATGAATTTAGTTTTCAATCAATAGCCCTAATAGATTCAGGAGCCGACTTAAACTGTATCAATGAGTGATTGGTACCTTCAAAGTTTTTCAAAAGACTACTCAAATGCTTCATGCTACATATGTATATTATCTAATAAAAGACTATAAGTTGTCAAATGCGGTAGTTTGTAACAATAAGATTTATTTTCCTCTGCCTTTTATTCTAGTAAAGGGTTTAGCCCAATGAGTAATTCAAAGAAATCAGTTCCTAAACATGTTATTCCCTATATCTAGAATAGATGAGTCTGGGATCAAATCAACCATTAAAGGAAGACATATTAAATGTGAATTTGTTGAAGAATATAGAATGCATGAAATAAATCTAATAAAAGATACCACGAAATAAATAAAAAATTTCTAATGTCTTTAAAAGAATAAATAGAATATAGAAGAATTGAAGAGCACCTAAATACTTCAAAATTGCAAGACAAAATTAAAAAAATTTCAAAATAAAATAGAACAAACAATATGTGCTAAAATTTCTAATGTTTTTTGGAATAGGAAACAACATATAATTGAACTATCTTATAACCCATATTTTTTTGAAAAACAAATTCCTACAAAAGCTAAATCTATTGTCATGGGTCCTAAACATTTAAAAATTTGTAAAAAAAAAAAAAGATAAAAAAAAAAAAAAGAATTGTTGAAAATGGGATTGATTAGAAAAAGTTATAATCCTTAAAATTGTTAGCATTTTATGTTGAAAATGCCACTGAACTTGAAAGAGGAGTTCCTAGATTGGTTATTAATTATAAACCTTTAAATAAGGCTCTAAGATAGATAAGATATCTTATTCCTAATAAAAAGGATATGCTTAATAAATTATATGCTGCTAAAATATTTTTGAAATTCGATATGAAATGTGGATACTGGCAGATTCAAATAGCAAAAAAAGATAGGTATAAAACTGCTTTTACCGTGCTTTTTTGACATTATGAATAGAATGTCATGCCATTTGGATTAAAAAAAAAATGCTAATTATGAGTTTCAAAATATTATAAATGACATTTTTAATCCTTACCATGAATATATAATTGTTTACATTGATGATGTTTTAGTATTTTCTTTTTTATTGAAAAATATTTCAAATATCTTCATATGTTATTGAATATTGTCACCAAAGCAGGATTGGCAATGTCAGCAAAAATGGTAAAAATATTTCAAACTGGTATTCGCTTTTTAGGTCATAATATTTCTAAATGATCAATAATACCCATTGATAAAGCCATCCAATTTGCTGATAAATTTTCTAATGAATTAAAGAAAAGCAACAATTGCAAAGATTTTTAGTAAGCCTGAACTATGTAAGAGAGTTTTATAAATACTTAGCCTTAAATTGTAAATTATTATTTACAAGAGTAAAGAAAAATTCTCCTGAGTGGAATAATGATTTCATAGAAGTTGTTAAAAGAATAAAGGAAAGAGTAAAAGAGCTTCCTTAATTATGCATTCTTAATCCATAAGCTTATAAAATTGTCGAAACAAATGCTTCTAAACTAAGTTATGGAGGAATCCATAAACAAAAAATTACTAATAAAGAGCAATTAGTTGGATTTAACCCTAGGAACGTGGAAAGGAGCTCAACAAAACTATTCTAAGATTAAAAAAGAAAATGTTATTTATAGTTTTGAGCATTACAAAATTGAGTCATATTATTAAATAAAAAATTCTTATTACAAATTGATTGTAAATTTGCTAAGGATATATTTTTAAATATGTTAAAAATATGACATCTAAACAAATATTTGCAAGATGGTAAAGATTTTTTTTGTCTTTGAATTTGACATAGAATTTATAAAAGGAGAATCTCATTCATTGCCCGATTTTCTAACAAGAGAATTTTTTTGCAAGGATCCTAAAGGAAAACGAGTTATGTCTTCTCAAACAACCTCTTCTGCAAAAGAAATGTCTCAATTCCTAATATTGAGGAATCTAATAAAGAATTTTTATAGTGAATCACTCTTTTGAGTTAACTACTCCTTGTAATACCAAGGACTTCAAATATCTTATATCCCTTCTATCTATAAAAAAGATAGTTCAAATTGAGAAAAGGAATTGTTTATTTAGCCACCGCTTACGAGATAGTATTTCATTCTATATTAACAATCATTTTCCTCTAAAATTAGAACCTAGGGTACTTTTATATTACTTAAAAGATCTTTGTGGACATTAAATCTGTTTCACACAAAACCTTGGATCAGAATAGGGACAGAATGAGCTTATTACAACTCATAATTTATAAAGTAAGGAGCTCGAGAAATGGGATATGGATCTATACCGTCAAAAGCAATGAGAGATAGGAGAATATTTTATTGGCTATATAATTATTTTGATTATATGGCCACATAGAAAAATTTTCTTTTATTTGAAAATAAAGCAAAAAAACATAGTTGGTTTCTTAGATTCACACTTGATGAAGAACCTTCTCCTAATACCTTATCACAATAGTTTAAAACATGGTACTTTTTATGGAGATTATTTTCTAACTCCCTTCCAAAATATGTTCATCAATATTAGATGAGGTTCTGTGAGAATAATAATTCTCTAGAACCTTAAGATAAAATAATAATGTTCGCCTTTTGCTATCAGATTCCATGGATAGTAAAATGGGAATATATAGTAAATGATTGTTCTACTTCTGTTTTGAGATTTAATCAATCAGTCTCATGGTTAATCAGGAGATCCTAAATTAAGTGGTGGGATAACTTTTCAAATTTTGAAGAAAATCTTAATAATTTTAAAAAACTAGGGATTTTAAAGTCATAAGTCTTAGCCATATACCTTATTTTAATGAAAACAAAAAGGTATTAGATATAGTCCAAGGCTTATTAGCCTCTTTCTTTAAGTAAGACATCTAGAAGAATTATTAAAAATCCTGAAAAGTAACAATTCAAATATTACTCAGGATGACCTGGCTTATTTTCAAGATTCAGAATATCCATTTAACAAAGTAGCTAAAGATTTTCTTAAAAAAGGGACCCATCTCTGATTTTCTTTTTTAAAGTAAATAATTTAATTTCTAAAAGATGATTCTACTTTTCAAAAGATGATCTACTTTTCAAAAAGATGGAGGCTTTCGGTGCAAAAGTCCTATCAAATTATAAAGTTAGACGTTATTTTATTTAAAAGTTTATTCTATTCTTTTCTGGCAGAGATGACTCCTAACCTATCCATGACACATGCCCTTACAAGTTGAGGTGCCTTATTGTAAAGAATCTATTTTGTTCATCCTTATCTGAAGAACTTTTAGCAGTTTAAGTCTATAAAAGAGGCTTGAGTAAGTTTCAAGTTTTTTCCTTTAGAAATTTTTATTCATATGTTTTTTGGAGTATTTAGAGTGCTTGAGACTTGTAACTAACTCTTGAGTGCATAAGTGAGCAAGCTTGAGATCTTTAAGTTTTTTGTTGAAAGCTTGTACTTGTGTTCTAATTGGTACCTGTGACGTTGTCTATACCTGTAAAGTGTGTCCAAGTCTATATCTACTATTATCCTTACTCTTTAATGTAAGTTCCATTTTTTCAGTAACATATTAATCTATTATTTTTTTTAATTTATCTATGTTGCTATGATTTGCCTTTGTTGCTTTCTTGTTTTATTTGTTATGCTTGCGCGTGCTTCCTCTATTGGTCGTTTTGACCTTATATCGTTACACAAAAATATTCCTACACATACTACTTCTTTATATTATTGAAAATGAGTTTGACTATCTGGCCTTTGATAAACTCTAGATAGGAAAAACTTCTTTATATTATTGAAAATGAGACAAATTTGGAGCATTTTTAATTTATTAGTTATTCATGAGATTTTTCTAACCTGAGTATATTAGCTCCCATAAAATAATTTATTATTGTATAAATCAGAGTATTAACTGTATCAGTGACTAGATTTTCATTTTCTTGTTTTACTGAATTAAGAATTTCTTGTTTAGAGGTTTCAGACAGATGAAAATCCCACCAACCAAGTAACTAACCAGTAAATTCACTTATTTTGGCTAAGGCTATTTCTCTGTCAGTATTTCTGTTTGACTTACATGCTACTGTATACATCAGCATGTGTTTAGTAGTTTTAAGAATATGATATTCTACTAAACTGTCTATGTTCCACTTAATTATAGATTCTCCATCAAATTGGACCCTATCTTGTCATATTGAAGATCTAAAGGTGAAAGTATAGGATAATACATTTTTGATGGTGCAGTGGGCATTATTTTATTCCAACGAAGTTTATTAACTTCCAAATGTGAATCTTTTCTAGAAGATTTTGATTTGTTTTGACTCAGCATATTAATACTTTTCTTTTTTGACAGATTTAATTTTTGTAACTTGTTTACTAATTTATCCACAAAGTTTTTATCATTAACGTTTGATTATTTTCTAAATTTTAGATTTACTTCAGGAGGTGGCTTCATCATTATAGGATTTATTTTCGGAATTTCTTTTGTCGAAGATCCTGAAGCTTGTGAAAAGATCTGTTGAGGAGATTTTTCTTGTGTAAGAAAATTTTCAATTCTAGAGGATTGTTTTCTTAAAGATTGTAAAAACATATTTGTATAATTATTTTGGTTGGATATTTCAACCAAAGCACTAGAAGTAGATGCTTCTTTTGGTATGACAAAGTAGGGATTTGCCTCAATTTCTCCTTTTAATTTTTTCACAAAGGGGAGAATCCGGGTGATGGATTGCAGAAATGTTTTTTCCCTCTCTTGTAAAGAAATTTTGATAAGTAGCTTATATGACATTTAAAAATTGAGGATCCTTAAAATCTAGTCACTCTTTCTTATGATATCTAAATGACCTTTCTAGCCAGTTAAAAAATCTTGATTTTTTGTAAATTTTTTTCATATACTGCTTATGCATTGAAATTTAATAATTTCTTTCATCTTCACTAAAAATAGTATAAAACCATTTATATTATTTGTAAAAGGATGTAAAGAGTTTTTTAAAGACAACATACAAACACTATAACCCATTTCTGAAGAGGTTGGAGAAGCAATCTTAGAGGGTGATTTTAACCCTTGTTCTAAAGGTGTCTCTACCTGATATTGGGGATGAGTTGATCTTTTGATATAATTATCCCCTTTATTACATGTTTTCTTTCATTTTCTGTTGTGGGTATAGAAGAGGTAAGTATAGAAGAGGTAGATATCCTTCTAGATGATTCTCTTAGGTTTAACATAATCTTTCTATTAGAGAAAATTTTTATCTCTACATCATCATCGCTCTACATCACCATCGGTGTATTCAATAACCGATTCTAAATTTCTAATTTCTAGTTTCTTTGGTAGAACTCCTTGATCTATCTTCCAAGTTTTAGGTAGTTTAGCTTGATTCCTGGTTATTGTTTTAGGGACGACCATGCTGTTTTTAGCTAGATTAGCTATAAACAAAGTAGTTTCACCTCTTTTAGATTCTATTATGGCATTAGGTGTCATTGTGTTCATAACCTTGTAATAGATCCTACATATTAAAATAACGTTTTTAAATCCTAGTAACATATCAAAACCATGATATTGAATGTTTAGAGTTAAAGCATTCATTATGTTTTGATCTATTAAAAAATTAAAAATTAGGATAACAACTAAAGAATATGGTTTAATGGTCCAAGAATTAACAAAAGCTCAAAAGTTCATAATTGGCCAACCAACTATTTGGTTTAATTATTCAACCAGCCAATTAGTTAGTTAAAAGCAATGAATCTGATAATTAATATGTTTCTTTGAAAGTTGTAATGTGTTAGTCTTGTTGGTCATTTCCTATGTGCTCTTGGAAGTTATAATGTGTTAGTCTTGTTTGTCATTTCCTATGTGTGCTTTAGAAATTGTATTGTTTTAAGCCTTTTCCTATACTTGGAAGGTTGTTCTAAGCTATATATATTCTCATTTTTAGATTAATGAAAGGCAATTTAGAGTTATCAAAAACCTGTGTGGTTAAATTTCTATTCAAAGTTCTTATTTTTAAGGTTGATTTCTTTAAGTGACAAACTTAACTTAAGTTTTTATCTTTAATTGGTGATTTTCTTATCCATAAGGTGGTGAGCTTGTTAACTTACTGTTTGATTTTGTGAAATGGTATCATTTAGTATTAGAGCATAGAAAAGAAGAAAACTTAGTGCAACAAAATAATAATAAAAAATAAATTTTGCACTTAAGTTATCATGGAAAAGCAAGGGACTCATATTCCTCAAGATTTTCAAGGCATGAATGAATATGAGCGTGACATGGAGATTACAGAGCTAAGAAGGATGATGGAAATTTTACAAAGGCAACTAGAATAACAAAAATTAATCCCCAACATGGAAGAAACCAACGTGAAGCACATGAGAAGTTGGAAGGTCAAAATCATGTTTTTGATAATGATGATTCAAGTGATGAAAATCACAATATCCAAAGGCAAAGAAGGCAACAATGAGCACATGAAGAGGATTTAAAGATTGCAGTTCCAGAATTTGATGGCAAAATGCAAGTGATGGTTTCTTAGATTGGTTGTATCATATGGAAAGAATATTTGATTTTAAAGAGTATTCAAAGGAAAGAAATGTGAAATTGGCGGCTATTAAATTGAAGGGTTATGTTTCACTTTGGTGGGAAAACTTGAAAAGGAAAAGAAATAGAGAAAGGATAAGGCCTATTTGAACTTGGGAAAAGATGAAGTGAGAATTAAAAAAATGATTTCTTTATGAGAATTATAGAAAAGAAAATTTCATAAAGTTCTATAATTTTAAGCAATACAATCTACATGTGGAAAAGTATATAAGGGATTTGAGTACTTAATGCTTCGTTGTGACATTAGTAAACTAGATGAACAAACTATTGCACGATTCTTAGGAGGATTGAAAAGGAAGCTTACAGTTGCAATCAGACTACAACCATTTTGGACTTTTAATGATGTTAGAAAACTTGTTGCCACCATTTAGCAGTAATGGGTGAAGAACTCATCAAGAACAGTCTGTAAAACAAGTTTTTCTAACTAGGGGAGTGACTCCTCTAAATCTAATAAGCTTATTTTCAAATGAGCAACTTCTAGCAAAAATGAAGAAAAGGAAGATGGGGGAATGGTTCAAATATCTTCAAGTAATTCCAATGCTTTCCAAAAGTGTTTTATGTGCCAAGAGTTTGGTCAAATTGTTGTTGATTGTCGAAACCGAAAAGTAGTAACCATTATTGAAGATGTAATTGAGGAGGATGTGGAAGAAATAAGCCATGAAGAAGGGGAGGGTGAAGAAATCACTAAATTTACTGATAAAGAGGAAATTTTGGTGATTTGGAGAAGCCTCAATATGAATCAATAGAATGATTAATCATGGCTACAAGACAACATTTTTCAAACAAGATGCACTAGCCATAGAAAAGCTTGTAATATGATCATAGATTGTGGAAGTTATACAATTGTGGTGGCCGAAGAGGTGGTGGCTAAGTTAAACATAAAAACTGAGCCTTTTCTTCAACCTTATAAAATTCAATGGTTACAGAAGGGCAATGGTTTGAAAGATACAAAGAAATGTTTGGTTTCTTTCTCCATTGGTAAGAACTGCAAAAATGAAGTTTGGTATGATGTTGCACCCATGGATGCATGCCATCTACTACTTGGAAGACCATAGCAATTTGATCAAAAGGTGTCACATGATGGGTTTAAAAATACTCACTCATTCGTCAAGGATGGTGTTTATATTATTTTAGCTCCCTTGAAGTCTGAATTGAAAGATTCCAAAGAAGTTGGTAAATTCTTTTGGTTATCCTAAATTATGTTCTTAGTGAGTTAGTTGAACAATCATAATGAATAGTTTTTTAATATCCCCTTCATTAGATAACAATTAAGGCCTTCCATTGAGATAGCATAAGCATAAGCATCATTAGCAAGTCTCATCATTGAATTTGTATTCTTTTATTGAAGAAGTTCTTATAGAAGTAGGTACTCCTATAGAATGGATTAATTCTATTATGGTACTAGATTAATTAGCCAGTGCGATGCACGGGCTGTTTTCATTATTTTGGTGTTTATTAATTTTTATTTTATTTTACAACTTTATAAAAAAAATAAATTAAATTCTTGGAAAAGAAAAGAGAGTACATCAATAGCATTTTGTATCATTTTCCCATTTGATTATGGGAATGAAAAGGAAATCATAAATTACTTTTATTATTATTATGATCTAATTCCATGTTTAACATAAGAGTGAGATCTAGTGAAAAATTAAAAAACTAACAAGGTTGCAGAAGTTTATTTTCTAAATTTATGGTCTATATGTAGTGCATAAAATTGATTTCTTAGCTAAGATGTTTAAAGCATATAGAGAAAGCAAAAAGATATGTAGAGATAGATGGTGCCACCATCTTTGTCTATACTTTTTTATGATTTTTGTTTTAGTTTGAAATGAGGTGAAAGTAGCAAGCAATATATTAGCCTAAGTGTAAAAATATGATCAAGTATTATTTTACAGGTGCATTAAGTTTTTTCTATTATTATTTTAAAATAAAATTGTAGAAGGGATATAAAGAGCACACTCTACTCCAAAATGTCAGGTCTCTGCTATGGCAAGATCTCTGTAAATCTTTGTAGCAAAGGATGAGGCTATGGACATTACACTTAAGAAAACCAATTATGTATAGAAAAGTCCTAAAGCTAAAATGATCCACATGGTCTAAAAGAAAAACTGTGTTTTAAATGGTTAGGATTATATCATTCCAAGTCTTGACAATGGTAGATGTAATCACCAAAATAGGAGCCTTAACTAAATTAGAATTAGTAATTGCATCAACAATATTACCAAACAAAGTTATATGTAATTGTTGTTATTGTAGTCCTCAAGTTAGACAATTCTTATTTTAATTTTTGATGAACTTCTAACATTCTCAGAGTTAGATGATTGACATTCTCATAGTTAGATGATCAATGAAATCTCTTGATAACATTTGCAAGTTTGAGAAAGTATGTCATTTTGAAAACATTAGAAAATTTTCTAACCGTTAACATCTTAAAAATTAAAAAACTAATAATAACGCAAGCATCTGTGAGATAAGTTAATTGTTCCAGATACTTCTTCAAACTTAAACATTGGGATTGAGTTGTCTTCATGTAGAATAGGCTTTACAAATGTATATAGAGAGAATTCTATGTGCTTGTCACCTAGGACAGGTCTGAATTTTGGACGTGCTTCTTGATACTGAAATTTCCAAATAAATAAATACAACCTTGACGTAACGAAAGGTGATATTTGTCGACAAAGATTGGAATTATTTACATAGATCACTTGACATCAGTAAATAACTATATTGTTAATAAAATGTATTTTTTAAAATATATAAGAATAGCATTGAAATGAATAATACCTCTACATCAAATAGTACCATGTCTAAGATGATTAATTCCTTATTAGCTTTTGTATTATAGAAATCACATAGGTGTGTGACCTTGCTTTCAATATCAACTCACCATCACTGTTAACAAATTGCCAAATAAGTTTAGGTTGTGCATAATGTGTAGGAAATTGTAAATTCAAACAAAACCGTTCAAGTGTAAAAATATTCGGTGATGTGAAGAGGTAGTGGTTGGTTTGTATTTGTACTGGATAACTAATTTTTTAAACTAATAGGGTGGGGAAAAGAATTAGGGAAGGAGTGAGATATTTTGGTTGTAGCAATTGATATGTAAATTTAATAGGTGTGGGAGAAGAAAATGTGAAAAGGCAATAATGAGTTTGTACTGGGTAAGTATTGTTTTAAAATAATAAGGTGGGGAAGAAGAGAGGGGGAATGAGTTATTTTTTAATTATTTTTTTTAGTAATTGATACTTTAAAATAATAGGGTGGAGAGAAGAAAATGGAAAGAAGTCAATTTTTTATGTGTAAAATTAATAAGAGGTGGGGGAGAATAAATGTTGAAGAGAGGGTTTTATTGGGTAACTAATGTTTAATAGGGTGTAGGAGAAGAATTAGAAAAGAATTCAACTTTAAATATTTTTTGTGTAATTAATGTTTTAAAATAATATGCTATAGAAAAGAGAGAAGAATAAAGAAATAATTCAGCTTTAATTATTTTTTATATAGATGATGCTTTGAAATAATATATTGTAGAGAAGAAAAAGGAAAAGGAGAAGAATAAGAAAAGAATTAAGTTATTAATTATTTTTAACTGACGTTTTGAAATAATAAGATATAGAGAAAAAAAAGAAAGATATAAGGTGTTAATTTCAAAAACTGACGTGCGAAAAAAAATTAAAATCTTATGTGGTATAAAACTAATGGGTGACGGAGAGGAAAAAGGAGTTAGCAGCTTTTAATTTTTTTCAAAAACTGACATGATATAATATTAATATCCTACGTGTCAGCATTAGATTCCTTTAATTTTCAAGTATTAATTTTATTATAGAAGAAAAAGAAAGAGAGAAGAATAAAGAAATAATTCAGCTATAATTATTTTTTGGGTAGCTAATGTTTTGAAATAATATGCTGTAGAGAAAAAAAAGGAAAGGGAGAAGAATAAAGAAAGAATTTAGCTGTTAATTATTTGTAGGGTAACTGATGTTTTGAAATAATAGGGTGTAGAGAATAAAAAGGAAATATGTAATTTGTTAATTTCAAAAGCTAATGTGGCAAAAAAAATTGAAATCCTAAGATAAAACTAATGGGGTGGTGGATAGAAAAAATTAGTTAGTAGCTTTTAATTTTTTCAAAAGCTGACATAGCATAATATTTAGATTCTACGTGTCAGTATTAGATTTCTTCAATTTGCAAGTATCAATTTTATTATATATTATAGATTATAAATTATAGATGTGTTAGATCAATGAAGATGACAGTGTTGTGGAATGGTGAATAAACTTGTAGTTTTAAGCCTGAGATGGATAGTAGGTAGGGAACCCAAGGTCCTTTTTATTTATTTATTTTTTTCTTGTTCATAGAAACCTGTTAAAGCTTCTAGATGAGGACATCATATATCCCATCTCTTATTTCCTGATGACTTAGTTCTTTTTTCTTAAACTTTTCAAGGCCAAATTAAAATTGTTTGGGTCATTTTAAATGTGATCTCTAAGATATCATGCCTTTCTGTCAACATTGTCATATCTCTAATCATGGTGTCTAAAAATTTTGGGGGTTCTTTTAATTCATTCATGGGTTAGTAGGAGTACTAGAATAAAGTTTGTGATAGAGACAAAGCTAAATTTTGGATTGATTAATGGTTGGAATTGGGAGTTTACTGTGGATTTTCTTGCTAACTTGGCTATTATTAATATTCTTGATAAGTTTATTGATCTTGCTATCTCTGATTTTGTATAGAATGGGGAGTTTAATATATATTTTCTTGTCCCTTTGCTTCCTAATGTTATTAGTAAGTTTGCTAATCTGCCTGTGAGTTTTGTGATTTTCAGTGTTGAGGATTGTTTGCACGCTATAAGGGACTGTCTTTAAATTATTCGAATTGGGATAAATCGATTCATGTTCATCTTTAGATGAGAAATAGGAGTTCTAATATGGTCTGTACTGATTTGAAAATTTCTTGGCCATCCTCATTTGCTATTATAAATTGGAGGCTTTGAAATTCAAGGAATAGAGCTCTCTTTGATCCTAATTTTATACTCATGTTAAACTTATGCATTACCTTAAAATGGAATTGGAGGTCTTGTGGACTTCTTTGGTCAGAGATCACATTACTCTTAAGAAGCAGAAGAATCTTATTACTTCGTCATTCCCCAATGCTGACTGGAATAAATTTAATTCTGTTATAAAACTTATTAATTTCAAAATATATATATAACTTGTTAGTCTGTCATATTTTCATATTAGATCACTTTTAAAATCAGCTGGTGAGACTTGGTGATATTGAGTGTAAGAAGAAGTCTTAGTGATTTTGTTTGTTGTTGGAAAGATGTATCACAGAATGAACTTTCATTAACTATTTCCCTAACTTTTTTGGTGTGAATTGAGAGTAGACGACAAGGACATTCATATAATATATTGTTTTTTGGATTCACACACACACTTCCACAAAATTCTTTGAGTTTTAATGATGTAACTCATGTTATTTAATAAGCATATATGATGTATATTTCTTCTGGTCCTTTTATAAGAAGATTGGAAGGCTTTTTGTTCAATGATGAAATCATAAAATATAATTCCATTGACAAGGAATAATTTTTTAATTATGAACCCTTTTTCTATTTTTTTCAAAAGGGGCATGATGATGGTTCTTCTAGTACTGCCTCTGGCTGTAGGGATGATATTTAATACATGAGTGATGTCGATGATATCGATGTGGATCTTCACAAGGACCTAAATCTTAGTTGCTAGTTTTATTTACTTTTAGTTTCTTTTGTTTACTATGGAACTCTAACGTTTTTTGGTTTTGGTGTGATTTTTATATTTTAACGTGAACAAAGTTGACAAATATCATTATGAATGAATGTCACATTTATGTTTTAATATGAATAATGTTGACAAAAGTCATTTTGAATGATTATGCATTTGTTTTAAAAATTTTGGCAGGTCTTTTTGTTAAACATATAAATAAAAAAGCAAGTTCATTTATATGGATATTTTCCACAAACTTGGTATGAAGATTTATGGTAATACCAACAGTCAAGGTTTGTAGATAACACTTACAAACTAGGTTTGTATGTATTACTGACAAACCAAGTTTTTAGGTAATACCTACAAACATAGTTTGTGGGTAATATCGACAAACTCTCCAATTCTCAAAAAAAATTCACTGATAAATGAGGACCGACAGATAATTTGTTAGTATCATTGACAAACTAGACATATTTGTGAGAAATACTCACATATGGGTTTCCTACAACCTTTTTCCAATGAATAGTTCATGTGTAAGGCTTTTGCAACAAACTTTGACCCTTTTGTCCACAAAACCAGTTCGTTGGAAATGCCTAGTTTTCTTGTAGTGTTATACGTAAAACTTGATGAGATTCCTATTGTTTTGCCACCAATAAGGAACATTCAGCATTGTATTGATTTTGTCCCAGGAGTTTCCTTACCTAATAAAATGGCTTATCAAATGAATCCAATTTAACAAGCTGAACTACAGAGGCAAGTGGATGATTTAATAGCTAAGGGGCTGATTTGAGGAAGTATAAGCCCTTGTGTAGTTCCTACTCTTTTAGTCTGAAATAAGAATGGTTCATGGCATATGTGTGTTGAAAAGCCATCAACAAGATTAGCATTAAGTACCAATTTCCTATTCCAAGATTGGATGATTTACTTGATTAACTATATTATGCTAAGGTGTTCTCAAAAATTGATTTCTGAAGTGGTTATCACCAAATTAGAATGAGAAAATAAGATGAATGGAAAATAGCATTCAAAACAGGAAAGGGACTTTATAAATGACTTGTACTGTCATTTAGGCTTTCAAATGCACCAAGTATTTTTATGAGGCTTCTAACATATGTTCTTACACTTTTCTTGGAAAATTTTGTGATTGTATACTTTGACGACATTCAGATTTATATAATCTTTGCAGGACGATTTAGATTATATAAAAAGTATTTTTTTTTTTAAACCTTGAAGGAACAATGACTTTTTGCTAACTTGTAAAAATGTCAATTCATTTACAGATAGCCTTGTTTTCTTGGGTTATGTGGTGTCTAGCGATAAAATAAAAGATGGATCCTTACAAGGTGGAAGCAATAGAAAGTTGGCTAGTTCCTAAAATTATTCATGATGTATGGAGCTTCCATATGATAATCTTTTTCTATAGGAGGTTTATAAAGCATTTCAGCACTCTTGTAACTCTTATCATCAAATGCCTTAAGGGAAAAATTCTTAAATGGACCTAGAATGCCCAAGGAAGCTTTAATCTTATCAAGAGGAAGATAACCATAGCCTTGGTTCTAATACTTCCATATTTTAACCAAGTGTTCAAAGTAGATTGTGATGTATCTAATGTGGGAATTAGTGTTGTACTTAGCCAAGAAAAGAGACCCATTACTTTCGTTAGTGAAAAATAAAACAATGCCAAGAGTAAATATTCAACTTATGACAAAGAGTTCTATGGAATAATCCGGGCTCTTAGTCATTGGAGTCACTACCTACTTCCCAAGGAGTTTGTGCTCTATTTAGATCACAAGGTATTGAAGTACTTGAGCACCCAACACAAGCTAACTGCATGACACATAAAATAGGTAGAATTCCTTCAAGTTTTTCAGTTTGTTCTCACGCATAAATCTGGACAATTGAATAAGGCGGAGGATGCATTAAGTAGAAAACATGTTTTGTTTAAACATTATGCAATCTGTAGTGGTTAGTTTTGAGATTATTCAAACTCTTTATGAAGATGATTCTAATTTTGGCAATCTTTGAAAAACTTGTTTAAGTAGATTGAATAACCAATTTTTCATTTATGATGGTTTTCTTTTCAGAGGTAAACAACTTTGTGTACCAAAATGTCCTCTTCAAGAGGCCATAATTTAAGAGGCTCATGGTAGAGGACTTGCTAGACACTTTGGCCTAAGCTTGTACAAGACATTGAGGAGATGGTGAAGAGATGTACTACTTGTCACAAAGCCAAGATGCATGGGAGTAATGCTGGATTATATTCTTCTTTTCCAATTCCAACAACACCTTGGAAAGATGTGAGTATGGATTTATTGTGGGGCTACCTAAAACTCAAAAAGGTAAATATTTAATTATGGTGGTAGTCGATAAATGTTCTAAAATGGTTCATTTTCTTCCGTGCAATAAAGTTTCAGATGCCACTCATATTGCTGACATTTATTTCAAAAAAATTGTTATGCTTCATGGCATTCCTAAAACCATCACTTTTGACTGACATTCAAAATTTTTGAGTTATTTTTGGAAAACTCTTTAGAAGAAGTAAGGAACCAAGCTTCAATTTAGTTCATCTCATCATCCACAAACAGATGGACAAACTGCAGTTATCAATAGATCTTTGGGAGCTTTGATTAGGAGTTTGGTGAAGAAGAATGTTAGAGAATGGGAAAGCATAATGCCTCATGCTGAGTTTGCTTTCAACCATTTAACAAGTCACACTATAGGGTGTTCACCTTTTGAAGCAGTTTGTGGGATGAATCCTAGTGGCCTTTTGGATTTTTCTTCAATTCACATTAACAATTATTTTAATGGTGAAGATGAAGAAAGAGCTAAGTTCATCAAGAAAGTTCATGAGCAGGTGAGAAACAAGATTTTGAAGCAAACTGAAAAATTCAAAAAGCAAGCCGACAAGCATAGGAATAAAGTTGTTTTTAGTGATGGTGATTTAGTATGAATTCATTTAAGAGAAAGATTTCCTAATAAGAAGTATTCTAGAATTCAACCAAGAGCTAATGATCCATTCAAAATTGTCAAAAAAAATTTATGACAATGCTTACAAGGTGGAGCTTCCTGAAGATTATGAAGTTTCATTTACTTTTAATGTCTTGGATCTATCTCCATAGCATATTAAGGAGCCACTAGACTCGAGAATGAGTCTTTTTGAACCAAGTGAGAGTGATAATGATGTAAATAAGCTTAATGTGAAAGAGTCAACCCAATTTGTGTTAATGGTCCAAGAAGTAATAAAAGCCCAAAAGTTTATATTTGATCAATGAATATAATTTTGAACTAGTTAATTAGTAAGTCAAAAGCAATGAATCTAATCATTAATGGTGTTTCTTTAGAAGTTGTAATGTGTTAGTATTGTTAGTCATTTCCTATGTGTTTTTGGAAGTTACATTGTATTAGTCTTGTTAGTCATTTCGTATATGTGTTTTGGAAGTTGTATTATGTTTAGTCTTTCCTTATACTTGGAGGGTTGTTCCAAGCTATATATATTCTCATTTTTAAATTAATGAAAGGCAATTGAGAGTTATCAAAAACCTGTGTGGTTAAATTTCTATTCAATGTTCCTATCACTAAGGTGGATTCCATTGAATGGCAAACTTAACTTAAGTTCTTACCTTAAGGTAGTGAGCTTGTTAACGTACTGTTTTACTTTGTGAAACGATATCACAAAGCATAGTAATTCTAAGTTTTTTTTTTGCATTTTTAAGAGGTAAAGAGAGAGAGTGAGGTGGAAGAGAAGGGTAGGTAACTTTTGAGTGTGACTTGAGGCCTTTCTATTTTTTGTTTCTATTCAATTTAATAATGATGTTAGAAAGAAAATTGTGCCAAGTAAAAAGGTCTAAGACTAAGATTATTTTCTTTTGAACAATATGAAATGCATTAAAATGTGATTCAAGGGAAAAAAAAAAAAAAAAAGTCATTTCATATTCTTTAGTGGATCAAAACCAAATCCAAGTTATTACCTTTGTGCTTCAATCTTCAAAGATATCTAAATCTTGAACTAAGACTTAAAAAGTCTTATTGAAATCCATTTACACTAACCCAAGTATACACATTAGAAATAAAGTAAAAACACACACACACACTGAAAAGACAAAAAATCATCTCAAACCTAATTATTTCTTGACCTAATTTCTCAATCAATTTAGCATATCAAATCTATATATTTTCATCCATTTTCAAAAATTCTATACCTTAATTCATATAATTAAAACCTTCTTGCTAAGAATTAAACAAGAAAGGGAATAATAGTTTGCAGGCGGCAACAAGAACTCAAAAATCATCTCAATCTCAGCTAGCCCTTAACCCAAAAATTCGTTAATTTTCAATCTCCCATAAACAAACTTCCTATCTTGAAAATCCTAAATATATGTGCAAATAAATACATTTAGAAATTAAAAAAAAAAAAAAATCAAACACATACCATGTACTTACTGGCATTTGAAAATAGATGCACAAACAGAAAATAAAGCAACAGTCAACGTGGGCTTCATTAATGGAGAGCCTGAGGTGGTCAACAATAAAGCGTAGAAGGTCTTAGAGAAGTATGGAGAGATGGAGATTTCAGAAGTTTGAAAATTTCAAATATGAAGGAGGAAAAAGAAAAATCGCCAAGTTAGGTTTTAATATAGGAAAAACTATCAATGATTGCAAATGTTGTCACAAATAGTTTACGGGGTAGGTACAGATAACGTTAACTAAAATAAGAAATAAAACATTATCTGTAACAATAACTATCATAAATAGTGCAATAGCAGACACAGATATGTTCGCACAAAATGATGTAAATGTATACCAAAAATATAAAATATTGCATGCTATTTACGATAGCTGCTATTGCAGATAAATAACGTGAATGCAAATAAGTTCTCATAGAAT
The DNA here is from genome assembly GCA_029379385.1 of Quillaja saponaria. NCBI lineage: Eukaryota > Viridiplantae > Streptophyta > Magnoliopsida > Fabales > Quillajaceae > Quillaja > Quillaja saponaria. Next base: position 19,139,483 of record CM055605.1, on the reverse strand, counting down.
GACACAAAATTAAATTATTATTAGCATCCATAATATGTTATCAACGATAGTATAAAATCATTTTGGATTTATTATCAACGATAGTAAATATGCTAACGCAGATAGTGGTTATTTGAGATATTGTATGTTGTCATTGTTAGTGCCTTTTTTTGGTAGTGTTAATCTTGTAACTATATCTTGTTTTCCCAATCATAAACATTCTTCATTACTTTATTTTAGCTTATCAGTGAATATACTAATTAATTTGGATGAGAATCTCTTGAAAATTATCTAGTAGTCGTACACATTAATATTACATTTCTCATAAGAATATTCTAATCGTCATGATGATAAAATATATAAAATTCAAACTTACTTAATTTCTAGTGTTTTATGGCTCTATATGTAAAGTTCATGAATTATGCATCCATTGATAATAGGTTTGGAGATGAAATTCGATCTTATCTAGAAGGATTGTTTGGGGCTCTACAACTTTTTAAGTGTGTAAACAAAACTCAATTGGTCATTGGCTAATAATAACAAAGAATATTAAAAGAAAATGTCCTTAACACAATTGTATCTTATAAAGATGTAGTTTATTGCTAAAAAAAAAAAAAAAAAAAAAAACAAAATAACATTGGTATTATCTTAATTAACTACTAACAGTTATAATTTTACAGATTATACCAGGTAACATTGTACCTCTTTGATAGGGCATCACACAGGATGCATTTATATGTACCAAAATGCTAATATTTTTTTCTCAGAAGAATCTATTTTAGCATATATTTTTTTCACTACTTTATTCATAAACTGGTAGTACGCGTAAAATATGCCAAAACGCTAATTGATTCAATTTTTCATTCAAAATTTCATAATGTTTATTAACATTATCCTTTAAAAATATAAAACATTCCTCTCTTAATATAGTGTTAAGGTGTGCAAGGATTTTGAAGTGAAATACGAGAGCCAAGCTAATCTGTAAGTACTCCTAAGGAAAAACTAAAGATATTTCAATTTCAATTTATTAAAAAATACTGAAAATAATTACATAATAGGCCTTATATAGGCAAACATCTGAATTTTACGAATTTTAATTACATAAAAGTTCTAATTATAAATATACCATAATAATACTAAAATAATATTATTTTAGCCCTAATTATATTTTAACATAATTGAAGTTAAAAATTCATCACACATATTAATTTTCTAATAAATTTGAACTCGTGGATATATATGTTCCATTATTCTCCCTGAGTAAAAAAAGCTTGACTTCTAGTTTGGAAGTGAGGGATAATGTATACCTCAGGAATAAAATCCTACAACAAACTCTTCATAATTAGTGGTAGAAACAACATAATTAGAACTATATCTGAAATATCAAAAACATGAAATTTCAGTGGAATGACAAAGTCAATATGCCAACATATAGAGGAGGCATAATATCAACTATCGACAGTTCTAATACTGGAATCTCAACTTCAACTAGAACTACAAGAAAATTGGGTATTTCCTTTGAACTAGGTTTGTGGGAAAAGGGTTATTGACAAACCTTTTGTAGGAAATGGTAAGTAAGAAAATTGTCTGTGAGTAATACCCACAAACCAAGATAGTTTGTCTATATTAATGACGAATTGTTTATAGGTAAAAGCTTGTTTTACCCTCTTAAGTTTGTCGGTATTATCCATAAACTTGATTTGTAGTAACACCCACAAGTTGCTTTTGTGAAATTACCCACAAACTTTGATTTCTAGGTAATTTCAAGCAATTTTACATATTTAAAAAAAATAAAAAAACTATAGTTAACATAAATCAACCCAACAAATTCAAATCCATAAATAAAAAAATTTAATATTGAGTAATAACATTAAGCGTACAAAAACACACACAATTTACAAACATAAACGTACAATAATGAAACTAACAAAATAGAACTAGATGCTAGCTACATGTAATCATGAAAATCACATCATCATCGACATCTTCATCAAGATCTTCATCACCATTCACGTCGCTAGAAGAACCACAAGGGGAAATTGTTAAATATTCATAATTCAATCTGATATATGCACCAAAAGGGGAAAAAATCATTACAAGAATGAAAACACTTTTATATAGTGAGTATTCATGATCAAAATATTTAATAAAGGAGTTTTGGATGTAAACTACATAAATAGAATGAGAGTTGGGCCAAATGCATATACATGAACACAAAGATTGTCAAACATTAGAAATTCAAATATGGCCAATAAGGCAGAAATTGTTAACAAAGAGGATCTAACACCATCTTGCCCAAAGGTGGTATTGGAGAATAAGACAAATAATGAAAAACCTAAATAATAAATATTCCAAAATACAAAATACTCGTAAACTATAGCTAGATACCCTAGTAACACAATATACAAAAATAACGGGGCAACATTGAAAAAGCATATAATTAGAACATACCCTTGCTAATGAGTTAGGAATTGAAACCTCCAATAGAGAAGCAGCAACACTAAAAGGTATTCAATTGCAAAATCTCCTTGTCTAATATTAGATTTATACATCAAATTTTTGGGAGGGAGAGTTGGAAAAGATAATCATTTGAAACTAAGAAACAAAAGAATCATTAACTTTTTTTTTTTTATCTCTAATATATTACCAATAATAAAACTTTCGCATAATATCTTGTTACTTAGGTATCTAAATGTCTATGGAATCCTCTATAATATCGATACAGGATCCAACAGACTTTCCCATTGGCATAGCCCCTGCAAGCTTAGCTCGTGATCCTTCATAGCATTATAAAAGTAGGATTGTATTTAGTACAAACCACTTGACTTGAGAATCTACTTTCTTCTGTGTGAATCCAAAGCTTAAAATAATATGTCCAACTATCCATTAGGGGTAATCTTGGTACGGTTTGGTTTGGTATTGAATATTATTGTATACTAAACCGATTGAAGCTGGTATTTAACTAGTCATTTTTTTTCGATTTGGTTGAAGTATTGTAACTAAAACCATATCAAAGTAATTAGGCTGCTTGGCTTCGGTTCCATTCGGTTTTTGATGCACCTATTGGCCCAAGTTAGAAATTACTATTTTTCTGATGGGTCTCCAGGCCCAAATCAAAATTCACTGATTTTTAAGCCTCAAAATTATTATTTTTTGAATAACTAATGGATTTTATGGGCCACAAAAATAAGGCCCATATTATATTTTTTATCATAAAACCTAAAACCTGTTTTAACAAGTAATAACTTCATTTTCTTCTTAAAATTCGAGATAAACATACTAAAATATATAGGTTTAGTAAACCTATCAAAAAGATTAAATCAATTAATTACTTAATTACATAACTTAAGACTAAACTCCAAATAAAACATTAGTAGTTGGCACACTGCCTACAAAGTACAAAGTACAAATTACAAACACCAGAATTCAAAATTCAAAATCAAAGCAGACTAAATAGTTCATATAGCTCAATTTCTCTGTTTTCCTCGAAGACCTAAAGACAGAAGACTAAACCTGCAAGGCTGCAACAGACAATGAAATCTAGAGAAAGAAAAAAATATGAAATTATACTATTGAAACTTGAAAGGAAAATAATGAAAGTTACAGAAGATCAAACTTGAAAAATAAAAGTTATAGTAGATAGATTTATATTCATCTAGACTTTTAGACCATTAGGAACATTAAAATATGTTCCCTTTTCTTGCAAACAAAGGATGTATGTATATATATTTGAATCTTGACTACATATAATTACAAGAATCATAAAGATGACAATATTCAGCAAGTCCACTTTTCCTGCAAATGACAAAGGATATATGTATATATATTAGAATCTGTATACATCACTGTTTAATTCAACAACTAAGAACAATGACTGCACATAAAGAAAAGAAAGAAAGAATATTCAGCAGTCCACTTTTCAAGCAAATAACAATATCCAACAAGTTTACTTTTCTAGCAAATGACAATATCCAACAAGAAAACTAGAATAAAAAAGTTAAAAGAAAACTTACATTTATTCATCAATTACCATAAGAGACTTTTGCTTCTTACTGTAAGTTGAAGTTGATGCTAGAAAAAAAAAAAAAAAACCAAAATAAACATTTATAACAATATCATTAAAAATTAAAAGCACAAGAAAATTACACAACTAAAATTAAATACTTGCAATCTCCTTTGAATGTATGAGTTCTTCCAAGATTTCTTTATTTTCAATGATATTAGTATTAGGGCCTAGCCAATTCTACAAGCATATAAGCCCTTCTGCTGTCTCCCAATGCAATGAGCTCCAAAAATTCGAAAGAACCCAACCTCCAGTACTAAAGATAGATTCTGAAGCTACAGTAGAAACCAGGATCGCAGGTAAATCATGAGCAATCATTAAAGAACCTTAAACTTGCTGTCATTCGCCTTCCACCATAAAAGAATATCAAAACCAGCCTTCTCTTTAATAATTTCCCCATCTAAATACATGTCAAGCTCTGATTTAGACTCCGACTCAACTCTATACTTTTTGTCAGTTTAACTCATCCATGTATCTACTACATTTGAAAAAAACATCTTCATCATGGGAGTCATCAACAACATAATTACTCGATATAGCACCCGTTTCAACCATGTCAGCTAGAATTTCAGCACTATAAGCTTCAAACAATTGTGCCAAATGATCCTTAACTTTAAATTCCATGTCCATTGCAATTTCAAAAGGGTAGGCAATGTCAAAAATATAATGCAAGTATCTAAGCTTATAACGAGGATCAAGAATAACAGAAATCAACATCAAAGGGTTGATTTTCTCAACATTGCCCTAATACTTGTCAAATTTAATCTTCATACTTCTAGCCATATTTCTCAAGATAACATCATCCATGTTGGTACACTACCTAACCAATTCCATTTCTACCACTCTAATCCTATTATAACAAACATTCGATGTCACATGAAGGGTTCCTGAAAAATTCAAAGTAATATCATGAAAGACTTTGAGAAATTGAATAAAAACCCTCGCATTATCCCAATCTTCACAAGTAGGTGGTCATTCCTTACCCTTTTTTTTTTAATTCTTCTTCTTCTTCACCATTACTATCACCTTCATCTTCAACCCCCCCTCCCCCCTTCTTCCTTACCTTTTGGCTTAAACCATTTATTAGACCTAACATCTTCCTCTTTTATTGAATCAAAAGCTTTTTGGAACTTAATGGCACTCTCAAGCATTAAGTAAGTAGAGTTCTATCTCGTAGGAACACCATGGCAAACTGACCCTTTGCTTTGAATTTTCTCACTTTCTACAAACTTAGCAAATATTGTACTTTTAGATGGAGAATATCTCACAAACGTTACTGCATTTCGAACTGCAGCAATTGAAGGCTACAATTCCTTCAATCCATCTGTCATAACTAAATTCAAGATGTGTGCACAACGTCTCATGTGCATAAACTCGCTTTCTAATATTGCACCCCCTATCTAGAAACCTTCCTTTTCAAGTATTTTAATGCTACCTCATTATCACTAGCATTATCTACTGTCACAGAGAATACCCTATCAATTCCCCAATCTAAAAGACATTTCTCAATGCTTTACTTATCTCTAATCTCGTGTGACTATCAATCTTGAAAAAATTAAGAATTCTCTTATGTAAATTTCACTCCTCATCAATAAAATGTGCAGTTAAAGCCATGTAGTTCAAATTTTGATTAGAAGTCCATGTATCGGTAGTTAAGCATACCCTTTGCTTTGATCTAACTAACAAGTTTCTTAACTTTTTCTTCTCATCAATATAACGTGCCAAATATCCCTTGCAATTATCATTCTAGATGAACATACAAACCATGGACCTAGAATAAATAATAATCTACGGAATCCAAATGAATCCACATGTTTGAATGTCAATTCACCAAATACAATGTACTTAATTATTACTTTCCTAATATCATCTGCACTATGTACTTTGCCTTTGTCCTTCTCATTAACATTATCAGACATTTTCTTCTTAATCATGTCATCTACATCTAGTTTTCATTTTTCTCTAATTTTTTTCAAATAATTTTGATAAGTAGGTAGATGGTTATTCATTACACTAGTACCATTGATTCTACTATGACATTTAACAATAACTCCACAATGCTTACATTTACATTTAGGAGTAAGTTTCACACCTTCCAATGATGCAGGAATAACTTCAAACTCTTCCCGTATCACAAATTTCTTTGTCTTTAAGAAAGCTTCAACTTTTGTAATTGTATCTTTATTATCCAGTTGATTTAAGACACTTATCTGCATCTACTACTTCAATTTTCTCTATAGTTTCCATATTAAAGCTGCATTATAGAAAAAATAAAGATACAATCAGATTTCATTTCAATAATATAAAACAGAACAAGATTTAATTTAAAAACATTAAACATATCTAAATACAGAGCTGCAACCAAATACATAACCTAACTAGGCTAGCTCATACTTCATAAACAATAAGATATTGATATATATGCAGATATGAAGATGCATATCATATTTGCTAGAGAAATAATTAAAAATATATATATTGTTTTGGATCAGAAAAATACCTATAAACACAACTAAACAAAACCAACAAAAATTATCATAATGTTGTATTATTTCATCGGGCTACTACATGGAGTTGTTTTGAACCAGAAAAAATAATAATTAATAAATATAAATTCAGATTGTTATTAAATAGTCTACTCCAACAACTTTCCATTTTATCCAGAACAAGATAAATGTATAATTCAATAACATAGATAATAAGTACATGCCATCATTGCTCATGACAAGCTAATTATCTTACAAAAAAATTATACATAAAAATTAAAAACCAATGGCAGTTAAAGTAGATGATTGGTAAAAAAAAGATTATGATAGTGTGAAATGCTTGTGTTTGCAAACATCCCTAATCTCAAGTGGTTACTTGGTTAAATACTGGACTTGCTTCATATTTTGATTCAGTACAACATTGAGAGAATCTAAATCCCAGCTATGATTTTTTGAGTATAAATTTTAAAATTTTATTGTTCTCTTTTCATCATCCTCCATTTTCTTAAATTTAGGAATTACAAAATTCTTCAACAAACTCATTAACAGCACTTAAACCACAAAAAAAATATCATTTGGTCATCTGCAGAAGTCAAGGGTGTGGTAGTCTAGCAAAGAATGGAGTCTAGAACCGTGATCATACCTTTCATACATTTCAAGAACACAAAAACACAACCAGATTTCATTTAGAAAAATCGGCATAAATAATTACAAGTTATCATATCTTTTTCTTTCTTTTTTTTCAATCAGGAAAAGTACTTATGATGATAGGTTGTGTTGTGCCAACAATTTCCAAAAGAATTAGTCATATATAGTTTCTTATCATTTGATAAGTATTTACAAGATTGATTTTACAGAATAAGAAAAAAAAAATTTAAGCTCATGTTGGGAGAGAGAGAAAGGGCATACTTTATGGAAGAAAAGTATTTACAAGATTGAAATTCAAGTTTGTAATAAACTAATAATTTTTTTTTGTTTTTGCTAAAAATGTAATAAACTAATAATTTATTGATAAGCAATGTTGATATTATTTAAAGAAAGCAAATATCAATCTTGGAAATAATGTTAGGAGAGAGAGAAAGGGCATACTTTAGTGGTTAAGCTCATGCTTAGTTCATCCATGAATATGTTTAACAGACAAAAATTGTGAAAAAACTCAAACCCTTTCTAAGCTTCATAGACATTTTTCAATTTTCTTATATTATGTTATACATACATATATATTATATAATTCCCACCATATATATGCTAACAACACCAGCATCATTACATTACGCCACTTATATGCCAGTTTGTCACTGTCTAATTTTAGCCGATTTCCTTGTCTGTTTTTTTTTTACGTTAGCTTCTACATTCTAGTAGAAAGATATGGATCAATTGAGTATGTTGTTAGCCATAAAATAAGGCGTGTTGGATGAAGTTGTGAAGTGCCTCAAGAATCTTATGTGATCTTATAATCCCAAATAGGTTGAAAGAAAAATTCTATAGGATGGTCGTGAGACTTGCAATGTTCCATGATTATGAATTTTAGGTAGTTAAGAAACACACTTGCATAAATTGAGAATGGAAGAGATGAGAATGTTAAGATGGATGACAAAACATACAATAAAAGAAATAATTCGAAATGATGAGATATGTAGGAGGGTGAAGGTTGCACTTGCAGAAGAGAAAATGATAAAGAAACATTTACGATGGTTTGAACATATCTAACATAAACCGATAAATATTGTAGTTTGGAAAGGTGACTTGGTGCTGGTGAACAAGGTTATAAGAGATATGGGGAGACAAAAAATTATTTGGAGAGAAGTTCTTGAGAATGATACTATTGCTCTGAGCGACATTAAAAATGACTCATTGGATTAATGCAAATAGAGGAAAAATATTCATATAGCCGACCCTAGCTAGTTTGAGATTTAAGCCTTCGTTAAGTTGTGTTCCTAGATGGTTGTGCCTCAAATTTGTCTCGTTATCTCAACTTAAAGAAATGCGAATTTTATAGGATGAAGAGTCATGATTGGTACATATTTATGAATTAATTATTCGCGATCACATTTCATGATTTCATTTTAAAACCTATTTCGAATCATGTTATAGAACTTAGTATCTTTTTTAGAAACATATGTGCAACCAAGTCAAATATAAAACATATGGAGCTACTTTAATTGGGATTAGGGTAAAATCATAAAATAGATGTCCTTTGGATGAGTCATAATTACCGACACATCCACAGGAATAAATAAGGCTTATAGGAAGAAACAATTTGTAATTTGGATAAAAGGTGTGAGTTTTGTGCACAAGTGTGTGTTCCTAGTTAAAAGATTGGGACTCGAAGGTTAAAATCATAAAATAGACATCTATTTGATGAGTTGAAAGTATTGACATATTCATGGGTACAAAAAAGACTTGTAGAAAGAAACATGTTGCAATTTGAATAAAATGTGTGTTTTATACACAAGTGTATATATGTTTCAAGTTATTTTTTTTGAAAATTAGGCTTTGAGGGATAAAATTGATGGACATCTGTTTGACAACTCATGTGGGTTTTTCATGTTTGCTAAGGTGAACAAGACTTGTAGGAAGAAACTGTTTACAATTTGGATGAAAGGTGTGGATTTTATGCATAAGTGTGTGTTCCTAGTTAAAAACATATTCATTTATTAGTTTTACGCACACATTATTATTATTATTTTCAAATTAAACCGTATTACTTACCTATTTGACTTATTTTAGGATATTTCCCCTTTTTCAATTGCTTCATAATCATAACATGATTAGTTAGATTATGAGCAAGGTCAGGATGACGATTCGAATCTAGGAGATTCATGGTATTATTATGTATTTAGCATTGGACAATGTAGATTGATCTTGTTTGAGTGTTTGAATGTTTTATTTATGTATAATGATATTTTCTTTAATGAAATGTTCTTTACTGATTTGAGATTCTAATTTGGTATTTAACATATTTATACGGAAAAAATATATATATGTAGTGTTATATGCAATAGCATTTTAACTACATCATAATGCAGATGCTAATAACTAGAAAAAAAATTACACTTATCAACCATCGTGTTTCTATGTCAATACTTTTTACATTAATAATATTATAAAATATTGACGAAAAGTATATATGTCTATTTAACAAGCACAGATAAGCTATCTTAGATAAGTGTATGAGTCCGGCTGTCGTAGATAAGATTATCTACAAGAATTGCATCTACGAGAGCAGTGTGACTTTCAATAATAGCATGTAGCTATGGCAGAAGATGAATTTCTTTTTGTAGTGTCAATTATAGACTAACTATCGAGTTATATCAAAGTATGATGAGCCAAATGCAAGATATACGTGGTCTCTCAAGTCTAAGGATCACATGTGTAATTATAACGATAGTTAAAAACTTCCATTAACAACCATGTACAAGTCCATATATGTGTTTTTATGAGCGAGTCCGTGCAATGAACTTATTCATTTAAAAAACACCTACTTATCTTATTTTAGTGTCTCAACATTAATGATCATGAGATCAACCACTCTCCAAATAAGAAATAAAATATGTACTAATCTAACCAGTTCGCTAATGATGTTCTTAGTAATCTTTTGATTATGAATGTTTTGTATTGAAGCTCTTAGGAAATGCATCTTCTATTTTTTTGTGATAAAATTTCTTATTTAACATTTTTTTGGGAATTTTGGTAGGGTTAGACTTACCCCTCTCTTGATGGGAGTTTTTGATTTGTAGTATTATATCATAAACAACTTCTGCGTCTCTACAACACATGTGATGAAAATCTTCGTCAATATAAATGTACTTGATCATCAATCTATGCAAACTTTCCTAACATGTTTATGAGTCAAAATAAAATATACTTTTTAGTTAGAATGAAAAAAAGAAGTCAAATTAACGTTTTAACTATAAAGTTGATTAAGATTTCTCGATCTTTTGTTATGAAAGTTCCATTAGATTTCTACATCAATGATAATCTCTCTTTAACGTATAAGAAAATAGAAAATTACACCACCTTCTTTAAAATTTGGGGAAACAACATTAAACTCAAAATTTGAGAAATTCAACACTTCCTTTCCTTTAATGAATGAAAAAAAAAAAAAAATACACAATTATAAAATATTTGGAGAAAAATACTTTTTTTTTTTTTTTTTTTTTGCTAACAAGTATATTCATTGAAAGACAAGATGATGCTCAATAAGAGCTCCAAAAAAGAGCTTCAACACTACGCATACAATTAGTAACTACACCCATACAGTTTGTAACAGAAGCCCATTTAACAAGGTTATAAGCTGCAGTGTTAGCATTTATATGAATTTTCCTTGCAACCCAAGCTTGAGCTAGTGACAGCAACAAGATATTATCCTGAATAATGAAAGCTATATGCCAAGCAGGAAGAAAGTTTATAGTAGAAATAACTTTTGAACTATCACCTTCCAATAAGATACCCACGGGATCATTCAAGTCTTTTATGAGTGTAACTAGCATGCAAGCTTCTGCTTCTACTTGGGAAAGATCCATGGAATTTGTTTGGGTCTTTGTACCCAAGAGGATGTTACCATCACTATCTCGAGCAATGATAGCAAGCCATAGGGAGTTTTCCCTGACTGTAGCATCAAAATTAATCTTAATCCATCCACTAGGTGGTGATACCTAGAAATGAGGAGCAGATTAGTGATGAATAGTCTTTATGAGTTTAAGAAGCTCCAAATAATAATACTTTATATTGAATGAGACATTCCAAATTTGGCATTACTGTATCTTGAACATGGACAACTTATTTCCTACAATACCAGAAAGTGTCTAAAGCAACAGTGGCAAAAGAGAAAAGGTATGTGCTTTCAAGATTAAGAGTGGCTTTTACAGCATTTGAATCAATAATGAAAAAGAACCAACCGTAGATAGAAATATGAGAAAATAATTGGATACAAATATTCCCTGGAATGCTAAATCAAAATTCTTTTCATAAAATCACACTCAAAGCAAATATGTTGTATAGTTTCCTGGAATTAGTTATATATAAGACAAATTAAGGTCTGGATATTATAATGTTTGCAAGAACTGTCCTAATTGGAAGAATATTCCAAAGAATTTGCCACAAAAGCTTTAACCTTTCGGTTAATTTGGAATTCCACAGTGAAAGCCAAGTTTTTTTTATTAAGAAAATGATTATTGAGGAATTTGGCTGGGTGTCAAGATAGTAGACAGATTTTAAAGAAACTTATCATTGCTAGTAGTTGCCCACATTCATTTATTGGGCCCTAGTACTAATGGTAGAGGATTTGTAAGATAGAATTGGCATCGGTGGCAGTTAAATTAGCTCTGATCTTCTTTACATTCCATCTTTGTGGATTGGTTTTTACCAAATCAGAAGCTCTAAACAATCCAAATCTTGGATTACTAGTGGTTGAGCATAAAAATTATTTCCAAAAGGAATCCATGGATCTTTTCAAATATTAATTCTTCTTCCATTACCAATCAAAAGACTTACTTTTTTTGCACTTAAACTTTACTTGAAGTGATTCCACGCCAAAGCCAAGAGTCACCTGCTTTACAGCTTGAATCAAGAAATGAACTGCTTCTAAAGTATTTGTGCTTTAAGATTTGGACCCAAGGAGCATTAGGTTCCTTAAGTATTCTCCATACCAATTTAGCAAGTTGGGCTTTGTTGATGTGCTTAGTTTTTCTGATACCTAACCCTCTATAGGACTTAGTCATGTAAACTTTATCCTAAGCTCGAAGAAAGAGTGCTCTATTTTGGCCTGGCTTGACATCCTACCAAAAGTTTAGAATGAGGCCATTAACTTCTTTGGACACTAATTTTGGGAGTAGTAAAGTTTAATTGGTGTATTAAGGAATAGCTTGACCAACAGTTTGTCCCCTTGTTGCGGTTGAAGAGAGTTGGCAATTGACAACTTAAGATCATTAGTAAAAATTTTGCTGAAATTTATTTTACACTTTGTGAAGTTCACCTTTTGCCCAAATCAAGCATAATAAGAATAATATTGAGAATGGAATATGCTAGATGTTGAGAAGCTTGAGAGAAAATTAAAAGATTAGCTGTAAATAGTAAGTGTGAGAAATATGGGCTGCTTGTTGTGATTTTAATGACTTGAAAAACACCTTCAGTATTACTCTTAAGGATTATTCTGCAAAAAAGCTCAATATAGAGAATAAAAAGGTAAAGGGATAATGGATCTCCTTGTCTAGTTCCCCTTTGTGGGTTAAACTTGTCATATCCCACTCAAAAGAACAAAGAAGGTTAGAGAAGAAATGCACTGATGAATCTAGTTTGCCAATTTATTATAGAATCCCAATTTTTTTAAGATGGCAAGAATAAGTGACCCTTCAACATGATCAAAAGCTTTTTCCATCTAATTTTAGAGTCGTAAAACCTTTTTTTTCCATATTTATTTTTCATTATATGAAAAAAATGTGCAATAATATTATTTTCATTAATCTGCCTACCTTTTACAAACACACATTGCATGGGTGAGATAAAACTTGAAAAGAAATGCTTAAGCTTATTTGCAATGATTTTTTATATGCATTTGTAAATAACATTGTATACTTATTGGCCAAAAGTGATTTACCATGTGTTCCGATTCAGATTTTGGAATGAGAGCGAAGTTGGTGATATTCCATTCCTTTAGAAAATAACCATTCACAAAAAAATGTTGAATTGCTTGAATGACCTCTTTGTGAATGATAAACTAGTAATGTTTATTAAAAAGTGCAGAGAGGCCATCAGGACTAGAAGCTTTGTTAGAATTCATGCTAAATAAGGTAGCTCAAATTTTCTCTTCTTCTGGAATAGCACAAAGTGAAGCATTTTCCTTATAAGAGATGCAAGGATGAAAGAGGCTGCAGCGATCATAAGGGAAGGAGGGATTAGATGTTGTGAAAGTTTGAGAAAAATGATTAACAAAAGCTTGGCCCATTTCTTCTTTGCTAAAGGTCTAGCTCCCAATTTGCATCTTAAGAAATTCAATTGCATTGCGTCGTATCCTAACAATAGTTGAAAGGTGAAAGAAGCGAGTACTTTTATCACCTTGCTTAAGCCATTGGACACGAGATCTTTGTCTCCGCAAGCCATTCATAAAGTTCAATTTTTAAATTGTGTTCAGCTTCCAAGTTATTAGGATCAATTTGCTATAAAGAATCAATTTGTTGATTCAAAGACTTTATTCTCACTTGTACTTTCCCAAAGTTATTCCTATTCTAGATTTTTAGAGCTTTTCTAGAATTTTTTTTAGTTTATGATTGGGGAGAAGGCTAGAGATCCATGAGTGGAGTTTCGCCATGCATTCTCAATAACCCGGTTACTCCTTTCATTTATGGTCTATATAGCCTTAAATTTGAAATGCCTAAGAAGAAAATTTGTTTCACCTTCAATTTTGAGGACAATTGGATTATAATCTATGTTCAAAGCAAAAAGATGTGTGAGCATAGCTTTCGGAAATAGAATATGCAAGTCAGGACTTGTAAAGCTCTGCCAAGCTAAATTTTTATATTTGCCCATCCTTATCTACCATTGAACAGGTGTGAGGATTACCATTGAAGCCTAGATCAACAACTCCAATTAAGTGCATGGCTCTATTCATATCAGTTATGGAAAGGCCAGCTTTAGAATTGTTTTATTTATCACTTGGAAGCATGAAACTATTGAAATCTCCAATGAGAACGGTTAGTGATGTGAAACTATGAATAAGAGAAGTTTGGATGTCCCAAAAAGTTTATTTTTGACTTGTATAAGGGGATCATAAATAGCAAGAAGATTCCAAGGTGTATCGATAGGTGAAGATTGAATTATAATATGAATGAATAGTACTTGACCCAAAATCCTTTTGAAGGTTTTTAGTCTTTCTGTATAGTACGCATAATTATTTTTTCTTCTATATTTACTAGTTGCTTAAGTCTTATATTTATAAAGACTAGCCACTTCCCTATGTACTGAAAAATCCTAACACATTAAGAATTCTACTAATATTAGGATTTAATCATACTTAAATCTAATGACTAACAAACTATAATAATTATATGACTGCCCTTAAATTCTTCTTAGTTGAATGCCGTCATAATATGTGTGACCTTTTAGATTTAAACTATTGATAACGGTAGGCATGTAACTTTTACATATTTATTATTGGACCTCATCTAATTAAATTAGAATTCATTCTAATTATTTAAATTAAAACTCTTTTTAATTAATATTAATTAATTATCATGATTTCCTACAAGTCAAGATTAGTGTCTATCAGGACATGATGACTAACCATAATAGTATGAATATGACTGTGAACCTTTTTATTAATAGTTACAGTGCAATTCAATTATTTTATCATGCAATAACCCGATTAAATTTATTTGGGTATGAAAATAATGTCAAACTCTCACTTTAATCATGTGTCTAGATCTTAAGATTATAACTTTATTGGAAAAAATTAGAAACTCTTATTCTAATATCCACACTGCTATGGCCATAGACTTTAAGTTAAATCTTTTACAGACCACATAGGACATTCTCTATTTTCTACTACGAGCAATAGATTCTTTATTGCACATGCACATATCTCAATATGCAAGTGATTATGTCCAATTACTACTTCTTAAGTGACTCATTAATAGAATCAAAAATAGCATCAAAGTATAATGACGTACATACAAAATAACTATAATACCTCAAGTCCACAACTATAATATAGAACCACCTATTGACATGTAGAGAACTTCATATAGGTGTTATCAGTTGGGTTAGTTAATGAACTCATTCTCTAATGAGTACCTACATATCTGTCTTAGTGTCTCAAACACAAGTGATTATAAGATCAGTTACCTTTAACTCTTGACCCAACTAGATATGTATTAATCTATTCGGATTTACTAATGTCTTCCTTAGTGATCCTATGATTAGAAACATTTAAGAACTAAGGTTAAAGGAAATACATCTCATTAATATGATCTTATCATGATGCTTATTTATATTAATTAATTCTTTGGGCTCGTGATAGTTAATTAATAACTCTTATATAAGATATTGTTTGCCACTTACTCAATTAAATGAATATTAACATTTATTAATAATAATATGAATAAGATTGTACATAAAATAATATTACATGTCATTGGCTTTAGAGCATAGTACTACCAGAGATCACCAACAGTGTTGTAGGATTTAGGAACAATATGTTAGTGAAACCCATTCAAAAAAGATAGTGAGAGTTCCATTATTCTAGGACTTTAATTTATGAAAGAAAATCTAAATCAGGTGGATTTCTTGAACCATATTTTGGAGATGTTAAATTATCAAGGTTCGGCCAAAACCTCGACAATTCCAAGAAAGGACGATCATGACAATTGTGGAGCCAGTTTTGGGCCTGCCTCCTCCACTCTAGTAAGGTTAAGGAATTTTGGGATTAAGAAACATTAGTAGTAGGATGAGAAGATTAGCCTTGGTGAGACATATGTGCAAGCTTTTTTATGCTAATTTTTCTCCTTTCTTGTGTAAGATTTGAAGGCAAAGAACCAGGAGTAAAAGCAAGATAAGAAGGTATTTGAGTTAGGATGGTGGTGTTTAGGTTTAAATTTGTATCATGAGAAAATTTTGTTGTTTTAGTGGGCCTAGGAAGGGGAGAATACGTTTGGGCCAGGTTGGTAAGGGAATGAGGTTTTGAATATTTAGAGAGTGGTCATTGAGCGAAGCTACTTCTGGATATGTTACATAGAGTTGAGAGATTGATGTTGAGCTAGTTGGATTTTGATCATATAGTGTAGGAATTTGTTGGAAATGAGTTGGAGATTTAACCAAAGATGAGTTATTGGCATTAATTGTGATTTGTGACTTTTGAGGGAGAGTAATTAATGATGATGACTTGGGTTCAAAAGAGTCTAGGATGGCTAGCTGGATGGGTAGAGAAGGACATGGATGTTGGTTGCGTGGCCTTTTTCCCATACGCATAAAAAGAGTGTGAACCTTGTTCATGGATACCAAGAGGAGAGTTGACAACAAGAAATGAAGAATAGTTGAAATGATTCTAAACAAGATTTTCAACTTTTATCCACGAACCATAAAGTTGGACTTTATCTCCTTTTGAGTTAATAACAGTAGCCATTTCCTATGCTTTGCACCATTTGAATTCATGGCATAGCATACCACACTTATAACAAACATCAACTATCATTTCATATTTAAATTGTATCCAGAAGACTGGAAGGTTGATAATGCTCTAAAAGAGACCACATTTAAGAGGAGAATATATATCAACTTCAATGTTAACTTTATAATATTTATGAGCTTGATTTTTCAAATCAGCTGTGAGATCAATCTCAATTACTGCTCCTATCTCTCTTCTTAATTTTTGGTTGTTTTTTGGAATCATATAAACAAGAGGTATTCCATGCAATTGACCCAAATATGCTCGTGGAAAAATCCACTTCTTGAAGAGAAAGTTGTGGATTCCCCTCTTTGAGGACTAGATGGACATTGTTGATAGACCATGAGGTTTTATCAATAATCATTTTCTTGTCAGCTTCATGAGAGAAGGTGAAGAGGAAAGTGTTATTGTCTATTTCAATGACTAGGGTTTCAGTAGTTGTTCTCCATGCCTTGTTTATGACAGTTTTGACAATATTCTTTTTGTTTTTAGAAGTTGATGAGTTTGCCTAAGAGATAGAATGATGATAGATTTTGGCCTAGAACCAAATCTGGGGTGAGATTAAGAGTGCAAATTCCTTGTGTATTGAGATTTGAGGCTTTTGATATGAGGTCTTCTAGATCAGAAGGTCCCCTATGATAATGGAAAAAATGAGAAAAATCAACAGATAAAAGTGAGGATGAAAAAGATTAGGCAAAAGATGATTATAAGAGGAAAGGAGTGAGCCAAGAGTAAGCCATGAACAATGACTGAAGGGAAGGAGTAAGAGAAGGAGAGCAGAGGAGATGGAAGAAATTAAGAAATTTTCACTAGAACGATTTGGTCTTCGCAAAAGAAGAAGAAAGAAAACTTCAGAGAGAGATATTTGGAGAAATTACTTAAAAGTCATTATTATGTCTTTAAAGTACTAAAAATTTATTTTAATTTTGTTCTTTTCAAATGAGTCCCAGTACTTATTTTTTGTTTTATACTACTCTATAGTTTAAATTTCTTTTTTGATTAATACATTATCTTAACATAAATTTTTTATTAATATATTATTTCTAGTAAGATAAAAATATTTTTCACTATATAAGTAAATAGAGTTTGAACCGTTGATATTTCAATGTGGTAGGGCCCATCTGAAATTAAACGGTCCAGATCACCTTCAACACAACGAATCCGGATTCAGTCTTTAATGCAGTGAAGTTTGTTTGTATACTCAAGTATTCCTCCCGCAACTATAAATAAAATAAAATTTATTTATGAGAAAAACTAAAATGCTTCGTTTCAACTTTCAATAGTTCAATCCCTCGAGTCTTGGCTGTGTCTCACTAGTAAGCCTTCTCGAGTAAGTAATCTCGTGCTGTTTGGGATTCTTTCTCTGTATGTTCGCTTTGCTTTGTTTGGTTGCCGCGAAAATTAAAGGGCAGGCAAGGTTATAGAATTGCATGAAATTATAGTTTCATGTGTTTCCAATCTGATTTTGGTTTTATGGATTGATTCTTTACTTTCTCTTTGTGGGTGTTAATTTACCGCCAAGATCAAAACCTTCTCAGCATCTCTACCAATATCTGTTATAATTGTGATACTGATTAGCATAGTGTACTTGGATTAATGGTTTATGATTAACTCGAACCCCTCTTTTTATTTATATTAAATAAATTATTTGTAACTGAAATCTCAGAGTATGATAATGCTTGTTTTTTTGAGTCAATGCGTGTTATAGGTATAAGGCTCTTTGAATTTATTTGAGACTGTAGAGGTATTCTGCGCAGACTAAAGCCGTAAAATTTACTTGCCCGTTAGTTGAGTTTCTCTTACTTGTCTTTATTCTCATCTACAAAATGAAATTAAGAGATTTTTGAAGAAGGCAATTTTGTGTGTCCGTATATATGTTTTATGCCATGAGGTTTATGTGTTAATGTGTCCATACTGCAGATAATCTAAACTTATATGATGGGTGGAAGTGCTATTGATGATGATTGGGAGATTGCTTCCACATCTAATGGGGTTCGTACCGTAGTCTTAGTTGGACGCACTGGCAATGGCAAAAGTGCTACTGGTAACAGCATTCTCGGAAGGAAGGCCTCCAAATCTAGTGCAAGTTCCTCTGGCATAACAAGAAGTTCTGAATTGCAGAAAACTGTACTGAAAGATGGCCAAATTATTAATGTCATTGACACTCCTGGTAGATTGGAGCTTGTTTCATTTATATGATTCTATGTTTTGGTTGGGCTTTGAATTTGATTATAACTGTTTTTTACTTTCTGTTGTATGTCTGTGGATGCGGTACTTAAGACTAACATATTAAATTGTTGTAGGACTATTTGATTTATCTTCTGGACCTGAGTTTGTTGGCAAAGAAATTGTCAAATGCATTAATCTGGCTAAGGATGGGATCCATGCAGTCCTTGTAGTGTTCTCTGTTAGAACTCGTTTCTCTAAGGAAGAAGAAGCTGCTCTATGTAGCTTGCAGACTTTATTTGGA
Source organism: Quillaja saponaria (assembly GCA_029379385.1). Lineage (NCBI taxonomy): Eukaryota > Viridiplantae > Streptophyta > Magnoliopsida > Fabales > Quillajaceae > Quillaja > Quillaja saponaria. The sequence goes on along the minus strand of CM055605.1, from coordinate 19,120,326 downwards.
AGAAAAATTATTGACTACATGATTGTGGTCTTCACTGGAGGGGATGACCTTGAAGATGATGATACCACATTGGAAGAGTATTTAGGTGGCAAGTGCCCACAACCATTGAAGGTTTGTTTGAGCATATATGAGCAATTTCCATCTTGTGTATAACATGGACTGATATTAGCTAGAGAAACTTTAAATATTGTATTATGCAAATAATAAAATAAAGTTGACCTAACTGTCTTGGTTGGTGTCTGTTGTTTTTAAGTTGTGGCCACTAATTTGTTTCTTCTTTCTGATGTCTAGACTCCAGCCTTGTGAACCCTTTATTTTTTTATAAAAAAGATTCTACAGTTTGCTGAAGACATTTCCAACCTCCAACCATTTATTATCCTAGAGATTATATTCATAATGTACACTGAATCATTACTTCTTAAATCTTGGCTCGAGCCTTTGTTTTTCCTGGATGAAAGGGATCAAAATTGGTTCTATCATCTATGAGAACAGACAAAAGTAGTGACTTTTGAAGGTGTGAGGAGGGAGGCTACTTTATGTTGTGAGGGTTATATTTATTCTGAAAGCAGTTCTAATGATTATGTCATACACCTTCAATTTCTAACGTAATTTTCTTTGTCCTTTTTATAAAAGATGAAATTACTTCCTAACTCTGCATTGCTTGGTTCACGGTTCTGCAAGTATTTTATTGAACTTCAATGATGATTAGATTTCTAGTCATTGTACATAATTATTCATAAAAGCAACATACTTAGTGTATTCCTTACTGCCATCATAATATTGTAAACTAGATAGTTTACTGTAGTTGGGATAACAATTTCTTTCTTAGCTGTCATCTTTGGAAAAAAAAGTATTTATATTCCCTTAATTGACTTCAACTTCCCTGTAGGAAATTCTGGTGTTGTGCGAGAACCGTTGCGTGCTTTTTGATAACAAGACTAAGGATGAAAAGAAGCGGGCAGAACAATTTCAGCGGCTTCTCTTCCTCGTAAACATGGTCATTGCACAGAATGGTGGACGACCATATACAGATGATTTATTTGTGGAACTGAAGGTGATTATTGTTGCAATTAATGCTGATCCTTGTATGGCTAATGGAATATGATAATAATGAGCTCATTATTTGCCTGCAGAAGGGGGCAATAAAGCTCCGAGACCAACAAGAAGAGGTTGATTCCTTGACAGGGTATTCTAAAGAGCAAATATCAGAGTTGAAGGAGCAGATGCAGCAAACATATGAAGACCAGCTTAGACGTATTACTGAGATGGTACACTTCAATGCCCCTGATAGTTACCCTCTGTTTGTCAATTTAACCTGTTTTATGCATCACTCACTTAATATGTCATTGTTATTTTTACAATAAGGCAATGCAGGAAGCTGCATCCTGTAACCAGAACTGCTTTCTGTATTTTATTATAATCTGAGAGGCTGAGTTGGTCTTCCTAGTTAGAGACATCCAACCCAGCCAGTGAAAAAAGAGAAAAAGAGACAAAAAAAAGTTAATTCAGGTAGAGTGAGGATGAAATAATACATTTGTACTAGACAAAATGCTACAGTAAAAGTGGTAGGCTCTCCGGAAGTGATTCTTCCAATGATGGCCAACATCTATTTTATGGTCCTCACTAAGTCCGACTCATTTGAAATTATCATTCTTTCACATACTCATCATACCTTTATCACAATAACATCGGAGTTTAAATCTCTATAAATCTTTAGAGAAAATGGTAGGGTTCTTCTTTTCTTTTTTCACTAAATAGTTGTGTTTGCTAATATATTATGTCCTATATTTTAACTTCTTGGGAATAAGATGCATCTTTATATCATGGATTAATTATTATGCATTCAACTGTTATGATATGAAGAGAAAGAGGTTTAGGGCCTATTTGTGAGTTTGGAAGGGAGTGGGGTAGGGGAAGGACATGGTAGAGTATATTTCTTGTTTGGGAGGTGAGTGAAAATGAATATATATATATACCCTTTATTAGTAACTAAATAACACAGCAAATTGATGCGAGGATGGCTAAAAAACAATGGAGAATAGATGTGAATGTAATGTGTATTGATACAACAGGTTGTGGAGGGATTTTGGAGGGATATTAGTAGTGTAAACTCTAGAAAAAAGATACCCAAAGTATTTTTGATGAATTGGATCAGAATTCCTCACATCAAGATAATATATTTATACTATGAGATTGTGAGGAGTACAAATAAGTCAACTATACATAAATAAGGAAACTATAAAAAAAAAAAATCTGACCTACTAAGTAAACTATCTATATTTATACTCTCACATTCCCCTTCAAGCTGGTGCATAGAGATTATATGTTCCAAGTTTGCTGCAAAGATATTAGAGCTGGTCACCTGCCAAAGATTTTATGAATAAGTCTGCTAATTGATCTTCGAATTTCGCATATGTGGTCTTGATTGTATTATCTAGAAGCTTCTCACTAATGAAATGACAGTTAACCTCTATATGTTTTGTTCATTCATGAAAGATTAGATTTGAGACAATATATAGTGTAGCTTGATTATCACATACTAGCTCCATAGGCTGTGAGAGTGCTAAAATCCAAGTTGTTCTAATAGATTGCAACAACAGTATGCTTTTTACTTTTTCATGAAATAAGATTTCCTCTCAGAAATATACAGGATATAATGGATCTTCTCTCAAAGAATGTACACCTAATGGATTATTTGATCCATATTGTTGGAGAGCCAGCCCAATCAGCATCATTATAACCCTGAATTATAGTAGAATTATGTTTCTGAACTAATGTGTGACCACGACCATGTCATTAAACTAGAGTATGCCTATGGTTCTTATATAGTAACCCTTTTCTTATTGTAGTTTTAAGGTATCTTAGGATACGAATAACAGCATTCCAATGAGGTGTTCGAGGCTGAGAGAGAAATTGGCTAGCCATACTTCAAAACAAGTATATTTACACTCTAACAAGTAGAAAATAGGGGTATATTAGTCAATATGTGTAAAAAAATGTAATGTATCATTCTTCTTCCTCCAAATCCTCCCAATTTGGAGGGTTTTCCTTTCCTTTCTTAAAAAATTGAACTCCCAACCAAGGTACAATATCATTTCATTTCCTCTCCCTCAATTTACCTCTATTTGGGCCCTTAAGGGTCTAAATTTGTTGTGCTTATTACTTTGTAAGTCAAGTGAGTTTCATTTGATTCAAATTTACTTTTTCTTGGTGCTTTTTTTGTTCATAGACTTGATGCACCTTTTTATCTTACCCTTCATTACCTCCTCTGTGGGGATGTTCAAATGAAGGCTAACTCTTGAACTTGTTTATGTTTGACAAGAGTACAACAGGCATTCTGCATGCACTGATCACCAATGGCTGTAATTACTAATTCCCTATGTGGCCCTTTTGTAAATGAGTCTAAGTCGACTTATGTCTACGAAAAGGCACTTAGGTTCATGCATTAAATAATAATGTTAGAGGCTAGAGCTTTGGAGGGAGCAGGTCCTAGAAACTTCTGGACATTACTGGTTATTTAGGCTAATTTTGATGGCCTAAATGTGAAATTGTTTTTAAGGGTTTATGTGTTTTAGGTGGCTAAGAGGAGTATGGATTGGATCTCTAAAAAAATAATAATAATAAAGAAATAAATGAAAATAGGCTTTCATGTTGCAGTGAACAGGGGCACAGCCAAGAATTAGGAGGGTGTGGGCAAACTTTTTTCTCCTTAAAAACTCAGATAGTTCAGGTCTTATCTGTTTAACAGTGTAACACTGCTAGAACAGTGTACAGACAAGAATTGGTACTGCAGAGGAGAAGAGGAAGCTTGGGAAAAGACCCAAATAGTTCAGGTCTTAATTGATTCTCTTCTCTGTTTAACAATGTACACACTAAGAACAGTATACAGACGAGAATTGGCCTGACAGAGGCAGGGGGAAGTGGAACCTTGGCCAAACTTTTCTCACCTTAAGCACTCAAATAGTTCTGGTCGTAATTGATTCTCCTCTCTGTTGGGCTTTTGTTCCCTAGAGAGATTGAAAACTTTCATACTTGGAAAAAAGACAAGCTTTTGTTATTTGTTTTGGGTTAATATCTTTTTTCATTGTTCTTGAAATGATATATTATGAGATTATGTAGAAATCTTTAGAGATTGGAAAACTTTTATGTTATTATTATTATTATTATTATTTTGTATCTAGTGTAAATGAGTGTGTATATTATTACCAATTTCTGATTTGATTAATGTTGTGTACATCTAAACTCTATTTCCAAAACTTATTCCAGAACCAAATGTTGTTTATCTTTTTTCCTTTAAACAATTATATTGTTCTGTAGGTTGAATTAAAATTGAAGGAGGCAACTACTGGGCTGGAACAACAATTAGCAGAAGAGCAAGCTGCAAGGCTACGGGCGGAAGAGAGTGCACAGTTAGCTCAGAAGAGATCAGAGGATGAAATTCGTAAACTTAGAGAGCATCTTCAGAAAGCAGAGGAGGAGCTTCGTAGGCAAGGTGGAAGTGGCTGTGCAATTCTGTGACTTCAGTTACATACTTTGAAACAGTTCGTTTTTGCTTTGTCTATGGTGTGGCCTGGTGTTTCAGGCTTTCTTTCAGCATTGATTTGTTTCAGGTAGTGTTATCTAAGTAACCTATGTAAATATTAATAATGTTAGACCATAATATATTTGTCTTTTGGTCTACTGATTTAGGGTTTTCCTCAGTTTCCTGCCTTCTTGACAAAGTTAGAAGTCATTAATTACCATAATCATGGTAAACAGCTGCATTAATTACAAAAGGCTTTTTGTAACACCTTAGCTAGTAGAGTCGTTTGGAAAATTCATTTAGTTATAATCTCTTTAAAGATTAAATGAGAATTTATGGACACAAGTTTTAGTACAGTATAAAAAAATTAATTTAATTTTAATTTTTTGCATTTTGTAGGTTGTACATGAGAAACAACTCCAGATTAGCTTTCAGATCAGCAACTGTTTGTTGGAGAGTCAATCACGTTGTAACCAAGAACGCATATCATCTTTTTGAGCAAGGGTTATCAGAAACAGAGAACCAACACCAACGAATACCTTTTAACAAATTATGACTTCACAAAATAAAAAATATTTATTTAATTCGTTGATAGCAAATTATATATATATTATAATATAGAACTTGTTCAATTAATTCAAGGTTGGAAATTTAGGTAACAACAACATTCCTGATGCAATCAAATATAAAGTACATAACCATAATAATATCGAACTTTATTTTGCAGATACGTTATCGAAAAGTTGAGGTGCATGGAGGGAGCTAAGCTAGTCACCCAAGATGAAGAGTCTTCTTGTCAGATTGTAGGTAGGCATGGGCAGCTCCAGCTTGAATCATAGTTGGATCAAAGAAATTGCGAGAAGCTAATGCCTGAATGGCATTCATATCTGCTCCCGAAACCATGTTTGCTTGCTCATACCTCTCAACGTCTCCTATCTGAAAGTGCGTGCATGTGGAATGTGGATACAGTTATATCAGTCACTCCATTTTACCAAGCAATTATATCAAATAAAGAAAAAAGAAAGAAATTAAGGGAATTAAACTTGGATTGTAGAGTAAAATGTACATACTTTGGTTCTCAGGCAGAGATTTTCATTTTCCAGTTCAATCTCCTATTCAGTTATAGAAGACAATCAGTACTCCACAAAGTGTGTACATGTTTGCATGATAGTAATCAATTTAATTAACATCAAATTAATTTAAGCAGATCGATCGGAGACTTACCCTTTTCTGCAAGTACTCGATTTCTGCCAGCATCAATTCATGCTATATATATTTAATGATCAGACAAACATTAAAAGACTAATTAATTAATAATATCAAAAGAGAGGACCAAATATATATATATATATATATATATATATATATATTACAATTCATTTTACTTTAATTTTACCTTCTTTGATCTGATTCTGGTAATTCCTCGCTCAATTCTATTCTCGAGCTGCTTTAACTCCTTTATAGACAGCGTACTCAGCGCATCCCCCATCAAATGCCTATAACCAAAATAATTAATTAGGAGCCAAAAAAAACAGTACATTAATTGTAAACCAAGCTTCAAACATTTTAAATTACGACACGATTCTTACTCAAAAACAATCATAACTAACAACAATGTGGAAATAATTATGCAGACAACCAGACATATATATATATATACTAGAATTAGAGAGAATTTGGGGGAGAAGGGAGGAGGGATAGATAGGGAAGCAAAAAATTGAGAAACAATGAGATGAAATTAGAGTTTGGGAAAACTTGGCCACTTTTGCAATCACTTTCAATTTTTCAAAGGTCCCTAACAAGTCCATGCTAAGACTTTATATAGACATTTATTACATAAAATTCCTAGGATAGAAACATAAATAACATAAAAACTAAAAATATAATAATAAATACTAAATCCTAAATTCTAATTTTACATCATAAAACAAATAAAAACAAATTCCCATATGAGTAACATATCATTCCCTATCAATATATATACTAACTGCCTACAGCCACATATATGCGTGTTATGTATATACACTAGCATTCTCACACGATTTCACACACATTTATGTAAGAATAGAATTATGTGAGTAGTGGTTAGTTTTTTTTTTTTTCCTTTTAAATTGAATTTTGTTGTAAAAGAATATCAAAAGCTCTCATAACTAATAATTTTAGTTAAAAAATTGACTAAAACTTAGAACTCTATATGGGTATTTAGGTTTTTAATATAGTATAAATATATACTAGTCGCCTGTATTATGTAGTTAAATTTACCTTAATCCTATTCTTTTAATTAATTTAATTTGATAAAAACATACTTATATATTGTCCCTATTTGGTTTAATTTTTAAAATAGTTTTTGGATTTAAGCTTTTCTACAAAGCTATTTGATAATAGAAGTTTTATTTTTTAAGTTTTATGAAAAAATATTTTTGGATTTTTAGAATCCTAAAAGCTGTTACAAGCTAAAACTAGAAAAAGAAAATTTTTCAAATAGAAAATAAGGGAAACTCAAATAAATTTTAATAATTATTTTATTTAGACAAATATAACTATAATATTTGTCAAACTGATATTTTTAGTAATTTTAATACTCAATATTCTTTTTTGAAAAATAAAATAAATTTTTTTTTTTTAATCTCGCAGAGCTTTTACGTTAATTGATCCGAACACTTTTTCAACTTTTATACAACACTTTTTACAAAGATTCTACTTAAAATATATTTTTACACATAGCTTAACCAAATAGGACCATTAAAAGGATAAGAGACAATAGGAGAGTGGGAGGGTGAGAGAGAGCATGAGAGCAAGAACGTACGAAAGTTGAAAGGTTATTATTTAGTAGTTATTAAATGATTAAATGAATTTTATTAATTGAATTTATTTTTTCAATAATTTAAATATATGTATATTATATAGTAGGAGATCGTAAGGATTTTCTAGCTTAATAGTACCCTATTACTTGTGCTTACACACTTGTTAAAGGGCTTTTAAAAGAAAAAAAAAAGAAATAATGTAAAAAACATTATAATTGTTGTACAAAATGAAGAGAATGAGAAAAGTTTTAGAAGTGGTTGATTTTTTTTATTTTTTTTAATAATTGATTAATTGAAGTGAACAATAGGTGAGTTTTTTTGTTTCTTGGGGATTAGAGAGGGAAAGATAATATTGTTAGTAGAATTTTAACATCTAATTTCAATGACTAATAAATTTGATGATGTCACTTGGGGTAAACTTAAATATTATAAAACTCAATATAATATATTTATAATAGTAACAATAACTTGCTAATTAACTTGTATCTCACTACTAAATAATAACTCATTACTAATAAGGATTAAATACCCATTACTAGCAATGAAACTTCGACTAATATATAATTTCTTACAATTTCATAACTGACTACTAATACACAATTAACTACTAATTAATATCACTAATTAATTATTTTATTTATTCTTCTAGGATTTAGAAATACAAAAAGATCAATTTCAAATTACAATTCCAACTAGAAGAAGTCATTAATTTATTGCTAGTAATTATTTCATTTTCATGATGATCCATTGTTGAAATTATAACTTATTTTCGTGCAAGCAATAACATGTTGTCATAAATATAAAGTTGACCTTATTCTATAAATGGCACTAATTAAATTCATATAATTAGCTTATAATTGATGTTGCGCTAAATTCTCAATAAGATACAAGGAATAATATGAATGAAAGTTACCTGTTAGAATTTTGTAGCGTTTGTATTTGCTGTCTCAGCTTTGCTGACTCTTGTTGGAAGTACTATTTTATGTCATCATGCATTATACACCAACAAAATTAAATACTTAATTAGCTATCATGCTTTAATTTATTACAACTGGATAGCATGTGAAAAATACCAAAAAGCTATTAATTACCTGAGCATTTATTTCGGTAATAGAGGTCGCACTTGAACTATCAGAACTTGCCTTCCTATACCTGTCTATAGTTGATCTTATGCTGTAGGCAACAACAAAACAAATACATAATTACACACACACATATATATATATATTAGTAAGATAAATTATAAGACATGATGATTTAAATCGAATTACAAGCACAAATTAATTGTATTTTAGCATTTTGTTTTGTTATTTATTAATGAGAATTAATTAGAATTAATTAGAATTTGACAATTGCAAATAAAATAGTAGGCTTAATTGGAAGAGATCATCTACAACTTTTAAAATAATAGAAAGAAAGAAATAGATAATCGTTTACAATTACAATAATTAATACTCTAATTCATGATATTGTATGAAACCAAGAACTAATTAAAGTAATACAATTACAAGAATAACGAATATATATTTTTTGTTAATGAGCTCCCAAGTAATTAATAATGTTCTGGATAACAAGCAGTTTCTTTTTAATTTTAATAATTTTGGTTTTTTGGAAAGAATACTGATAAACAATTTTTGTTTCCAGGGAGAGGAAGCAGTTATGCAAAGGCACTCTTGATGTCATATAGTTGATTATTATGCTTTTAATTATAATTGGGGATTTCTATTTAATTAGTTTTATCATCAGGGTTAGGGATTCAATAATTCAGAAATTAGGCTTATTGATTAGGGATTATTTGGGTTAATTATAAATTAATTATTAAAAATCTTTACCATAACTGTATATGCTGACGCGGGATTGGCTTAGAATGACTGGATTTATGAGTAGCCTATATTGATTAAGTGCTTTGTTATGTTACATACCCTTCTATATATGCTTATTCTCTCATATTTATTTTGTTGGGGAATTTCGTTGGATTTTTCAGCTGCACAATGGGAGGTGGCAAAAGATCTCTCTTGCTATAAATCTCACATCCTAGGTGAATGTAAAATTCAATCTTAGGTCCTTGTATTTTACCAATTGAACCAACTTGCATCTTCTTCTTTCTTTCTTATTCTGTCTTCAAAGCTAGTTTGGTTCATGCAAGAATGACCATTTCATTCAATGCACAATTTCATGGGATGATTATTCTTTAGTTTGATATGTACTTTGTCTTGAAATGTTTATTTCATTATGGTTATTTTATTCTGTATAAGTAAGAATCATTAAACCCCACTTAGGAGTATGTTTACTCATTTCTAATGAAATTAGTTCATTTCAGTCAAATGACCAAAATATCCTCATATCACATAAAATAATTAATTAAATAAAAATTATAAATAAAATAAATGAATAAGTTAATAATAAATATATTTAATTTAGTCAAATGATAAAAAAAAAAAATTACATATCACATTAAATATTAAAAATATAATATAAAATAATAAAATAAAATCTTTTATTTGAAAATAATAATTAACCAATTTCTTTTTAGTCAAAGGATAGAAATATCCTTCATATCATTTCAAATAATAAAAATAATATAATTATAAATAATTAATTAATATATGATAATCAAATAGAATAAATAAATTTGCTAATTAATAATAACTATAATATTAGTATTCATAAAAAATAGAAATAAATATAAGAATAAGAAATAATAAAATAAAATAAGGATAAGAAATAGTAAAATAATATAAGTAAAAAGTATAAGAAATAGTAATACTAATAATAATTAATAAATTAATACAAAATTAATAAAAATATAAATTCATAAACTATTTTATTTTTATTATTATTTTACCTATTTAGGGGTATTTTTATCATTTTAATGTAATTTTTATGTTATTTTATTTTTGAAAACTGCATATCAAATAAATAAATAGAATGAAATGACCTAAGAAACAATAAAAAAAAATAAAAATGATCATTCCATTTTCATTCTCATTCATTCCCACACAAACATGTACAAACACACAAACTTGCTATAATTGTTGTGGTGCATGATTAATAACAATTTTAGTATATATTTATATGATAGGAAGACTGTTTGTGGGAAGTGTAATTATGTTAATAGCATTTCTCCCGTATTAACATACATATTTTCCCCACACTCATGTTTTAATATGTGAATGCAGGTGTATGTATCTGTTTGTAAGCACATATACAAATTAACTATAGATCACTCAAGTCATCTGAAGTCAAGTATTGGCAGCTGAAAGATTAAAAAAAAAAGAAAAGACTATGAAAAAAATTAGATTGTTCAACGAGATGGAACTGGTAAATTCATTGCAGCACTTATCAATTCTTCTGAACTTAACCTTAAAGCAGAAAGTAATAAAAGGGCCAAAGACTTCTGTTAAAGTCTGAAACCTCAGGAGCAAATTTAAAAAACAAAAGATAGTTGGCTTTTACATTTTTTTCACAAGAATGCAAACAAAAGGTTGGGATACTCTTAAAGCTAGAAATGGAAGAAGATCATAAAAACAAATAAATTCCCAGACCCAAGAAAAAGATAATCAAAATTGATTCCGTAGACGCCTTTTCCATAACTTTTTTTTTTCCCCTCTAGAGCCTTCTACACATATTTATAGATTTTAGCTTGTAGATTGCAACATAAAAAAGGAAAGCAAAATAATGAAGGCTACTATGAAGCAATGCCTGCCACAGTTGCTTAACTGGTGCAAGGGAGCTATTAGAGATCCCTGCCAAAAGGCTCTCTCTTTTTTGTCAAACCATGTCAGTTTGGTCAATGGTGAGTTTAGTTTTTTCTTTTTTTTTTCAATTTAATTTTATTAATTACTTATAATTTCTTCGTTGTAATGTGCATCACTATATTAATCATCATTGACAATATAATTACTATAAATAAAAATTTTGCTTAAAAATATAGTATGTTTATAATTAAGTTCTTAGTCGATTGGGTCAAGTGCAAGATCAAAAATCAAAACCTAAGTTGAAACAAACATATAAAGCAGAGTGTGAGGGTCCCAGTCTGATTGGATTTGTTGTGCTCCCATGAAACATAATGTCAAAGAGGCCACTGAGCTACTTGGAGCTGGAAATTAAATGGTAAGCCGTACTCTAAAGAATTTAAGCATTATAATGGGAAATCCTACAAAATTACAGCGTTTCACCATTTCTTGCAAAAAGAGTGGACAGGGAAAACCAAATAAAGAAAGATGAGAGCTTATAGAGTGAAGCAAACCAAACTCACGATAAAATGGAAACAACTTGTTGTCACTTAAAGGTAAACACTAAACAGATGGTGTGAATTGCTTTGGATAGCTGAAAATGGAAGTGGAACATCAATAAGATTGAGATATATATCCCACAAACAATGGAAAAGAATATATATATATATATAGGAATAGTATCAATGACAAAATATATACATAATATATATATAACACTTAAACATAAACAAACTAGAAGAGGAACCAAACAAGAAGACTTTGTTTACTATCACTTTTAGTTGTAAATCAGTGCAAGCTAACACAGCTGTTTGAGGTGCATGTTAGATGTGTAGGCTAGTACGTCTTATCATGAACTGCAGCTAGACAAGAGGACTTGTTCTCTCTATCTTTCTGACCCCCACCCCTCTTTATTTTCCAAATAATTTCTTGAAAGGAGTTTGAACTAACTAAAACTTTTTCTGGGTTGACAATGACATTCAATTCTCCAGCTACGAAAGCAATGCAGACAAGCTTGTTTAGTTAAGACTAATTAAAAGGGCATGAAAATAATAGCAGTGAAGTTTAAGTTCCTAATTGTAAAATTCTCTCCCATGATGATGGTGTGTGTCTTAATTACAAATAAATTTAATAAGCTGACAATCATGTTTTTCCCTATGTACTATATATATCAAACCATCAAAACTTTGTTGCTGGTAATATTAATTTTCTCAACCGTCTTAATTAAATTTCTGGATTTAACGAAGGTGGAATATTAAGACCAAGTTTCATTACTAAAGTAAATGAAGAGATGGGGAGAATTGAAGTAAATTACTTGTTGTTTGAGTACTCGTAGAGACGGCCCCGACTCGAGAAGACAATAAGGGCAACTTCAGCATCACAGAGGACTGACAATTCATAAGCTTTCTTCAGTAGACCATTTCTACGCTTGCAGAAGGTCACTTGACGGTTGGTTGTGTTCTCAATCCTCTTGATCTCAATCTTTCCTCTTCCCATCTCTAATCTCTTCAGAAAATTAACCTTAATCACTTGTCAAATCACTAAATGTCAGGTGGAAGAACATAACAGAAGAAAATTTATCTAAAAGATTTTATATGGACAATTCTAAATTCAATAAAGAAAGAGGAAGAAAATGGCAAACTATGTCTGTCCACTATCAACCTATTTATAACCTGGCAGACGAAAAGAATAGAAAAAATAGACAAAGATCTATGCCTTTCATATGGAATTAAAATCAAACAAAATATGATGAAATTAATAAGATTTTGGAGGTTCTAGCAGTATCCCTTAACTTAATGAAAGAGATGCATGATCCTTTTTCTCTTTCTAACCCATTTGAATATCATGAAAGAAAAAGGTCTCAAGAGGTTTCTTGAGACCAGAAAGCCAAAAATAAAAACTATCTAGAGATCCCACAAAAATGAAGAGAAAAGCATGTTGAAAAATATTAGACCCCTTTCACTTATTTGAATAATTTTTCAGTTTGTAAGCTTGTGGAGAAAGCAAGAAAATAAGCTGACGAAAGGTCTTGAAAATTGAAGCAACATCATATTAATTTTTTTTTTTTTTTGTTTCCTTTTGTGGGAAACATTTCCTCAAGTCAATTAATTTAATTATAACTAGAAGATGCTTGGCCATGAGAAAAGAAAATCAAACAAAAAATTGGAAGAATGGGAAAGAAGATCTTTTAGGCTTGGCAAAAGAAGATTCTATTGTCTGGCAACAGATCTCTGATGAAATAACCATTTATCTACGAAACTGCACTGATGATCATGTAAACAAAGGAGCTAGCTAGGTTTTATACTTTTCGATGGAAAAAACAATAGAAAAAGAAACAAAAATACTTAAAAAATAAAATACATAACACAGACCTCAAACTCCGGCAACCTCAGCTTTCGGAAAATTTTCTAATCCCAAAGAATCCAAAGTAAACTATAATATAGCCTTTGTTCCCACTTCTATCTCTTGCTATATTTATAGCTGTTTCTGTCTTTGTCAATCTTTGGAAAGAGTGTCACTGTGTGAGAGAGAGAAAGCGAGTATTTGTGAGGAGGAAGAAATTACGGACCCGGGGAATGGTTCTTTTTCCAAAAACTCATACAAGATGTTCTTGTTTTAGGTTAATGAACCAGCTTTACAGTGCAAATTCTCATCCTATAAGGCAATATCTCACTTGTACGTTGTTCAAATTTTCAATACCTTGAATGACTAAAATACCCCTAAGAGAGAATCTATCATTTTCAATGTCATAAATTGTTATCTCTATGCATCTGATGGTTCATGTGTGAGAGACTGAACTGACAAGGTGGTAACACTAGCAGAAATTACAGTTAAGATTAGGGTTTGGTGCTGTCCACGTATTGGTGCACTACCTATATATGTCACAGAATGGAAGAGAAGGAAGGATAAAAATAAAAAACAACCAACAAGGGATTGCATTTGGTCATTTTTATGTGTCATGTTGTCTCATTAGTGGTGGGCATTGTCTGTTTAAGTTTGTCTGAGACATATCACATATATGGGCTCATAAATTCTTAAACCAACCTTAGCTGATATCTTACATTGATTTTTTATGTTTTATTTTTTAAAGTAATTTAAAAATTATGTGATTAATATTTAATACAACCATTTAATTTACAAAAAAAATAAAATAAAATAAAATAAATTGTTGTTGCATATCACTTACACGTATTGAAGAATACCATCAATTGACAAAATTGGGCTCGGCATGTTGTCTCATTAGTGGTGGGTATTGTCTGTTATATTTTCAGCAGCTCAGTCGAGATCGGCTCGTGTTTAGTGAAAGTTTTAAATTTACATTTGTTAAGAATTTGTGAACTTAAACACATGTTATAATTTGACTCAATAAAAGCTGATGAAACATATCAAATTTTGTCTGTGTTCGTGTTCATTCACTTATTCAAACTTATTCAAAAAGCTGCGTACATATCCTTGTCCTAAAGAAACCATATTATACCATACATGTACTGAGTTTCATATTTTTTTTTTTCTCCTACCATTACATAGATACCCAAAAAAAAATAAAAAAAGGTCTTACTAGAAATTAATGGAATTGGGAATATCTCTAAAATTGTAGTATTACCCTTCACCCGTACTTCTCAAGTAAGGGCAAATAAAAAACCAAGTCTATGGGAGATTTGGATCCTCTAGTATTTCTTAGGTATTCTATCAAATAGATTTATCTTAATCTTTGTTAACAAAAACTCTTTTAAAACAAATTTTAATAAAATTAGGATTAGAATTAGGATTAAGATTAGGGTTAGGGTTAGGTTAGAATTAGGATTAGAGTTAGAGTAAGAATTAGGTTTAGGTTTACTCTTAGGGTTAGGATTTGGAATAAAAATAGGGTATATTTTATAATATAACATTTAATTTATTAATTAAATAAAATAATAAAATTTAAAATTAATTAATTTGGACTGTATGAAATTTAAAAAATAATGTGAATGACTAAGATTAAAGGAATTCTATCAAAATTCGTAAAAAATTTCTAGAGAAGCCAGCTCCATCTACAAGAGTTTTGAATCTTTATTCATCCGATATCCTTGTAATGAATAATCTAAGTGATTACGCAACTATTTGGACAAAACCCAAGAAACACCAAGACCCATTTGATATATAAATTGCAAATTTTATATTCATCATATACCAGATTGCAAGAATCAAATTGACATAAATCATATATGCGTTTTTTAAACAAATTAGCTAGTAACCAGATTTATTAGTTAAATATGTGTGGTAAATAGATAATACAAGTCAATTTTGGTGTCAAATTGATGTAAAATTAATAAAAAAATGATCAAGGTCGCTGAGAGAAACTAACAACGAAAAATTGTAGTACACATTGGTAAATCATGAAAAGAAAAAGAAAGGAGATGACTGGAATAAGATAGCCGATGATCAAAATTTGGTGGATGGTAGTAATTGTGTTATTTTCCTCGTTTCAAATTTTGTTTAGGAAGTTATGTCTGCTTTGTTTAATAGAAAGACATTATGTCTTTGTTTACTTTGTAAAATCACTTGATGCAGTCAATGAGGGTCAACAGTTTAGTCCCAATATTCTGCTCCGGGTGTCGCAATAAGTTGATGACACGTGGAGAGCACAAAGCAGCACGCTTCAGGCTGTTGAGCTTCGCTTATTTAGTCAAAACTGGTTAAGAGGCATGGTAACTTGAGTTAGATATGATTGACACGTTGTGGAATTAAGGTAAATGGAGAAAAAAAAAACATAATCCGATTGTTACATATTTAGTTTAGTGAGTATTTATTGGCGTTAGTGTACTATAATTTCAGTTTCCAATATTTAACCATCTAGTTTAGAGAGTCCTATAAGCCAAATTAAGGTTTTTGTATTGAAGCACAAGCAAATTTTCATAGAGAATATTAATTCATCTATAATTCTTTTATGCTCTTCGTCATTTATTTTCCTTTGTAAGCTTTCTTGCGCTTCTCATTTTCTTAGGTAGACTCATCTTTCATACCTCAAATTTACTGCACTTTAGTTGACATAGAAGTGTTGACACCCTAAAAATACCAAGTCTCGTAGTTGTCATCACCACAATTGGGACATTTGAAGTCGATCGAAAAATGATCAAATGAAGTGGTTAGTGACCATCAAATGACCATTTACATATATCGGCTTAATTGAGAAGTTGGAAATATAAAGATTGGAGTTTCAAGCTTTTAGGCAGTAGGGTTACATTGCTGCTTGCACGCTTGAACCGATAACCTATACTTTTCAAAATCGTTTGATTATGAAATTTGGAATAGTTTCCTAGCACACAATCATTAAAGTTTGCCATAATTAAGCAATTTGGTATCCCCGATAGGACATCTTAATTCAAGATGTCAAATAAAGTAAGAAGCCAGATTATGGTTCCTTAAACCATGAACAATGAAGATTTTCCAGCTTCGCTAGAAATTGGAGATACAAGGCCTGGATTAAGGCCACCCGTAGAGAATAGTGTGGAAAGTTTGTTGGAAATCCTAGTAACTGCCACTACAATTATTAAAACTGGGACTTTCGTGGCTGCAAACACATTTCTTGACAGTGACCAGAATCAAATAGGGGCACCACAGCTTCCTTCCCATATAGCGAGAACATGGTTGATGAATATAATGCCATATCTTAGATTCACAGGGTCATTTGATCCAATGGAAGAGGCATCTTCTTCAAGCCTGAATGTGGGTCGTGGAGTTGTATTTCCACTAGGGTCGTCTGAGATAACTTCTAATTTCAGATTATAGTTAGAAGCAGAATATGGATGAATTGGCTCAGAGAATGGAGTTGGCTTTCAAAAAGCAAATTGAGAAGAGCCAGAGATAGATTCGACAAGAGGTAAATACTTTGTTGGGTTTGAATAATAAAGTAGAACTAGTTTGATACGAGGGATGTATAACTCGGCTTGCCAATGTGGTAGGACTAATATACAATTGGGCCAACTACTGTTAGGAGGCCTAACATCAATCAAACAAATAGTATGTGTAATTTACTGTTTCAGGCAACGGTACAACATAATCAAGTATATAATAACCAAGTGCCTTTGGGTTATCATAATAAAATCCTGTATGGTCAGAACGCACCAACTGTTAACTAATATGTTCCACCTGGTAATCAAAATGTACCAATTATGAATCAACAAGGTTAGGTTAGGGGTCTGCCACATGATTATGCTTTAAATCAGGGTAATGGTTTCCAAAACCAGAACCCAAATTATAGTCAAGTCAATTATAGTTACGACCCAGTGTTAAGGAATCAATTGATGGCCATTATGCAGGAACAATTTGGTTTAGGTACTTGTTAGTTATCATAAGTTGATCAATTGTTTCATTTCCCTAAGGGATTAAAAATATCAGAGTTATCCATTTTCCTTGAAGAGGGTAGTCACTCTAATGTTGAGCACATAGGCCATTATAAGGTCCAGTGGTGAACATGTCACCAATTTTGTTTAGGTTATTTGGAAACTCTTTGACAGGTGTTGCCTTCAATCGGTACATATCCTTACCTCCCAATTTAGTCCAAGACTGGTCTCAAATGGAAAGGATGTTCCACACACAATCCTATATGACCAAACTTGAAGTAACTATGGATGATTTGGCCAAATTAAACAATTGACTGGGGAGTCAGTTGAAGATTTTGTTGAACGATTCAAAAAGGCCAAGAATAGGTGCTTTTAGGAATTTGTTAATATGGCTAAGGGAGGCTTAACTTTTGAACTTAGGAAGAAGTTCGAAGATAGAGTTCATAAATTTGTTTTGGTTAGTTCTAGTGCTGCAAAATATGAGCACCCTATTGAGAGAAGAAGAACAAAGACAAAATTCTTCTTGGGGTACTTATTATAAGGACCCAAACTAGGAAATTAATCAGTTAAATGTAGAATCTTTCTTAGATTTGGAGGATGAGGTCGAAATTAATCTCATAAAACTTGTGTCATAACCCAATATCGTAAAATCGAGTTTTAGATATAATATGTAAATTATAATTATAAAATGGGCAAATTAAATAAATAGTAATACGACTGAACATGTTATAACCCGATGCAATAAAGTCAAATCTTAGCTATAATGTGTAACATTTTATATAAGTGCATAAACAAATTAAATAAATAACTAATATAATTAAACATGTTTATCTATAGATAGATAATAAGGAAAATATGCACACCACAAATTCATACTTTTGACCTTGACCTACTTTAATATATATATATATATATATATATATATGTTGACCTTTCTTTTCGTCTAATTTTCCGCTGCCGCTTTCTCCTTTTATTCCTGTTGCTTCCCGAGTCTTAATTTTTATTGCTCTGCTTTTGCTTTCTTGCTTCTATTGTTAGGTACCTTGATTGCAGCCAAGATAGTTTCTTCAATCACTGGCCAAGTCTTTGGTAGTTTCCCTATTGTGTCAAGGCTCCTATGCAACAACCACGTCATCACCCTTTGTTTTACCTAGTTAATTCTTCCAATCCTTTTAGTGATAACTCTTGCCTATGGTTGAAGAACCAGAAACTCATTACTCTCCACGTCTCCATTCCGAGCTCTTGATCTCTCTGTGAGTGTTTCCTAGACCGATTGCCCACACCCATATTCTTATGCAATCTAATGGATTCGGATGCGGGTCGATTGGGTTTTAACTTTCCCTTCATAGGTAGTCTGTGTATGAAGATAGGAATTACTCATTGCTATTGTTGGTTTTGAAGCGTCCAAGTGCTTCAAAGCCAAAATAAATTTTGAGTATATCCCAGGTACGAAGTTATTCCAATTTGTGCTTATGAAACAAGAAAATGTTGGACCAACTTGAATTGAACATATAAGAAGGAATTTAGGACATTGACAAGATCTGATTTCTTAACATTGTAATTATGACGTAGTTTGTCTTGAATCACGAGGCCTATAAAAAAAAAAAAAGGCGTAAAATAAGTAAATTAGAAGGATCAGTTATTCTTTCACAATGCAAATAATAGATATCACTTTTTGTAGTATGAGAAGAAGAATTTATCAATTTCAAAGCTATATTAGTCATTTCAGTTGTCAAGGAGAAGCATGTATGGGAATCAGATTCACGAGGAGTGTGTATAGTTTAAAGGTTCAATAAATGTAATTAATATTAGAAAGTTTTAGAGTATAAATGTTACAACCCGATATCGTGAAGTTGAGTTTTAAATATAAGGTATAACTTTTAATTATAAAATAACAAATACATAAATAAATTAAATAAATGATAATATAATTAAAATAATTTGATGTAATTATTGATCATAAAAATAAGAGTAAGTATAGATAAAATAAATAAATGTTATATCTATATGTATAATCTATATATATGTACACAAATATTTTAAACTTAGTTGATTTGGATCTTGATTTATTTTATTTACTCATGTCATTAATTCTTTTTGATAAATGAAATAAATTTATTGTTATAACATGATGACTTAATGTATGTTTTATGATGTATGTACATAAATTGTCATAATAGAGTAAATATTAATTTTACATAAAGTAAATTAAAGAAAAAAGAATATTTGTGTGTGTATATATATATATATATATATTATTAAATATTTCTGATGAAGAAAGTAATTCTAATCTATAATCATTTATATATGAAAATATAATCATAATAAATGATGAAAGTTCAGATTATTCTGATAATGAAAAAACATTTTCAGAAAATTATGAACGAAAAGGAAAAATGAAAAATTGAAGAACCGAATCCCTTAAATTTAAATCTTGAAATTACATTTTATTTTCAGCAAGAGATATACGAAATAAAGCCATCTATAGAAGAGGAATATAGAAAACCTACAACCTCTATTTCTATTTCGGGCACCCCTATAATCGCTAGAAAAGATGATTTAAATAAACAAAATGTAGCAATAAATAGAACATATTTATATTTAACAAATGTTCTAATAAAAGATTATGAGAAAATTATAGATGAATGGGCACAATCATTGTCCATCGTTATAACTAATTATAAAAACACTTGGTCTAAAGAAAAATTCTTAGACTTTATAGCAAGAAAATTGCAAGGAGATGCTTTGCAATTTCTTAGAAAATGAGAAAGTTCTATAAAAGAAATGACCTAGAAAAAAGAATTATTTGCAAATTTCAACTCTTTTGATAGAATATTACAAGAGTTTGTAAATATTATTAAAAATGAATTTTATGGTTATATGGATTCACATAATGCTAAGTTAGATATACACTATATCTTGCCAAAAATAAAATTGTGTGATATTAAAGAACTTGAAAGGTTCTCAAAATAATTTCAAAAATACTATCATAAGCTTAATGATGTCGAATCAGAATTTTGGTTTAATCAATATTTTCATAAGTTACCATCTCTATAGGACGAATTATGTAATAATACATATAGATCATTTTAAAAAAAAACTAATGGAGAATATACACTAGGTAATAGAATTAGATATGTAATTAGACAAGTATTAGATCATTGTCTCACTGCAAAAGCAACTAAGCAAGCTAACAAACAAGTAGGAGATAAATATTGCTCTAAACTTCTTAAAAACAATTGGGAATTCTGATGTAATAAATCAAAACAAAAAAAGGTTATATGGAAAAAAATGGAAGAAAAACACTCCATGAAAATTTAGAACACATAAAAAATATGTGAGATGAAAAAGAAATTTTGGAAACCTAAAAAGGTTGTAAATGTATATATGTAATGAATAAGGTCATTATGCATTACAATGCCCTAAAAAAAGGAAAAAATGGAAAGAAAATGATAAAAACCTTAGAAGAAAACTGAATTAGAAATTTGTTATGATGAAGAAATCTCTGATAATGAATCAATTTTATATGAGATATCAAGTGAGGAAGAAAGTTCAGATGCAGAATTAGAATTTTCTTTCATGTTTCAAGAAGTTTCTAATTCTGAATAACAAGTTACAAAATTAGGAAATGTAATAAAATAAGATATGCAAATAGAAGATTCTTCTTTAGAAAAGATAAAAAATCCCACAAAAGAAAAAATTTATAAAATTTCAAAATTTAACTTCTTGAGTGCAAGGCATTTTGAACAATCTTCAAGAAATACGGTAGCCAAAGCATCAAAAGATGGATAGTCGAATTAAATATTTTCGACTTAGGAAAAATAAAAAGACTTAAGAAAAATTTCCAAAAATTAGATACATACATATAGGTATAATTCAGATAGAAATAAAAACATTATTTTGTCAAGGAATTGATACACCTATATTAGCAATACTATATGATAATATGTTAAATGATCCTATGAAAGCTCTCATAGGAGGAATTCAAACTAATTTAGTTACAGGAGTAGTTTGGTTTAAAATCAAGCCAAATTATTTCATATCCATCAGTAATCCTAATATTCAGAATTCTTTAAAATTAAGAATTCAAACTAAAAATATAGGAATGATGGAGGATAGTAACGACTTAGTAATAGAATGGAGATCTATCTATGAACTAACAAATTGTACACAAACATTAACTAAAGAAGTTGATAAAAGATTTGTTGAAATATTTGAACCACATGGATTTGATTTAGAAATTCAACCACGATTAATAAATTGGAAGGATTTAGAAATACCTTCTAATTGGCTAGTAAGAGATTTAACTGAAACCAGAGAACAAGGACAAGTTCAACCTATAGAGTTTATGGCTTCAGGAAGTAATCTTTACTTTAAGGATAGAAGATATTTTAGTAATAATCAACCTAGGCTAATCCCTAATATAAGTTTTAGAAGTCAAAGTCAAAGAGAAATTCAAGAAAATGAATTCTCAGAAGAAAATATAGGAAATAGTCAAAGGGTTACAAATTCTAGTATTAATTTTCCTATACTTCTAAGATCAAACAATTCTTCAAGAAATGAAGAAATAAAAGCAGTAATAGTAGTCCCAATTATTAATTGGAGAAAATGAAGATATTATTTTCTCACATTAAAATAAAAAGAAATATAATTATGTTTTAGGAAACTTTAATTTTGTCGGATATAAAACATATCAATTAGATGTTTTAATAGATACAAGTGTTACTACTAGTACATGTAGAATTAATGCTTTACCTATAGAAAAATGGGTATTTATGAAGTGTCCTATTTTAGCCAAGAGAATAGATGGCAGAAAAATTGTCATTGAATACAAAACTAAAAATATACCAATTTGGCGAATAAATAAAAAATTTCTTATTCCAAAGATTTTATGTTTTCCATTAGCATGGAGACATGTTGTTAGGAAATAATTTTTTACAAAAATATTTTCCTCTAAAATTAGATAATAATTTTTTAAAATTAACTTTAAATGGACAGAAAACATCCATACCTATACTTGTAGAACATAAGTATAGATGTGATAAAGGATTTGAACCTTTTAAAAAGAAAGATGAAATTCAAATTTTAGAAACTTCACATTGGTTTTATAAACAATTAGAGCCAAATTTTAGCGAAAATCCCTTAAAATTATGGGAAAACAATCCTAGATATTGTAGTTTCAAGTTATCAAATCCTAATAAGATAATTAGGGTCAAACCAATGGTCTATACTAAACAAGATATAGATGAATTTGAAATTCAAATTAAAGAATTATTAGAAAAATGATTAATAGAATCAACTACTAGTCCTCATTCTAGTCCCGCTTATATGATAAGAAATGATTCAGAAATAAAAAAAAGGAAAAGCTAGAATGGTCATTAATTACAAAAGATTAAACCAAAATCTTGAATTTGATGGTTATTTCATACCTAGAAAAGATATTCTTGTTAATCAAACAAGACAAGCTAAATATTTTAGTGAATTTGATTGTAAGTCAGGTTTCAGGTAATTAAAATTAACTGAATAGTCAAAACCCTTGACTGCTTTTAGTGCTCCATATGGACATTATTAATAGACTATTATGCCATTTGGTTTATGTAATGCTCCACAAATTTTTCAAAATTGGATGGATAATATTTTTTAAATATCAAATAGTTTTGTATTGTTTATATAGATGATGTTCTTGTTTTTTCTAAAACAGAAAAAGAACATAAATGACATTTAGAACAAGTTCAAGATATTTTCATAAAACGTGGAATTATCCTGAGTCCCAAGAAAGTAGAAGTAGAAAAATAGAAAATAGAATTATGAGGATTAAATTTAACTCCAAAAAGGATTAAGTTGCAAGAGCATATTCTTACAAAAATAAAAGATTTTCCTAATGAAATTGTAGATAAAAAATAACTACAAAGTTTTTTAGGAATCTTAAACTATGGAAGAAATTTTATAAAAGATTTATCTAAAAAGGAAAAACCTTTACTAGAAATACTCAAAAAGAATAAACAATTCTTTCAGGAAGAAAAAAAATTCTAAATTAATTAAGAAAATAAAAGATGAAATAGAAAATTTGCACAGTGTTTATTTTCTTAAAGAAGGAGATAAACTAATATTAGAAACTAATGCCAGTGATGAACATTAGGGAGCAGTTTTAAAAGCTATAGTAAACAAAGAAGAAAAATTCAGGAAAATTTAAGGCCAATGAAATTAATTATATTATTTATGAAAAAGAACTTTTAGCCATAAAAAATGGACTTAAAAAGATTTCATATTTATTGAGATAAAGATAAATTTCTTATTAGAACTGACAATCAAGCAGTGAAAGATTTTCTTAAATCTAGAAAAGGAGAAGAAAATCCACGAAGAATTAGATAGTATAATTTTATCTGTCAATATCTTTTTGATATAGAACATCTCAAAAGTAATAAAGTTTTTTTTTATAGATTTTCTGAGCAAAAAAGAGCCAGCCAATGAAGGATAAAGGTAAAAAACATTTAGTTGGAACTATAGGAGAATGGACAAATAGTAAAACCAAAAGTAAGGTGTAATCCTCAACAAGGACAATCTTTAAATGCTCCTAATATTTCTAAATTTCCCTTTACTGGACCTATGCATCTAACATATACCAATTTTCTTCCACGACCTATGCATGGTAGACCACTATACTATCAACCATACCAGCCTATAGCCTATATCATATGCACAAACAGTGTAAAAGGCGGAATGTTAATTTCTGAAGAAAAAAGAAGAAGAAACTAAACAAGTTTCAGACTTCTATAATCCGGATTACTAGAAAATGTTTATGAACCTTTAAATGGTGTTTGGAAATCTCATATCCTTGAAAAGAAAATAACTTTAAGGAAATATTTGGGAAAACTATCAGAAGAATTGGTTAATGAAACCAATATCTTTAAAAATTTTAAAGTTTTAACTACAAAAGTTCTTAAAGAAGTTCAATGGGATAAAGAAGTTAATTTTGATCAAATTAACACTATTCTTGATATCAAAATTATTTGGAAGTTAACAAGATGATGATCCATTTTTTCATAAAGCTAAGAGAATAAATGTTTATGAAAAAGCTAAGATGATTCTCTCAACAGAATTATCTTTCAAACTATGAGCAGCATAGACAATGCTTATCATTTTAAACTCCTAGAAAAATTAGAATAATTTTCTTTTTATATCGTCATCACTTCTGAATATTGGAATATAATCAATATTCCAAAATTGACCTTTTGTGCTTCTTTTGAAACCTTTGACATAGAAAGTGTTGAGATGAGATTTATGAAAACCATAATCCTTGAAAAACAAAAATTTGACAAAATTTCAAGGGTTATGCTCCTTTCTCAAAAATAACGATTCTTTATACTATTATGGAAGATAAACCAAATCATATGTTCACCCTCAATATTACCAGTATGATGAGATATTTTCAAAGAGAAAAATTCTATCAGCTTTATCAGCTATGGATTCGAATCAAAACAGCTGATCATGATTTTGATTTATCAAATTCTGATGAAACACTTAGTGCTCGAAAAGCAATCACAGGAGATCAGTACTACATTAGAAGTCTTCAATAATTGGTCAAAAAGATAAATTATATTGAAAGTAAAGATTATTTTTCTATAACCGACGGAAAAAGAATTTTTACAACAATGCTTCCTGTAAATTATAAAAGATCCAAAGAACAAATGGATCTTTGTGATCAAATATTTACAAAATCAAATATTTTGAGGTAGAAAGACAAGAAGATTTAATTACGGATGCAATTATGGAACAAGAAGTAGCTGACAAAGCAGCCGACACTGACAGTAGAAAGTGATGGTGCTTACTCATTTGACAGTGTTGCAGAACACAACATAGCCAATATGATGGAACCCTGACAAGTCACTTTTTGCCAAGACAGTTCAGATAAAAAAAGATAAGAAATCTCAATTTTATCTGAGGAAATCTACTTTCCAGCTCAAAAAGTGGATAATAAAGATTCTCTTTATCTTGTAATCTTATCTAGAACAAATTCTCCCTTATCTAGTTATCTAGTTCTTCTATTTAAAGGAAGAAAGACTTCTCATGAAGGGCATCAAAATATCAAACCCTATCTTCATCATTACTACTTTCTCTCCTTTGTACTGTCTTGAAATTTAGAAATTAACATGTGTATTTTTATGTGTACAACAAATTCATAAGATAGAAAATCCTTATAATATATGTTTCTATATACATATTCATAGAATAATTTGTCACACCATACATTTTAAAGTCAAATGTAGGCCATAAGTTCATATTTTTATAATTTTCCATTGCTTTCTTTTTTCCTTTTTCGTGAACCAACTTATCTGCACTTTGTCTCTTTTTTAATTTTTTTATTTTTCTTGTCGTCCTATGTTTTGCTTTAGCTCTGCTTTTCTTGTTGCTGGCTGAGAATCATTTTGTTTTTTGCATCAAAGATTCAATTTCTTAATGGGTTTTACTTGTAGCAAACTCTTTCCTTTTCCTTTGGTTTTCTATTGGGGTGGTGGGTAGTTAAAGTGTGTTAGCTGTGGTAACTTGAAAGGATAACAACACTCTTCCTTGTCTAGTCGTGTGCTGTCTTACTACCATTAAAGAATGGTTGTAGCTTTCTTTTACTTGGGTGCTTAAGATGTCTTGCATGCTGGTTGGTGGAGTGGAGCAAAGGTGTGGTTTGATTGTGTTTAGCAGCTATGTCTTAATTCAAAGAAAGTAAAGGTATGGTTATGTGGAAGGAGAGGAATAGCTATAGATTGAAGGTAAACTACCAAGTTGCTTGTCCCCTGTTTTGGGTGGAAACTTGGCTGCCTATTTATTCCTTATAACTGGGTATGGAGTGAAAAAAGAAAAGAAAAAGAGGTTTGTATATCTTTGATGTCATGGCAACGAGGGGAGTGGGGTGCAGAAAATTTCCTTGTGCCATGAGCATTAGATAGGTTAGGTGTAATGGATTATAATGAGATGAATTAATTAAATTTCAATTATGTTAAGTTGTGTATTTATATGTTATTTAAAAGTTTAATCATGGTATAGTAGAGTAAAGACTTCTAACAATATATAATAAGTTAAGATAATCAAATTTAGCTTTAGAGTGTTTTATTAGTTTAGTGTTATGTGAATCAAATTATGGATAATTAGTGAGTTAAGTTAAGAATGACATGAATTTCAATTAAAGATATGAATAAAAGCTAAGAAAAATATAGAATAGTAATAAAAATCATAGGAATTAGAAAGAGTAGATTAAAAACTTATTTATGTTTGCGATGGGAATATATAGTTTCAACTCTTGATTAATTTTAAGTGATTAAAGTAAGTTTAAGTCAACGATAGGAATATAAGTAATAAATGGAGTTAAGAAGGTATACTTATCGTATTGGGAGGTATATAAGTACATGGACTCCTAATTCACATATAGAAGGAAATATGCATCCTATATGTTAAACAAATTTCTTAACTGAAACTTAAATGTTATTATACATATAATTGATTTACATAAATATCTTAAGTAAATAATAAATTAAGAATCATGAAATTAATCATAAAAATATTTATTTTAAACAATATATGATTTGATGATTTTCAGTTTTGGATCATGTCGAGGATATTCCAATACCTTTGTAGACTAAACAGACTGACGAACCACATCCTTGAGCTTTGTGAGTGGTTAACTGTTACCTTTTGGTTGCTAGATTAGTGTGTTTGAGTGTTTGATGTATTTATGTATATATAAGATGTAATGGTAAATAAGAATCATATTGCGATGATTGAGTTATTTAAATTATGTTTGCTAATTGAAATTGTTTGTGATTGATAAAGGCCAACAAGTGAATCTTTTTCCGAAATCGTTTTTATTTCCAAAACCAAAATCCGGGTGCACCTAGGATATTTTGATTTGATATTCTGATCTGAAATATTCTGATTTTGACAAGTGTTTTAAAAGAATTGAGTGCTCAGCCTCGGTGGGATATATTGTGTACAGAGGATAACCTGTTGTGCAGGCGCGTAAATGCCCAGTAGAAGGAGATTTTTGTTGTGCAGGGCTGGATTACTCAGTTGGCCCTTTGTTTGACTTGTATGATGTGAATTGCTTTGATTGTTTTATTGAATTACACAAAATGCTATGTGAACTATGCTTGTTAAGCTTATATTTCTGTAATCATGTACATGTAAGTACCTTAGTGGTATTCAATTCATTATTTGTTGATTTTAATCGACTATATATGTTATATACTTGTGTTGTGTGATGCTAGTACCCTTTTGGGTACATTTTCTAATAGGATTTCGATTTATATTGCGTGACTTGTCTATATTATACAAAAAAGTATTCTTCAGAATCTCATACTTGAAGCCACAGGATGAAAGTTTGCAATCACATTAGGGTTTTAAGTGTCATGATAGATTTTGTGTGTATTAGTTAATGAATATTGTTTATGATATTAGGGGAGCAAAGCTCCTTGTTATATTGCAATTGTTGTTACCTAGTTTAATGTAACCAAAAATTATATATTTGTATTTTAGGCATGTTCCACATTACAGGGAATCTTTGCCTAAATGTTTTGATAAATTATTATTTGTTATAGTAAACAAACTAAAAAAGTTAACTTATGTTCTATAAAATTTGTTTTTATGCATTGGTATAATCAAGAGTCATATGTGTTTCTTTGTTTTGAAATCAAAGTTATGGAGGATTGGTCACCCAATTTTCCTGCCAGTTATACCTCTGTGAGGGGTGTGATAATAAAATAGTAGAGAGACATATTGTATAAGCAGATTTTAAATATTTATGTTAATTGTGCTAAATTTCAAATAAATTGCTCAATTGCAATATTGTTTTTGGTTGTCCTAAAAGCCATGTTAAGTTAGGTAAAGCTTTTTACTTTTATGGTTGTGGGCAAAATATTGGTAATATAAAAATTAATAAGGTGGTGTTGATTTCATTGGGAGGTGAATATATATATATATACATTCACAAGCAATAAGATAAATTACATTTAAGGTATTTGTTGAAAAGCCTAAAAGAAATAAGTGTGTGAGTTACTTAATTTCCTTATTTGTCTTGAAACTTAGTTACTTCCTTTTGGTATGGTCAAAGGATTGAAGTTGAGCTTTACTATGAGGTAAAATACAAGTTGGCAATGATGGAAATAATTGATGTAGAATTGAGTGATTATTGAAAAGGGAAGCAGGGATCAGATTTTATGGTTCATATAAATCGGGTATTTTGAGTGTTTATAGACTAAATTAAATTATGAGTTCCAAAGAGAAAATGTATCTTAGGGTCTTAAGATAATACCTGGAAAGTTTCGTAACCTAATTCAAGGTATATTTATCATTAGAGCTATTGGACTATAGTAGGGTTCGTGTAGGATTTTAGATGAGCTTCAGTCAGTTTAAGAAACTTTGTCGGGGGTTGTGATTTGAATTAGCTAGGACCCCTAAATAAGAATTGATTATAATATATTAAAGGACAAATGTGGAGCTTTACAAGTTTTAATTTCATGTTATGTGTATTTTAGAGATGTTGGAAGTCACGGTTGTCATGTTCGGATCTTGACTGAACCTGTTTTGGTGTAAATGAGTTTGGATGCTGAATATGAATTATTCATAAAATCTTGATAATCTATAATAGAAAGTTTCATAATTTAATTCTCAAGTATGAGAATTTTATAAACATTAGAATCCGAGGTTGGCAACCATAAATTTTGAAAGTGCCCTATTTGTGTTCATGTGAGAAATTGAGTGAGTTCAAGATTAATTTTAGGAAAAGTTCTTAAATAATTAAGATAGCTAACTTCCTAAAGATAATGTTTAAACTTGGTTTTGTTGAAATTTATTAAGTAAGTAAGTTGAAAAAGAATATATATCTAAGATGATTATGAAAATGCCTAAAGAATAGGTTAACTTTAAATAAATACTTGAAACTTTGTATCTATAGATTTTTGTAATTAAAAGGTTATAACCTATAAAGTAGACAAACTAAGTAATATTATGAAAATTTAATTACAGCTCCAGAACTTGTGGTTAAGCCAATAACACGTGTGGACTAAAGAGGGAATGACGAGTAAGATTAGTAAACGGTAAGTGGTTAACTGCTACATTTGGTTGCTAGATTATTATATGTAATTTTATATGTATTTGAATAGATATTTTATATGAAAAAATAAGCATAGGTTGTATTTCATTATGTTATTTAAATTATATTTGATGTTTAAAATTATTTGTGGTTGATAAGGGAAAATATTTTCTTTCCAAAATGATTTTATTTCTGAATTAGAATTCGGGTGCACGTAAGATATTCTGATTATGATAAGTGTTTTAAAATAATAGAGTACTTAACCTCAATAGGATGGATTGTGTACAAAGAATAAATTTATTGTGCAGGCACGAAAATGCTCGGTGAAAAGAGATATTTGTTGTGCGGGTCTGAATTTCTCTATTGGCCCTTTGTATGTTTTGATTATTTTGATTTGATGGTGTAGTGTATTACTTAATCTATGTTTGTTAAGTTTGATGCTTTCCATATTTGCATACGTGTAACCTTAGTTATTTTCAAATTTATGATATGTTGATATTAATTGACTATATATTATATACATGTGTTGAGTGATGTTAGTACTCTCTAGGTACGTTTTTCTACTCACTAGAGTCTGTAGGACTCTTTACTCTTC
The DNA here is from genome assembly GCA_029379385.1 of Quillaja saponaria. NCBI lineage: Eukaryota > Viridiplantae > Streptophyta > Magnoliopsida > Fabales > Quillajaceae > Quillaja > Quillaja saponaria. The sequence continues at coordinate 19,090,269 of CM055605.1, read as the reverse complement.
TATTGTTTTTTTTAGTAACAAAATTTTAGTATATTTCATTTTCGAGCCTTGACTTGCTAATAGCGTGCGGTAAGGTATTTTTTTGAAATCTCACTTGAAGTCAAGAATGAAAATTTTTAGTCATACTAGAACTATGGGGTGCCTGATATTTTGTTGTGTAATAGTCTAGTTATTTATTATTTATGATATGGTAGGACCGGAGCTTCCCTGTGTATGGTGTGATTATTGTGTTAATCAGTTAATGTAATCAGGCGTACTTTGGTTGTATTTTGGGCATGTTCCAGTTTCAGGAAACTTTTACCAAAATTTTTAGTAAATTGTTACACATTTTAGTACATAACCATTTTGTAGTTAACTTGTGTCTTCTAAATTTTACTTTTATTCTTTGTTTTAGTCAAAAGTCATATTTGTTTCTTTGTTTTTGAGTTAGGGTTTCGGAGGTTTAGTTATCCATTCCTCCGGCTATAACACCCCCAAAATTAATACCTAGATTAATTATAGAATTAGTAATTATCTTATGAGTTGAATAGGATTAAAATTTAATTACATATTATTTCATGTATAAGAATAGTACATGTACGTATAAAATACATATAAAAATACGTATAGGATATGTATTAGTATATGAATAGTATATACGTATAAAAATATGTATAAAATACATGTACGTATATGTACATGTATATACGTATATAAGAATATGGACATGTGTAGGAGTTGGAACAAAGATGGAAAAATGCTATATGGTGGTATTGAAAGAAAATGATAAAATAATAAAATATAGGTTTCTTGCCTGAAAAGGAAATGTGATGGATTAGGTGTAAGAGCCCTGTTCAAGGAAGAAGAGAAAATAATAAAATATAGGTTACTTGCTAGAATAAGAAATGTGATGAATTAAGTGTAAGTAGGAGATTAAGTGTGGCAACTTGCAATTAATGAAAAGGCTTAGTTGTAAGGAGGGAAAAAGTGAAAAAGTTGAAATAATTAGAAGGGCATGTGGAAGAAAGTTAGGACATAAGGTAGTAAGTAATAATTAACATAGAAAGATTGCTAGACAAGTGAAAGGTAAGGAAAACACTAGGTGTATATGAAATAATTAAGTAGGACATGTGTAAGGAATTAAGGTAACAAGGTGTCCATAAAATGATTATGATGGATATGTGTAGAGATTTAAGGTAACTAGGTGGCTTACTAATAATTAAAGAATCTAAACTAGGGAATAGGAGGAAGACATGCGTTAGGAAGAAAATGCACATGTCAATTTAGAGAATGATAAGTAGGTGGTTGTAATTTTAGAGAACTAAAAGGGTAAAATAGGAAATGAAACTTTCTCCTAAATTCTAAACCTTGGCCATGCACTATAAATAGGATAGGGGAGGTAGTGACCGAAATGCATAGGAAAAATTGAGAGAAAGTAAGAAAGTAGAGAAAATGAGAGAAAAGTAGAAAGTAAGAAAACAAAGAAAGTAAGAGAAATTGTAAGAAATAAAAGAAAAAGGCAAACCATAAGCTAGGAAAGAGAAAGAGAAAACCGAGAGGAAATATGAAGAAGGAGGCGTAGGAGAAGAAAGAAAGAAAGAAAGAAAATAAGGCTAAGGGTCTTAGGCAAGTATTCATTCATTTCTTTGTTTTATTTTATCCTTGCTTTGAAAGCTACTTTCTTGTTACTCTTATATTCTTCAAGCTACTCTTATATCCTCTATGCATATGAAATGGAAAGTGAATATTTTTTAAGAAATTTAAAGGACATGAGAAAAAAGGCTAATTTGCATTACATATTCCTATATTTTTAAAACTGTTATCAAGAATCCTTCGTTGTCATGTATGAATGCTTGTTGAGGTTCGCTTCACTTTCCTTCATCTTGATGTGCAGATTAATTAGTGCTATGGATGTGGTGTATTGTTTTCCTTGGAGAAAGGCATGGTCTATGTAATGGAAAAAGATGACAAGTGGATCTTTTTTGAAAAACAAAGAAGTATTTGTGTTGAAATACGATTATGTAGTATGGAGTTGCTTTTGTATAAAGTTGTATTGTGTTCTTAACAAGTTTACTTCGTAATGGTATTAATTTTGGAAGGAAGTCTAGTATTACTAAAATGTATAAGTAATAGTTTGCAAATTGTGTCTTTAGAAATATTAATCCATGATTCACAAGTTACATTTCTTAGGTAAATCTTTGTTAATAAATAAAGTAACATAGACTTAAAGCTAATTGGAAGAAAAGATAAAATTTAGAAGGAGGAATATAAGATCACTAATCATGGTCGTATGGTGTGAAGTGAAATAACAAGAATGTCTAAAGAAAATTATGAAGTATCACCGTAGGAGGAAAATAAAAATGCTAGAAAATACAAGAAAAAAAAGTATTACCAATTAAATAAGTTTAAGAGTTTGATTACTGATTAAATTGGCTTAAGAGTTTATTAAGTAGATTAAGTATAGGATTAAGGACAGAGGGTGTTACATCGGCCAATCATGTCTCTATGTTAGGAGTGACAACTTGTTCCAGGAAAACCTTACATTTGTAACTTCATTTTGAAAACGGGCTAAAAATATGAAGTATTCTTTTGATATTTATAAAACTTGTCAAATATTTGACAAATTATTAAAGGATAGGCAAAAATGACCATAAAATACCAAAATTAAGGGATATAGTTGGTAAAAAATAGTGTGAATGACATGATTTACAGTCTCATAACTCTCAGTTTTTATATATAAATATATATATTTATCTACATTATGTCTTGCAACTAGTATGTAGAAAGTTTCTATTTTACCTTCGAATGAATTTTTATTTTTTTTAGTAATGATCATGTTTATAGAATAAGGGTGCAACTATGTTACTGTCTTATAGAAAAGGTGATCATCATTCAAATCTGGCATGAAAATTAATTATCCCTTGCTATTGTTATTGTTATACTTTTCCAACATATATAACATGACACACTGTACAAATCAATGTGTAAGAAAAATACATTTCAATTATTGATTAAAATATAGAATAATTATTAAATTTTGAGGTCATGACCTAACATTTCAACCACCTCACTTGTATAGCACTAAGCTCATCAAGTTGTTTTGTTATTGTTTTCCATATAAGTCTCTATAGGTTCAAGTGTAGGAGGCTGTGATATAACACTGAGGTTTGACAAAACTGGGTGTACTAGAGTGTGTTCAACTGGTCATAACTAAGATAACGAGTCAATACATTAACAAGCTGAACCAAAGAATATTCATTAGCCCAATGTTCCAAACTAAACCCGAGAAAGTAACACAAGGATTTCAACATGAAAAATAGGTAGAATCTACGAAAACACTAGGTCCAAAGTCAAGATAGGACACATGCAACTTTATAGAAATTAGAACCTAGGATGTATATTTAGAAAAGTGTACGGGGATATTTTCTAATATTTTGACAATTCTGGATTGAGTACCATCACTAAATTAAATTGTAAGAAATTCAAGAGTAAAATATAAGAATTTTTCAAAAGATCATTAGGATCTCCTACAATAATATGTTTAGATCAACGTGAAGAAAACAAGGCAAACCTCTTCAATTTGATTAATTTGACAAACAAAAAGATAAGTTTTCAGTCTCGAATTCCAAGTTCAACTTCAAGATCATCATCATCATCTTCAAACAACTTTAAAAGACGAGCATGCTGTTGTGCTCTACTCTTCTTTTGCCATACCTTGAATAAGAAAAAGCAAAAAGCAACAATGGCAACCAAATCAAGGCATACAAATACTATCTTCATCCCCATTGAGCTGCCAGAAGCTTCATGACTCACAGCTTTATTTTCAAATTCTAAGATTGATATTGGATCATTCGCTAACCATTCAAAGATCGATGCACATATTGTTAAACAAACAGCCAGAAACACAAAATTTACAAATAAAAAGACAAATTTTCAGTCTCGAATTCCAAGTTAAACTTCAAGATCATCATCTTCAAACAACTTTAAAAGACGAGCTTGTTGCTGTGCTCTATTCTTCTTTTGCCATACCTTGAATAAGAAAAAGCAAAAAGCAACAATGGCAACTAAACCAAGGCATACAATACTATCTTCATCCCCATTGAGCTACCAGAAGCTTCATAACTCACAGCTTTATTTTCAAATTATAAGATTGATATTGGATCATTTGCTAACCATTCAATGATCGATGCACATATTGTTAAACAGATAGCCAGAAACACAAATTAAAAAAGTACAAGGAATGAAAGAAAAATAAGAAATGCAAGAATCTTTATCTAAGGCTAAGTCATTTGCTAGTTGCTACTCACATTAGTGAGCAAATTGAAAACTTAACCTTTGTCTCTCTCACCTCGGCACCCCATTAGTGGAAAGGATTCTATCTCACTTCCTTTTACATGCATGATAATCATTTTTAAAAGAAGATGTAGAAATATTTCTACTTCTTCATTATTTTTTTCTTTTTTTGGTTTATTTAACTTGTACTTTTTCCTTTTAAGAATTTTCGAGAAAACGCTAACATAAGGTCGTTAGAATTTTATGCTCTGATAAAACTATTAGTATTTTGTATGGATGATTAGATATGGCAATGAGGGTAGGTCCAGACCGGGACCTTTATGGGTATGGTATTGAGTTTTAAATGGGTCTTTAATGTGTATTAGTTTAGACAATACCTAGAGACCTGATGGGTCTAAGATAAAATTTGTAATAATATCAAAATATATATTTTTCAATTTTGGGAAATTCATGATTGTTAGTTATGATTAAAAAATGTATAACAATTGTAACATTCAATTTTGATTTTGAGTTTCAAAATTTTATCTTATGAAAAAATAATTTGATATTAATAGTTTTGATATAAGAACTTTACTTAAAATTAAAATTTTTTGAACATGTAACAAAAAAAAAAAATTATTTATAATTTATGGTTGGAGTTATTGTAATATAATTATATATAGAATTTTAAATTTATGTCATTAATCTTGTGAGAAAAATGAGTACTAAACATTATTTATAATTATTTTATGTTATTTTATTTGTTGAAATAGTCATAACTTGAGTCAACACTCTATATATATGTTTTTATAAAAGTGGGTTTATGGACCGGGTCTAAGTCTGGACATACCGATAGAAATATGAGTCTAGATCGAGTCCTTTTTTTTTTTTTTATTTGCTTAAAATGATGTAGTTTAAGGAAAAAAAGTGAGAAAATTATGCAAAGTTGATAGTAGAAACTATCTTCTAAGCAGTGTTTTAAAAATTGGATTGGACTAAAACATCTGACCAGTTGAACCGGATCAGGCCAAGTTGGATCACATAACCGTTTTAGTGATTGAACCGCCCATAACCGATAAAAAAAACCATCTAACCCGAGAGAACTGGTCTTGGTTATGTATAGAAACATAAGCACAAATGTGAGTTGAACCCACCACCCAAAGGTGACTAAACAACATCCCTACCAATGAGCCAAGTTGTTATTTTTTAGTTTTAATTTACAAATTATATATTAGTTATTAGAAAGGTTAGTTATTATTACTCCTTCTATTTTCACATTTATTATTAGTTTATTAATATTTGTTATTATTGGTTATACTAAGTTTAAAATTCAAAACTTAATTTATTCATCCAATTAGATGAGTATAAATAAAAATATTTAAAAATATTAAAAATATTGCGAACTTTGATATTATTTTATCACATGATACTTTAAATGTAAATATAATATGTTAATTTACTATTTATTTTATAAAATAAAATATTTTTTTATATTTTCATTTGTGCATTTTATTGTATTAGTTGAGGTAACATTAGTTAGTACTAAGTTGAATATATATATATATACATCACTAATTAACTTATATAATAGAATTTTGTATTTTTAATATTATAAATTAATTAAAATAAATATTTAAGTTAATTAGGACATCACTAATTAGACCAATGATTGGTTTGTGGTTTGACTAGGAACGTGAGCCCCAAACAATTTTTCGAGTCAACGATAAATTTGGTTTTTAAAACATTGCTTACAAGTTTAAACTAATGCCCCAATTGTTGTTTTAATATGAGTGGAATAAATAGATGGATGTAAAAGCCAACTTCAACAGTGAAGGAAAAAGAATTCTATATGATAGCAACTATTTAGTTTAACATTTCACGGTGTTCTTAAATTTTCTTTGCAATTTGTTTGTCTATGTCTTTTGTTCAGAAAATTGATTTGAGAAAAAAGAGAAAAAAATCGGGTCTATGCTATGTCCATTGGGTCTGAGTCCAGATTTGAAATTATCCAGTAAGTGATAGGTTTATGATAAATCTTATTTTCAGGGTCTATGATAAATATGGGATAAACCTGGTCCATCATCATTACTATAAATAATATTAAAAGGTTCTCAAAATAGTAGAAATGTGAACAATAAATTTAAGCACACAATATGAACTCTAATTTATTTATCCTAAAAGCTTTCTATGCTAGTTTTCAAATTCAATTATTTATCCTAAAAGCTTTCTATGCTAGTTTTCAAATTCAATTTGAATTCAGTTTATCTTTTAGCTTCTTTCTTAATTTTGAATACTAATCCAAGTTTCCAATTAAAAATATAATTTAGCCATAAAAGAAAAACGTGGGCATTGCATTGATTGGTAAAATATTTATTCCTTTTTACATTTCGTTAATTATTTTGACTAACATTTAAGAGCTTACACCGTGCGGTAGTTGGCGAATACGCCAAATTTGTGTTTGGTGTGATAGAACCATGTAAAGGACTAGTTGATTATTCTACAGACAACAGAGAGGTGAGAATCTAATGCCTCCGCATAACGTCATCCAGACTCCAGAGTCCAGAGGCATCCCTCAGGTCAACCTTCCTCGTTATGTTTTTTGCAGTCCTTTTCAAATGTACAAATAGGAAATTGGAGCGTCCATTAATTTTCAGCTTTCCACGACCCAGAAAACGTAAAATTGGAAAGCAAAATACAGGCAGAAGAATTTCACAAGAGGATTCCATTAACCAACCGAAAAATGTCTACCGAAGCTCCCACTATTCCTCTTCTTACGCCTTACAAGATGGGAAAATTCAATTTATCCCATAGGTACCCGACCCATTAACTCATATTTCATATTTGTGTACAAAGGTCATTCCTTTTTTTCATTGTTGTATGATTTGAGTTTTTTGGTGTGAATTCATAAAAAGCAGGTGTTTGTTAAAAATCCTAATTTGCTATAGGGATTATATCATGGTTCCAATATCAGCATGACTTGCTCCGGTTATAATAGTTAATTTTTTTGGATAAATGACTATATTAGTGATTTGATATTATATATCAGCCTGTCTTGTTCCAGTTTACAATGAAAGACAGAGTTAAATTATCAGTTAATCCATTTTTTTCATCATGTACAATTGGTTTGACTTGGTTTTTAAGACACTTGTTTGCTTATTCTTAACAATTATGTATGTAATTCAAGCCCGGATTTTTGTTGGGAGGGTATGGGATCTCTTGAACCGTCTGTTATGCGTTTCTCAATTTTCCCACTTGGAATTTGTTACAATCTCCTCTTTTTCCCCTTCTAATGGCTGGTCTTTTCTATTCTCCATTTGTAGACTCGTTTTGGCACCACTGACTAGAATGAAGTCTTACAACAATGTCCCTCAGCCCCATGCTCTCTTATATTACTCTCAGAGAACTTCTAAAGGGGGTCTTCTGATCAGTGAAGCTACTGGTGTTTCTGACACTGCTCAAGGGTGAGTTGTAGTTTCTTAATACTTCTGAACTTGATGAGGACAATTTACTTGTGTACGTTTCATATCTGGCATAAGTAGTTTGTTTGCGTGCTCAATCATTTATATATAAAGGTACCCACACACACCCGGTATATGGACAAAAGAGCAAGTGGAAGCGTGGAAACCAATCTTGAATGCTGTTCATGCCAAAGGTGGTATCTTCTTTTGTCAAATTTGGCATTGTGGCAGAGTTTCAAATCAAGGTATCCTTTTGACCCACTTGTCCCTTCTTTGTCTTCTCATCTAAGTTAATAAAACTAGTGAAATTGGGAATAAACAGATTTGAGTTTTCTGTATCATTCTTCAATTAAAAAAAACTTAAAATGACATAGATCTTTTGAGGAGTTGACTGCATTTTGTTGATTTTCCATATGGGTCTCATGGCACTTCAGCTTTGACTGCTGAGTGCTGATAAATGAGATTTATATTAATAACTGCATATAAATGTAAATCCTTCTTAGCTAATCAGTAGGCATTGTATGCACACAACCTGCTCAGATGAGCGTATTAAGTGGCAAATGGGATCATTGGGTCAATGAATGCGGTATGTTTGGTAGTAGTGATGTCAGACATGTAAACTTAATTTGTCATAGTTTTGGCCTTTTGTGTAATTAAATTTGTTGCCAATACTTGATTTAAAATATAGAGCTTTGCCCAAGTGTGGTTCTTATGGTAACCTCTGTTAAAGTTAATAGATAATATAAGAACAAACCTAAATGATCTTGTCCTTTTTTTTTTTTTAAGCTTTAGCTTCTGTAAGCAACATATACTATTGATGCAAATGTGCGATTTCTAGAGAATTTAGTAACGAACCATAAATATGTTATCTTTAGTGAAAGAAATTAAGGTTGAAACCACGTGAGTGAAGTCTCCTGTTTTGACAAAGTGGATAAAAAATAAAAATCAAGCCAAGTCAATTGGTGGACAGCATATAATTTCCATTTAAACAATCCTTGGCATAACTTCAGCAATAAATGAATTGATTTGCTTGATCCATCGTGGTGCAAATGATGTCGGCATATTTTGAAACCTGCTACTTTCCACCAAAAATTATATAAAGGCAAAAAGAAAGGAGAAAATTTGTAGTCATGCCACAAAATTTTAACTTTAAACTAGTTGTTCTTTTCTACAAGTGATATCCACTTTATGTATCTTTCTTTCTTGTTTCTCTATTTTCCTCTCTTTTTGTAATGATGAGTCGACACAGATAGCTTTATTAAAGTTGGTATTATGATGAGTCCTAAACCTTATTAGTCTCTTGCCAAATTCATGAGGGACATGCTCAACTCTAATGGAAATTTGAATCTTCTAGTTGGAGCATTGCTTCATCTTCCATATTGATGCATGCAGATTTTCAGCCAAATGGGCAAGCCCCAATCTCTTCTACGGACAAGCCACTGACTTCCCATGACAATGGTGAGCAGTTCACGCCACCAAGGCGGCTGAGGACAGATGAAATTTCTCTTGTCGTGAATGACTTTAGACTGGCTGCGAGGAATGCTATAGAAGCTGGTGAGTAAACTTCCTACAATATAAAAATGTGTTCACATAGCTTTCGGTCATAATCTACACAAGTAATGCCATGTATGTTCGGATTACATGATAAAGCTCCATCTATAAACTGCTTTCAGAAATCTTTCATAGATCTGCTTTGTCTTATATTTGCATAAATGTTATTAAACTTAACTTTTACATAAATGAGTGCAGGATGTCTTTATGGGAAAAGAACTGTTCTTAGAATGTCTTTTAATTTTTATTTTCTTTTAGAATGAGAAGAAGACTTAGATTTTATAGGGGTGTAACCTACTTGTTTACAAAAATCTCCTAAGGCACTCTTTTTAGACATTTTCACCATATAAAGGTGCCGTTTTAGCTTTATATCAGTACAGAGAGTAATATCTTCTGCAATAACTTCAGCCGCCAGCTCTCTATAGGTGTACTGGTCATAAGGGATTACACCTGCATGTTTAATTTTTAATCTATTGCAAATTTTATCTGCAAATAAAAAAAGGTAATCCAGATAAGAATTTTTCTTTCCAAAAATCAGCATTGCAATTTTCTCTTTTAAATTTTTTTGCAAAGAAAACATCTTTATACCATTTAAAATGAGACAAATTTGGACATTTTAAATTCATGAGTTTTATCCAGTTCAATCATATTAGTGACTGTAAAATGATAGGTAATGGTAAAGATTGAAGTGTTAATTGTATCTGACATTACTTGATCTTTTCCCGTTTAACAGCATTAAAAATTTCTGTCTTTGCTTCATTGGACAAAGAGAAATCCCACAACCTTTAAGTTGGCCTCAAAATCCAGAAACAATAGCCTTAGCTATGTTATCATCTGTAGTTTCTTTTAACCTTGTCACAGTGGCAAACATCATCATGTAATTCATAATATTAATATCTGATATTTAAATAATCCATCAATATTCCATTCAACGATAGATGATCCATCAAATTGAACATAATCAGGATGATAGTTTTCTTCAAACTGCAAACCTGGGGTTGGTCTAGGATAATAATTTTTTGTAGGTGTAGTTAGAATCATTTTCTTGAAATGAATTTTATTTATTTGAGGAACAGCAGTTTGTGAGTTAATAAACATTTACATTTTTTTCATTTAATCCTAGATCCTTGAGTCTTTTAACAATCTCGTCAACAAAATCTATAGAAGACCTACTAAATTCTCATTTATATAGTTTCTTATGAGGATGGGGAGGTGGTTTAACCATTATTGAATCTAGGTTTGTCTTTGGTTCGGAAGTTATATTCCTTTTAGGAATAACTAAGGCATCGTCTAGGTAAAATGCTGATCTATATTAGTTGCAAAAACTAACGCATCATCTATGTAAACTATGATAAAATCCTTATAAGTATTAAAGATATCATTCATAATATTCTGAAATTCAGAAGGAGCATACTTCAGATCGAATGGCATAGCATTTTATTCATAATGTCCAAAAGGAACAAAAAAAGCTGTTTTATATCTATCCTTTTTCTGTTATCTGGATTTGCGAGGATCCAAATTACATATCAAGTTTTGAATAGATTTTTTGCTTGAAATAACCTATTCATTAAGGAGATCCGTTTTATTTGGGATAGGATATCTTATCCATTACAACAATTTATTAAAGCAGGTTTTTAATTGTAGTTACATACCGAAGTTGAAAATCATGAATTATAAAGTTTTACAAAGTAGCATCAGAAAAGTAATAAATGGAAAAATTGAGCCTGCTTCTAGGGAAGTTCTTCGCGAGAAAATTGATTTTCTTTGATAAAGTTATATAATTAATGCAGAAATTATTAATACTATTGAACTGTTTATCTTTGGTTCATACTTTCCCTGTAATAGTTACAGGTTGTTATACGTATATTTGATATGCTGATATTTGTCTATCATATAGGTTTCGATGGAGTTGAGATCCATGGCGCGCATGGTTATCTAATTGACCAGTTCTTGAAGGATCAAGTGAATGACCGAACAGACGAATATGGTGGATCACTTGAGAACCGTTGTAGATTTGCCATAGAAGTTGTTGAAGCTGTCTCTAATGAGATAGGTGCAGATAGAGTTGGAATAAGATTATCTCCATTTGCAAACTATGCAGAATGTGAAGATTCCAATCCAGAAGCATTGGGCCTCCATATGGCTGAATCCCTGAACAGATATAGCATTCTTTACTGCCACGTGGTGGAGCCAAGAATGAAGACACTTGGAGAAAAAACTGAATGCCCTCAAAGTCTCGTGCCAATGAGAAATGCTTTCAACAACACTTTTCTGGTTGCTGGAGGTTATGATAGGGAAGATGGGAGCAAGGCTGTGGTTGAGAACCGCACGGATCTTGTTGTCTACGGACGCCTGTTCTTAGCCAATCCAGATTTGCCAAGGAGATTTGAGCTCAATGCACCCCTCAACAAGTACAATCGAGATACATTTTACAGTCCCGGTTCTATTATTGGTTACACTGACTATCCATTTCTTGAAACCACTACATAAAACATCCAAGGAGAGGACCTTCTTAATTATTGTCATTTGACTATTCTCAATTGGTTGTTTTCTTCTCATCTGAGGTTTTGGATCTTTTTATTAATTTGCTGCTATGATGCAGCTTGTCTGTAATTCTTGACTTATTGGAGATTTCTTTCAATAAACGAAATAACACCAAATAAGAACAGTCAGATTTATCCGAAAAGGTAAAACAAGTATATTATGTTGCTTGAACAATGTTGGTGTGAACCTTTAAATAGTTCAGGGAATAATACAGTCTCTATCTTTGGTTTTTGATATTCTTTTTCCTCTTTGCTTCCCCAGGTTGGTATCTGCATTTTTCCTTGTGTACTGTTCCTTTTATTTCAAACCGCCTTTTAAAATATGATGTCTCTTCAAAACCCAATTGAAAAGGTACAATGACAGTTCAAGTTATATGGATCATTTGCCTTGAGCTTTTCTTTTTCTCTTATTAGTAGTTATTCCTTTCAATGATTTTGATGATTTCTATGGGTGCTTTCTTTTCTTTTTGTTAACTTCTCTTTTCAATCTCCATCTTCAATTTGGAAGCTCCATGTATAATATGCAACAGAACCCAACTTGTGGCCTTATGGCAATTTAAAATATGTATTTACTACTGAAGTTGATAATTGCTTTTATTTTGATAGTTATATAATAAATTATCCACCAAGCATCAATCTTATTGGTATGGCTTATCTTTGGTTAATATTTTTTCAGTAAAATGTAATGCGTATCTAATTCTTGGCAAATACGGATTTGCCAAGGAGATTTGAGCTGAATGCACCTGCGCCTCTCAACTAGGACAATCAAGATACACATTCTACATTTTTGATCATGTTATTGGCTACACTGACTATACATTTCTTGATACCACTACTTAAGCATCGAAGAGAGGACCTTATATTAATTGTCTAAGTATGGAACATTCATTCGCAAGGTCGGGATTGCCTTTTTAACCCACAGAACATCATCAATTTAGCCAAACCATATAAAATCTTTTCCCTCCCTCCCTCCCTTTAAAACAAACTAACTTTTGTGAAACACAAGAAACCATGGTTATAATATATTTGTATATGTTCATCTTAGAGATATATATTAAGAAAATATAGTTAATAAAAAAATAATATTTCAAGTTAATGATATTAAATAAATAGATAAATCTAAAAAATAATAATTTAATTCGTAATATAAACGTATATTTTTAAAAAAAAATTGAAATGAAAGAAAAATTAACACAATAATATTATAATCATAAAAACTATACTCTTAATATTTTTTGAGTTTATAACTTATTAAATAAACAAAATAAAATAGACAAAATTAAAATATAAAGAGGGGTAATTTCAATATTTTGTCATTGAATAAAATGCAAAATAAAATTAAAATCTTTAATGGTTTACTTACTTTTGTTGGAGTTAGCTTTTAAAAACTCATAAGGACATTTTGAAGTATGTAGGAGACTTATATTCACAATTACATGTAGTCTTCTAATATTAAGTTGACAAATAATAATATTTAATAAAATTTCATGTAGGCTTTCTTTTTATTTATAATTTATGAAATAAAAAAAATTAAGAAATTTAATCTTAATTATTATTGATGAATTATAAGTTTATTAATATTGAAAAGAATTAGGACAAAATAATCACAATAATAATAATAAAAATTTACAATCCTATTAATATTAAAATGGAGAAGAATTAGAAGATAAAACCTAAAAAGATAATTATGTAATAGTAATTATTAGGAACTTATAGAATAAAAAAAAAAAAGAAGAGAAATTCAAACTTATCTACCATTGACTTATAATTATTGAACAATTTATAGATTTATTAATATTAAAAAGAATTAGTAAAAAAAAAAAAAAATTCTAAAATAATCACTATCCTATTGATATTAAAATAAAATAAAAATTAGAAGAGAGTAGAAAAAAAAAAGAGAGTTTATTTGTAATGAACTAAAATTAAAACAATGATATTAAAACTATGCCCGTAATATAATTTTAATAAATAGTCTCTTTTTTTTTAATTTTAATTCATAAATTTAAGAAAAACTACAAACAATTATGAGTATTAGGAACTTATAGAATTAAAAAATTGAGAGACTCAAAATTAATTACTATTGATATATAATTTTTAAACAATTTATAGATTTATTAATATTAAAAAGAATTAGTAAAATATATATATATATCAATAGTCCTAAAACAATTACAATCCTATTGATATTGAAATGGAGACAAATTAGGAAAAAATTAGTTTATTTGTAGCAAAATAACAACTAAAGATAATTATGTAATAATAAAAGTTCATAAGAGTATTTAAGGAAATCAAAATATTCTGCCATTAAGCCACTTTTATATCTAGTAAAAAAAAATATAGTTTAGTTGTAGCAAAGTAACAATTAAATGTAACTATACAATAATAAATGTTCATAAGAGTAATTAAGAAAATCAAAAGATTATGTCATTAAGTGACTTTCCTCTGTTAGAGGAAAAGAAAACTAATAATTACAATTTTTCTTTTGTCATCATAAAGACATCTTTCCTTTGGTTCTATATTCTTATAGGTAAATTTGAATTTCCTATTCAATCTATTTAATCAAAAATTGTAAAAGTGGCAGCACGATAATTTCCAATTCCTAGGCTTGAAAGCTCCATCTATGCAATCAGTCATTTAAAGTTTCGTTGCCATATGTTTCGTTGCCATATATATATTTGTCATTTGATTGCTTGTTGTTAGTTAATGAATATGAGAATAAAGAGTTTGGATTTGGATCTCGGATCCATCACATGTATATGTATTGGTAACTTCGGCGATTAAAAATTTCATATGTCCTGTGATTAATTATATGATTTAGTTTAGTAAAAATGAGTTAAGGTTTGTTCTAATTGAGACATGCGTATTAGAGTCGAGTTGGTTTATGTGATCAATTGATTAGGACTGAAGCACACATATTGGGTATGATGTGGATTGACAAGGACTCTTAGAGTTTAATTATAAATATGCTACATCTCCTCTCCTCTCTTGTAAGTTGTGTATTCGCCCCATTGAAAGTCGCATGTAAGTAAAGAGTACGGAGAAGAAAACCTTGCCAACACAAAAAATTCGATTAGAGGCGTGCTTACATGAGAATTAAATTGTTCCTCTATTATGGATTAATCAGGTATGCATATTATTCATATATTTTGTTCTAAATTCACGTATGTGCTCCTTTAATAATATTCCATGTGGTATCTGTAAACAGGGATTCCAAGCCTGTAAAATAAATAACAATAAATGTGTACAAAATAATATTTTTATTATATGTATTATTGAATTATGTACAATCTCTGTTTTGATTTTTTTTACAATAAAATAATAAATATTTTCTTATTCAATCTCTGAATTTACTGGTGATCCAAGTGCTTCAAAAGCTTGATCTTAGAACCACTGATTATTTAGTTGGTTTGACGTGAATTTTCATGGGTGTACAGCCTTGATCACAAAAGTTGAATTTTTGGATGAGGGCTTGTGGAGCTTGATCACGAACATAGTGTAGTTGACGTGTTCTCTAGGATTTGTGCTTGTTTTAGAGATCTTTAAGAATTTTTTGTTGAATTGCTTTAAGTATTGATTCTCAATTGTTGAGGAAGATTTGGTTGTTGAAGGTTTGAAGTTCTATAAGGTCCTATGACTTGCAGGGCTGTAGTCTTCACTTCTTTCTTCTTGTTCTTGGTCCACCAAAATGAATGTAGAAGCCTTCTATTTATAGGAATTTTAAAGAGAGATGGGTTCCATATGGCAAGTTTCCATAAACCTTTTTCTCATAAACCAAAATTTGTAGGGATTAACAACATTTCCCACAAACCCATTGATAAACTTATTAAATTTTTTACCAAGATTCAAAACCAATTTAGGACATCACATGTTTCCAAAGGAAAATTTTGAAGAAAACAACTATAATTCGCAAACTATATAAGCTCACCTTCGATCAAATTTCTCCAACATATTAGGACTTTTAGCACACAGGGTAATTAAAAATCAATATCTGAAGCTAACATTCAAAGACTTCTGCCGTTTGTGTAGTATTAGCTACAATATGAAGTAAAAGGTTATAGAAGGAAGAAAAAGATATAGGAAGGAATAAGAGGAATCAAGGAAGAGAATATTTAATTCAGTGATTGGATAGTGATTCAATCCTCATAGCTGACTATAAATAGAAGAAAAAGAGCCTAACGGCTACCATTAGTTAGACACGTCAACATGTCTAACTCAGTACCTCAACATAAAGGAAAATAGACTTACAAAGGAAAATACATCCCTACCCTTTACTTTTAATACAAAAGACTAATATACCTTGCATATAATTCACACTAACATTACCCTCCCCTTACAAACACACTTGTCCTTAAGTGTTTAGTGGAAACTCAGAAAATTGTAGATTGAAATGCTACAAATCAACCCAAGTGTCTTCTCAGGAAAAGAATAAGCCTACTGCACCAAGCCTTGTGTTTGAGCTCTGTTATTCTTTCTGAAAAACCTTAACTTGGGGCTGAAGAATAATTAATCCATCTTCTTCAAACTTGGGTAGCTCAAAGTGAGTAGGAATGCTTCTAACTTGCTTGTTGAGCTATAAGGTATGAAATGTAAGATGAATTCTAGCACTAGTAGGCAAAGCTAACTGATAGGCAACCTTCTAATCCTTTGCACTATCTGATATATCCTAATGTATCTATATATAGGCTAGCTTATAAAAGGGTTTGTTTGCTAATGATAATTGCCTATAGATCTGCAACTTAAGATACACCCATTCTTCCTCATTAAACTCTTTGTCAATCTTCTTCTCGTTCACTTAGATAGTCATTCTATCTTGAGCTATCTTCAAGTGGTACTTCAACAATTTAAGGATAACTTCTCCATAAGAAATCTATCTACCAACTCATTAGAAGAGTTACCAAGAATATATGGCAGATACGATGGTAGGCTTTGTCTGTACATAATTTCATAAGGAGTAGTCTAAGTAGCAGAGTGAAAATTGTATTGTACCAATACTTAGCCATTGGTAACTATTTAGCCTATTCTTTAGGCTTGCCTGCAATGCATCTTAAGTAAGTCTCCAAACACCTATTAAGGACTTCAGACTACCCATCAGACTAAGGATGATAGGTAGTTGACATATTAAGTTTAATTCCCAACTTACTCATTAATTTTTCCCATAAATGACTCACAAAAATCTTGTCTTTGTCTTAAACTATGGTTTTAAGTGAACCATGAAGTTTACAAATATTGTGTTAAAAAGCTTGAGCTACTGTGGCTGAAAACATTAGATAAGACAAATTATTGAAATGATTATATTTGCTTAATATGTCCACTACCACCAATATATTGTCTTTTCTTTGAGAACTAAGCATTTCCTTTATGAAATCCATAGCAATATCTAACCAAACTCAAGTAGGAATAGGTAGAAGTTGTAGTAGCCCTTGAGATGCACTTGGTACATACTTAGTCCTCTGGCAGATATCACATCCTAATTTGTTGCTTTATATATATATATATCCTTCCTCATTCCTTTTCAGTAAAATATAGCTTTCGTTATGCTAAGTGTGGTTTGGTATCCTTAGTGCCTAGCTAAAATACTATTATAGAAATAATGTAGCTAATATTTCCTTAATTCTACATGCTTCCCAACCACAATCTTCCATACCTTCTAAATTGGTTATTCTCTAAACTAGTTATTCTCCTATATAAGCTTTGGAAAAGTAGTAAGGTCATTCTGTTTATTCTTAATGATGTCTTGCAGCTAATTATTAGTAAACCAAGTTAACTGAAACTAGTCCAACAAATTGGTGGAGATACCATTAATTGCCATAATAACCATATCCTTCTCATCTAGTCCTTCTTTTCTTTTGGAAAGTGCATTAGCAACCTTATTGCTGGATCCTTTCTTATACCTCACCTCATAGTCATACCTTATCATCTTTGCAAGTCATTCTTGTTGGAATAGGTTATTATTTTCTGTTCTAGCAAATGTTTTGGGCTTTTGTGATCAATTTTGATGATAAAGTGTATTCCCTAATAGGTAAGCACCTCACTTCTTAACAGCAAATACAATTGCCAACATCTTCGTTTCATAAGTGGAGAGGGCTTGATGTCTTTGGGATATATTCTTACTAATGTAGGCCAAGGGTCTTCCATTTTGCATCAAGATTACACCTTCTCCTTGATCTGAAGCATTAGTTTCTACTATAAAGGCTTGAGTAAAGTCAGGCATGACTAAGAATGGGGCTGAGCACATGGCTGTTTTAAGCTGTCAAGTGCTCCTTAAGCTTCTTAGTTCCATTGAAACCCATTTTTGCATAGTAAATCAGTGAGGGGCTTGGCAATCTTCCCATAGTTTGCTATAATTCTTTGGTAATACCCAGTGTGTGCAAGGAAGCCTCTCACCTCTAATAGTCTAAGGTAATGGCCATCATCTGATGCATGCTATCTTTTGTTCATCTACTGCTATCCTATCAGCTAAAATGATTTGCCTTAGGTATTCTACCTTACTGGATGCAAATAATCATTTACTCTTCTTAATATATAATTGGTGTTCTCATAGCAATTGGAATGCTTATTTCAAGTGTTCGAGATGATCTATCCATACCCTGCTATAATTAGGATGTCATTAAAGAAAACCAATATTAACTTTCTTAAGTGTGCTCTAAACACCTCACTTGTTAATCTTTGGAAGGTTGATGGAGCATTTGTGAGCCCAAAAGGCATGACAAGGAATTCATAGTGACCATTATTGGACCTGAAAGCTATCTTATGTATGTCACTGTCATGCATCTTTATCTGATGATAACCAGACCTTAAGTCTAACTTAGTAAAGAACAATATACCATGTAACTTATTTAGCAATTTCTCTACTATAGTATAGGAAACTTGTCTTTAATTGTCAACTGGTTCAGTTGTCTATAGTCAATGCACAGTCTCCATGTTCCATCCTTTTTCTTTGTTTCCATTATAGGTTCTGGCTTTAATTGTTTGATTCTCATCCATCAAGTAGATTTTATAGGTTCTTCAAAATGCTCTAGTAGTCAATTAATGAGGAGTTCAATTGCTTTAATTGTTCTTAGGACAGACTCTGAATCTTATTCTAAAAGCAAACACCTCTACCTTCCCTTTCTTGAGTCTCTTAACAATCAAGTGAATGCACTCAAGCTACTACTACCTGAGCATGAGCACATAATAACTTGGACATTTGTTTAATCTTTACAAATCGCCTAGGGCCTTCTTGCAGTACTTGCAGAACTATAACCCTCTGATCGCAAGGTAAAGTTTTTGCTTGAATCTTGTTATGATAAGAAAGACTTTGATCTTTCAAGTTTCACGTTTCATTGCTTGAACTTCCTTCATAACGAAACTGGTTACAGTACATAGAACTCTTACTTCAGTGTCCATGTATATCATATTGCTATGTAATTATCTTTCCATGAATTTGATTATTTGGACTAGAGACTCAGAAGTTGTGAATGGATGGATCATTAAGTTCATATGATATAACTGCAATATCTTTCCATTAATTTGATTATTTGTTATTTTTGTTTATACATTAGAATATGTTCAGTGTCTTAATGTTCTATCATTATATTATTTCTAGGTTTCACTAATTGTGAACTTAATAAACTCATATATTGCATGAGATTTTTCAATAGTATGAGGCAAGATTAATATGGTATTGTTTCTAATTCTTTTACTTGATGACTTCATTGTATTTTAATTCTTCTTCAAATTTTCTTTGTTCTAAACTTTAGGTTGCAAGTGCATGTCTTTCAATTAGATGCTAGATATGAAGCTTAGTTATGTTCTTGTTAATAATATTATAGATATATATTAAAGATTCTTTTTTATTATCATAGATTAACTGTTTATATATATTCCTTTATCATATATTAATTATATTTTCCAACAAAAAAAAAAAAAAAAATCATATTGTGAATGTTATATTAAAATGAGGTACTTTCTACATGAAATATATGCATATATGCTTCCTTTTTGCAAGTTGTTAAAGACAAAGTTGGTGCATTCTTATTGAAATTTGTTTATACAATTGGTCTTGGTGATTTTTTTTGTTGGTACACTTCTTGTATCTATAGCCAATTAATGATATGTGCATCTTTGAAGTATTTTTTTCACGCTTGCACTAATGAGTAGTATTTATTAATTTTTTAAAAAGACTATTGTTGCATTTCTTTTCAATGATTGAACTTCTTCACTCCTCTTATTAATTTGAACTAGTTATAATATTATTTGAAAAATTATAAATGATATCATATCATTATGCAGTTTTGAAGGGCAAATGTTTGAGTTTGTGGCTTAGAACTTAGCTACTTTTAGGTGTGAAGGACAATAGTGTCCAAAATATGTTCAAATGATGAGCTGGGAATTTCAACACGTTCATGGCATTAAATAAGAATTGTAGGAACAAATGGCATCCAATTCAGATGCACGGTTATGAGTTTATGCAAATGTTTGAGTTTGTAACTTCAACTTAGCTAGCTTTGGGTGTGAAGTTTAAATGTAACCAAAACATATTCAATTAATGAGCAATGAATTCCAACACATTCATGGCACTTAATAAGATTTATAGGAACATATGGCATCTAATTCGAATGCACACTTAGGGTTTTATGCAAATATTTGAGTTTGTGGCTTAAAATTTATTTACATTTAGATGTGAGGGGCAATAATGACCAAAATATATTCAAAAGATGAATCGAAAATTCTAACACATTGAATAAGATTTGTACAAACAAATGACATCCAATTCGGATGCACAATTAAGATTTTATGCAAATATTTGAGTTTATTATTTAAATTGGTTAGTTTTGGGTGTGAAGTATAAAAGTGACAAAAACATGCAAGGTTATAATTTTATGCAAATGTTTAAGTTTGTGACTGAAAACATAGCTTATTTCAAATTTATATACCTAAATTCATATGTTTATCTAAATCATTTCTTTTATACTTTCACATTTTTGTTAATTATTCACTTTTCTTTTTAACAGGGACATTTTGGTGCCTCCTTTAGCAATGTATATTGTTATAAAGGTGGTGTCATGGAGATGGTGAGGAGGATCTCCATGAGGATGACAACAATGATGATAATCTTGATGACGACTTGTAGCTAGCTCATAATTCTATTAGGTTTTGTTTATTTGTTTAACTGTAGATGTTGATATTTGTGTGGTTCTGTGATGCTTTTTATTAAATGTTGACAAATTTTAAAATTTATGATAAATTTTTTTTATGGATAATATGGATTGATGTTTAAAAAAAGGTTTCTTTCATTAATGAAAAAAAAATTAAAAAAATCAAAATCAGGAATGTTTTCCCCACAAACTAAGTTTGTGGTAAATTTTTTTAAAAACAACATAATGTGAGATAATTACCCACAAACTTGTGTTTATGACAATTACCGACAAACCGACTTAGTTTATAGATAATACCCACAAGCAATAACAACAAATATTGAGGTTTGTGGGTGTTACCCACAAACTTGTGGGTAAAATCTAATGTTACATACAAACCACCCATCAGCAATTTCCCATAAGGCTCATCAACAAAAGTTTATGAGAAATACCAACAAATAGAAAAAGTTTGTGTGAATCTATTACCCATAGTCACATAATGTTTTCCGATAAGCCTTTTCCAACAATGTTTGGATCCTTTTCCACGAACTTGGTTTCCGAAAAAAGTTCATCATGTTTCTTAGGAATCATTTCATAGCGTGGAAGATTAGGCAAATTTGACTAATTTGAACATGAAATTAAGTCTATGTGGTGTTGAGTATCCCTTACAGAAAAGAGTCCACTAGGAAATTCTTTTGGCATGATATCTTTAAACTCCTCAAGCCATAACTTAACTATCATCGGAATAGGATGCTCTTTGCAAGCTTATTTTACAACTAGCACATGGAAAAACAATCGCTTCACTTTCTTTGTTGACCAATAGAATGTTGTATAGTTCTGGATAAATTACTGTTTTGAGCTTTAACTTGTCCACCATCTATTGAGAAACCAAATTTTCGGTACTTCCATTATCAATAATTAAATTACACAACTTACCACCTATAGTGTAGTGATTCTAAAGATGTTTATGTAATCAATGATCAAAAATAGATGGTTGATGTGCAAATATAGAATGTCTTATTACTAGCGCCTCACCAGGTGTATCTGTCTCCAAATCCTCATCTCCTACCTAATTATTTCTTGCATCTTCATCTCTAGATTGTAATTCCTTAATGTAGGCAGCCTTATCATCCTTATCTTCTCTCACCTCATTTGTCTAATTAACCAGTCAAACATCCTTCTACTTTGTACATTCATTAGAATAATGCCTCAATTCAAAACAGTGATAACACCTAATGTCAGGCTGAACTTATCTATCTTTTGCAGGATGTTTTTTTTTTCCCTTTGTGGTAATAAAGGATTATAATAATTTAATAAGAATATCACATGTAGCCAGATCAAGGTATAATAGACTGATCCGAACTATAACTAACACAATTAATAACTCATTAATATTGTAAGGCATCATCATGTCTTATTATAACTATAATTTTCGTCATAACTATCTGATTAATAAAGTAACACGTGACACAATCCTATTGGTCATAATATTCTATATAAAGGGGCTAAAACCTAAAAGGTAAATCGGGTTGTCTTCTTAAACCTTACTTTTTTATAGTTTCTCAGATCAAATACTAACTTTAACATCAGTATTTTCACATGTTCAAAGGGCCATCCCCTTTGCAGGTTAGCTATATGGATGACACTTCACTAGCCAAATTCAGTTTTAACATTAGCACAGTTTGTGGAAAAATTCATTTTGATTTGGATTTTTGATCCCAAAATGAAAACTCCAAAAACTCTTAAATATGGCAGATCAGTTCTTCAAATTTTCAAACTAATTTCGAAATCAAACCGCACATCTGAGCACACCACATAAACCTGACTTTTCCCTATAAAACATACCAGAAGAAAACTACTGTTGGATGTTGGACGTTCTATTAAAGCTTCGGCAGGCTTCGTAAAAAAAAGGCCAAAAGCAATGGCCTAAAATTTTGCCACCACCTTCTAGTGAACCAAACTTCTATTCAAGATCCCTAAAGCAACCGTCAAATATTGATGATCACAATACCACCAAAAATCTCTTTAACAGACATCGGACGAGGCCCCCAAATGCCTTCTGAACCAGCAACCTCAATTCCTCATCTGAAATAATATTTGTTCCAGACCTAGATATAACCTGAATACATTAAGCCTAAAATTACACCCAACCTAATTCAAGAATAGGCCCATCTGCCATGTTCAGCCCAAATTCAGATCCAGCTTAGTTTAGGTTTGTATAATTATTATTTGGTCTTTAACTTGTTATATTTTATGTATCTGCCCTAAATATTTTATAAATTTTTCCAATTTCCTAAATTTTTTATAAATTCATAAAGTTGGCACAAAATTATTACATTTTCCAAATTTGGTCTAAAACTTTATATAATTATGTAAGTGGCCAAATATTTAGTAATTTACAAAGTTACAATAAAATATTTTGTATTTTGCATCTACATCCTTAATTGCATGTTAATCACTTAAATGCTTCGGGATAATTGCACATGGACTCCTAGGCTTCTATATTCTCATATAAATTACTTGAATAATTCTAAAAATAAAAAATAAAAAAATTCACATATAGCCCCCTAGATTCTAAATTTTCATATCAATAACCTGATTAATATTGAAATTTTAGGAACATATCCTTTAATTTTTTAAATGCATATTAACAAAATATTTGCAAGGATCCTTATTGATTATTTTTTGTTAAATTTTATATTTAATTTTTTGACTTTTTTATTAACTCAAACTCAAGTCCACTGACGGCCAAGTCATGTTTAGTATTCAAGTCATGTTAAATGTTGATTAGTTTCAAGTGATTTAGCATACAACTTAGCACAATAAAAAAAAATATATGGAGGCCAAGTAACAACCGCAAAAGGAAAATGTTCCTCCCCTACATATAACTCGAGGTCAAATTTAAAAATCAAATGGCCAATACTATGTGAATAGTAAACCAAGAGTTTATGTAAGTTACATTCAAAATATTATTAATTATTATCTCCAGTAAGATATTATCACATATACAGATTTAATAAATTTTCTATTGAATTCAGTTTTGCAACTATAAATTTATTTCAGGAAAATCTTCGTGCATGAAGTCACTAAATCAAGATGAGCTTATCACCTTTAAACACGAAAAAGGCTATCACCCACCTTTATAACAGCTTAAAAGAGCTCATATACATAGCTTTTCAGCTAGTGATAGTCCTTGAGAAAAGTGGCATGCAATATGTCCTCCCTTGCAACTATAAGGTCCATGCATAATAGCTTGACCTCGAGGAGAGGCATAAACAGCTATTCAGCTCTCTTAGCTTTTTAACGGGGCCCCTTAGATACTAAATCACCAAAGGTACCAGATTTTCACTCGACTTGGAGAGAGAGCCTGAAAAAATGACACACGACTAGAACACCTATAGTTATACTCAAGGTGGGTAGCATAGGCTAAAATGTTGGCGGCCAAGAAAAGCATCCAGACAAATCAAGTGGCTACGAAGCTTAAACATCATCAACAAGTATGGGTTTTTACCCATAATGCTACAACATCAGTAAAAGTCTCGAGTTTCCACCTATATTGTTCAAAACAAGGTATGCTATTTGCTTCAGTATAGTTTAATACAACAGCGTATTAGTACCCATCAATAAACAAAAATTAAGAATAAAACTACTAACGTAAGAAGCCTAGATATCTCAGTTTGCACTGAACAATGTAAGAATAATAAGGTGGGATGAAACAAAGTATGTTATAAGGAGGATTAAATCTTGTACAATATAGCACCGGTGATAAAACATCACACAAATGATAAAAATATCACACCATCAGTGCATCACATACGTGGTAGTACTAATATTTCAAAAAAATTAGCACAAAAATTACAACTCACAAATATGCAACATGATGGTCCACAACATCTAGTTTAAGTCCCTTTTTTTTTAATTGGGGTGAAGGAAGAGGGAATAGACCCCCAAGTAGGCCTTCCAGGAGAGTCGACCCTTGGACCTCTAAGATAGGCAAGGATATCAAGTGCGCTGGACCACTCAAGGTCCTAGCATCTAGCTTAAGTCCCTATGCTTCTTAAACTTGTTTTTAAAGGACTAGCGATAATACAATATTATAACAATCTAATAAGGTTATTACACTTGGACAGATCAAACTATAAC
Source organism: Quillaja saponaria (assembly GCA_029379385.1). NCBI lineage: Eukaryota > Viridiplantae > Streptophyta > Magnoliopsida > Fabales > Quillajaceae > Quillaja > Quillaja saponaria. The sequence continues at coordinate 19,065,207 of CM055605.1, read as the reverse complement.
AGATTAATCTGAATTATAACTGTCATAATTAATATATCATTAATACTGTAAAGGATGTCATTATGTCTTATTATGACTTTAACTACCGTCATAATTATCTGATTAATACTATGACACATGGCACAATCCTATTGGCCATAATATTCTATATAAAGAAGCTAAAACCCAAAGGTAAATTAGATTTTCCTCTCAAACCTTACTCTTTTACAGCTTTTGACCTTTTATTCTCTGACCAAAAACTTAGCATCAAAGTTTTTACAAGTCCAAAAGTTTGCCCCTTTTGCAGGTCAATTAAGTGAAGGATATCTCAGCTGGTAAGATTTGGTTTTAACACCTTGTTTTATTGGTTATGCTTTGTTTTACTGTCTTCTCCTTGTTAGAACTCGTGGGTCGAATAATAAAAGATAATGGTCCTGTAATATTAAATTTCATGCCTATACCTCTGTTTAGCCGTGCTCCAACCTTTAATGCAAGTTTATAAGCATCCTTCACCTTACACGGGTTATTTAAACTAACTTGGTCTTAGATTGGCAGCCTTAAATCGTTGACTTATCTACTACTTCTACAAAGAGATATCTTGTTGGACTTATTGTTGCACTCCTTCATTCCCTTTTTCCTTTGCCATAAGTTATGCACTTTTGATAAAGTACTTGCTCATAGTAAAATCTTAAGGTTAAGAATAATATCATTGAATAAAATTATAATGATGATATATGAATCACATTTCTGGTGAATTTATATAAGAATTGTTATTTTAAGAATTTTAGCTCTTTGAACTCTTTTAAGAGTTTTCATACTTCAACTAATTATCTTAACTAGTTCAAATCTAAAATTTTTGAAAATTTAAAAAATGTCATAGTTACATTTCAATAAACACACTTAACCTTAAGATATTTTTTGTTAAATTAATGAAACAAGGGTAATGATCACTTATACATATGAATTCATATGTCATCATTATAAGTTTATTCAATGTAGTAAGATATTAATATCTGATCCTAAAATTACAAAAGACAAATTAAGTTTTAATGATTAATACTATTTATTAAAACAAATATAACATCAGTCATATTTTTAAAAGAAATAGATCCAAGATTATTAATTGTTGAATCAAATGTAAATTTAATTCAATAATATTGTATTTGATTTTGATTATAACTAAATAATTAAGTACAAGTTACAATAAATAATTCACTTAGAAAATACTTTATATATATGTACAGTAAACTGAGTTAAACAAAAGTCAATGACTAAAAGCAATAAAGTCAATCAATTAAAGTGGTCATTTGATGCATTTCAGTGATCACCTAATCGGTTGAGTCTTAATACAACAACATTTGCAATTCAGCTGAAGTGTTTCAGACAGCTGAAGTCCTGTAAGTGGATCTATCAGTCTGCTAGATTGATTCAACTCATCTATCTCTCTGTTAGCAGAAGTTTATAAGTGGATCAAGACTAGTTAAATAGAGCTACAAAATGAAGTGTTCATTAATCTCTCAGCCAAGTTAAAGTCACAAAGTTGATAGTACTTGAAAAAAGATGAAGCCTTTCTAATGCAACATTTTATTTAGTTTGCTGAAGTAATCAATTGAAAGTTAAAGCTAGAGGTCTATATGCCAACAACAGTAAATCAACAATTAGTTAAACAATGTCATTTTGGAGGATAGTATCTTGGCCCAATAATGACAAATTAAATGGGATGAATAGTTTGGTAGACTAAAAACATCTTTTTCAAAAGCACACAAACAAATAAGCAACTAACACAAAAACTGAGCAACAAAAAGAATAAGTTAGAGAGATTGCATAGCAGATTTATAGTGGTTTACAAGATCTCCTTGCTACATCCACTCCTCAAACTTCCTTTGAGAGTTCAATCAACTAATAGCTAAATTGCATTGCTTAGCAACTTTTACACCAGTTGAAGTTACAGGAATCAACAAGAACATTTTATACAAACTAAAATTATGGGAATCAGCAAGAATCTTTTACACCAAGTTCTTCAGAACTCAACATTAGCAAAATTTTACCAAGGTTAACACAATTCTCTAGGTTCTCTGTGAATCTCTACTTTCAAATATGTTCCTATTCAATATATGGAGTTTAACTTGAAAATAGATGTTTCTTAGTAAAAGATAGTTGTTCTCAGATATAGCATCATACATATACGTCCTTGCATCTAATATCAGTCAATCACCGTAAAAGTAGAATTGTGTCACCTAGGTATGACATTACAATCTAAGAAAAGTACCACATTTCTAGGATTTTAGCTATCTAGTTTTGTTTTCATGTATATTCTGATGAGAGAGATATTTTTGAAATGACTAAGTTAGGGAAGATGATTACCAATTGATGTTTCATAAAAAATAATGCCATATGAATAAGTCACTGTGACTTTAGTTGATTAACATAGCTTTAGTTAATACGTCCTTGAGTCTAATATTAGTCAATCACGGAAAAAGTATAATTGTGTCACCTAGAGATGATATAGCAATCTGAGCAAAGTACACGCGAGGACCTAGAGAATTGTGTTAACCTTGGTAAAATTTTGCTGATGTTGAGTTCTGAAAGGTATTATTGAATAAAATAGCATTTGATTCAACAATCTACCCATTTTTTATGATTACAAAATAAATAGTTTAAATATAAAAGAATTAGAGAATTGAAAAGATTTTCAACAAAAGACTCCCTTTGAGTAAAAGATTTATATGTTCTCCAATTTCCTTATCATGCTTGAAACTGGATCTTATAATAGCATGTTCAAAATTTTAAGATATATACACATGTATCAGATTGATTTTCCTGCTAGAGATGGAGCAAAAAGCTCTTTAGGGGAGGGTGTATAGTCACTAAAGTGAAATTATACACGAGTTTGTTAGAAGAGTGTCGAATGCCTTGGTGTTTCTTGTAACTTCTCCCCACACTGAGCCATTATTGCCTACATCTTAGCTTTTTCTAAGCATGTTGCTAGCATTGTAATTTGATCATTTTTCAATTAATGAGAAGTTGAAACCTTTTTCTTGCATATTGTGTGATATTTACTCTCTTGTTACTTATTTGCTACTTCGTTGCATAGCCTTGCAATTTGATACCCGATGGGCATTTGAAGAAACTGACTTGCTACGTATCCATGAGGGGATAGCAAATGTTACACAGGCGTCTTTGCATGTTAGTAAAGTCAACCCGTGACAACTGGGCATGATTGACACGTTGTAAGGAATCAGTCAATTAAGTTAATTTAAACCAGTTATTACCTGTTTAAGTTAGTGGGCTAGAAGGTTCCCAAGGTTAACTACCTAGGTCAAAATGGCATATAAAAGGCGAATTAAGATTTTGTATTAGACACAAACTTTTCCACATGGAATACTAATTTGTCTTAAATTTCTTTATGCTTGTTGTCATTTTATCGTTTTTTTATTAAGATTTTCTGCATTTGGTTTCCGTAAGTAAATTTATCTATATTGCTATAGATTTATTGCATTTTTAGGAGTTAAAGAAAAAATAGATGCTACATATTGATATTTTGAAATATTGATATGAAACTAACATTTTTGTTTAACTATAATGACTAAAAATATAATTTAGCCATGACTGAAAAACTTGGAGCTTCGCATTGGTAATATATTTTATCCCTTATTACATTTCATTAAGTTTTAATTTCCTACCTATTTTGACTAATATTTATGGGCTTAAAACGTAGCATAACTTGCACTCGGATAGGCATTATTAATGTTCAATTTGACGTGTTCCATTTATGTTTGGGAAACAATAGAAGTCCAAACAGCCGCAACGAAAAATCTTTAGAATACTCTTCCAATTGTATATTAAATTTGACTTCAATTAACTATAAATTCAAGCATAGAAAACTAATTCAACAATCAACCACAATCATGGGTTTTTAAATAAATCATTTTCCCCCAAACCCAAAGAAAGAAGGTCCAAGTTATTTTAGTCAACCTTCCTTGTTATATTTTTTGCAGTCCTTTTCAAATGTACAAATACAAAATTGGAGCCTCCATTCATCTTCAGCTTTCAACAACTCAGATAACATAAATTGGAAAGCAAAATATAGGTAGAAGAATTTCAAAAGAGAATACCACTAACCAACTAAAAAATGTCCATTGAAGCTCCCACTATTCCTCTTCTTACGTGGGAAAATTCAATTTATCCCATAGGTACCGACCCATTAACTCATATTTCATATTACAATGAATCTCTTAAAACTTTCCATACTAGATGATAAAAATGTTCAATGAAACACATTTATTTTAGTTTCCAAAATATAACAATTTAGCAAAATTTTCTTTCAATGTTAGTTTTTACAAACCTCACCAGTTTAATTTAAAAAGAAATCCCTAGTATAGTATCGAGAGAACTGAACCCTAAGCACTCGATAAGTCATCCTTTAACATTTCAATTTTCTAAGTGAACACTAAACTGTTACCTCTGTTATAACCTAATATTTTAATGTCTGCTTTAAAAAATTGGTACATAATTTGTTGTAACTAGATAAATAAAATTTAAACAAAGTAAAAAAAGAAAAATTAAAGTAAATGAGTATTGATATATAAAATTGGTCTTTTAGTATTTCTAACTCCTAGGAGAATTAATAAAATAATTAGTAATATGAATTAATAGTTAATTATGTATTAGTGGTGAGGTATGAAATTGTAATAAATTGTGTATTAGTACGAGTTTCATTTCTAGTAATTGATTTTTAAACCTTATTAGTAGTGAGTTATTAGGTAGTAGGGAGTTACAAGTTAATGAGTTAGAGTTACTAGTATATATATATGTTATATTGAGTCTTATAATATTTGGGTCTACCTGAAGTGGCATCACCAATTGTATTGGTTATGAAATGAGTTATTGCCTTACAATATTATCTTTTCATCTCTAAATGTCTAAATGTGTGTTTGAGTATATGAGCTCCCACCACATTCTAACAAAGTGGTAATGTGTGCTAATTACACATTCCAACAAAGAGATATTAAGAGCCCGCCACATTTCCAACAAAGTGGTATCAGAGCTGATAGTTTGGTTGAGATGTTAGATATGAGGAATAAGACTTAGGTGTAGCTCACGATTGAAGTTGGATAATGTGAGGTTATCCATAGAGAGAGACTCATTGTTGGAGTATGAAGAAAACACATGATGCACAACCCATGATGAAGTAAAATACTCATGAGTAAAATGAGTGATGATAATTGGATATGGTCTGAAGGCTCACGTGAGAGAAAAAGAAAATGATGAGACTAATGTTTTTGAGGTAGAAAAGAATATTGTTGTGTGAAAGAAAAAAAAATTTGTTATGAATAAGAGCCTAGCTCAAGTGAAGGGAAAAAAATGTGTTCAAGAGATAGACAGAATTGAAGAAGTTGTTGAAAGTCCTTTGGTGAAATTGTTGTGGATTTATGAAGGAAAACAACAGATGAAGTTAGTCGATGTTGCTAAATGAGGGCCTTGATGTTGCAATTGCAAAGTTAATTGATGATGAAGATCAAGAAACGAATTAGGCTAGTTGCATAGTTGTTCGAGGAAGGAAGAAAAAATTGTAAATTTGGTTACTGGAAATCAATAGTTAATTAGTGAGCAATTTTGAAGACAATTCAAGATATCAACATGATATAAACACTGCACACAAGAATAAAAAAATTTAGAAAAAGAAAATTTCAAATTAAAGGAGAGTGTTGAAATTGTAATTTGAAATTGATCTTTTAATATTTCTAACTCCTAGGAGAATTAATAAAATAATTAGTAATATGAATTAGTAGTTAATTGTGTATTAGTGATAAGTTATGAAATTGTAATGAATTGTGTATTAGTGGGAGTTTCATTGCTAGTAATGGATTTTTAAATCTTATTAGTAGTGAGTTATTAAGTAGTAAAGAGTTACAAGTTAGTGAGTTAGAGTTACTAGTATATATATGTTATATTAAGTCTTGTAATATTTGGGTCAACCGAAGTGGCATCATCAATTGTATTGGTTATGAAATGAGTTATTCCCTTACAATATTATCTTTTCATCTCTAAATGTCTAAATGTGTGTTTGAGTATATAAGCTCCTATCATATTCTAACAAAATGGTAATGTGTGCTAATTACACATTCCAACAGAAAGGTATTAGAGCCCACCACATTTCCAACAATATATATGTGTGTGTATAAATGACTTGGGAATTGACATCCATCACAACTTTAAAAAGTGAATTTTGACTTAATTATCTTATATTGTTTGATTTCTCTTTTAGTTTTTTTTTTTCTTTTTACTTTTCTTTTCCCCTTAAATTGACTTAGCCCTTGATTTTTTTTTTCATTTCTCTTGGTTCCTTGAGCTTTCTTTTCTCCCTAGTTCTTGCCGTGCTCCTTATCCCCTGCTATGCTCCCTGTTTTGGCCGTGTATCTCCTCCTTTGCAACCATAAGTTCCATCTCCTTCTTGGTTGTGACTGTCTTCTTCCTTGTATGCTCATAGCAACTGGTGGTGTGGAGTGAATCGATATGGGTTATTACAAGGATACAGAAGTTTATGAGATGTATATTGATCTGAGGTATATTATCGAGCTCTCAAATGATCATAGGGGATTCATCAAGGATTGAGATTGGAGCTTCCTTGACTACATTGAAAGCTATTGAAGATTCTTCTGCTGAGATCAAACTTGTGTCTCAATACCATTTCCATATGGAGACACAAACTGCCCTAACTGTACCAGATGAAGACAACTACATCATCATTTATAGTTTGATTCAGTGCCTTCAGTTTGCATACTCTGCTATTGCTAGATATCTTGATATCCCTGAACATAATGTTCGTGTAAGTACTAGAAGGTTGGAGGAGGCTTTAGTGGAAGGGGCTTAAAAGGCATATCGGTGAGTATTAGTGTTATAGAGGTTTTTTTAGATATTCTCAACCTTACTCAAAAGTTGAATGGGAAAGTAATTGTTTATAATCTGGACCTTAGTACACCACATTAGGTTTGTTCTCCTTTTCATTTTACCATTAAGATTATCTTTGTACGTGTGTTTCGAACTTGCCTTGAATTTGATGAATGATTGCAAGGCTAGCAACAAGTAGGTTGGCTTATGATCTGTTGATTAGTACATAAGTTTTTTTATTAATCCAAAACATTCATGAAGCATCCATCAATTATTTCTTGTGGCAGCCACCATTTTTAGTCTTATTGTTGGTAGTTTTTAGCTTCTAATTTTATTTCTCTAAATATTCTTAGCAAATTAGTGATCTAGGCTTAGGAAGTAAAGAAAGGGTGATGAAAGTTTAGAAATAAAGGATATGTGTGTGTGTGTATATATATATATATATATACATATACTATATGATTAGTAAGAAAGTAAATCTTGGAAATAGGAACATATTGAGATTGAAATGGGTTAAGTTGGGATATGAATAACATGGAAATTTGAGGATTTATGTTGAATTATTGGGGTGTGTGTGTATATATATATATATATTTATATATGTATATATACACATCAATAAAAGGAACTTATGCCCTTAAAATGTTTGATAAAATGTCTAAAAGAACCTAGTTATTATCCTTTTGGTCTTTGTATGAGAATTGAATGTAAAAACAAAAAAAAAAAACAAAAAATGGAAGGGAAATTGAATGATGGAATGTTGTTAATGGTAATCATAAGTTGGTAGTATGCTATTGGAAGTTTGGGTGTTAGTTTGTTGTTAAATCTTTATGATTCAAGTTTATAGTAACTCTTGAATAATTAATTTAACCTTAAAGTTATTATTGGAATTATAGGTAAAGTAAATTCTAGGGATTTAGTTTAGTTTTATTGATAGAAATACATATATACAAGAAATAAAGTTGGTTGCCTTTAAGGTGGTTATTGAAAAGCCTTAAAGAAACTAATTGTAATCTAATGAATAGAATTTAGTAGATTGAAATCTTAGGGGTTAAGCATTATTTAAATTTGAATAAAAATTTAAGAACAATGAGTAAAGAATTATTGGCTTAAGTGGTTAAGCAAAGGGAGCGCAAGAGAAAGTGATAAACAAGATTTGTAAGCTGGTGAGTCGTTAACTGCTACCCTTTGGTTACTAGATTATTATATGTAATTGTATGGGTATTTGAATAAATGTGTTATATGGAAAAATAGGCATGTACAGTGTTATTGTGAGTTATTTGAATTATGTTTGATGATTGAAATTGTTTATGGTTGATAAATACTAACAAAGTGAATTTTTCTCCGAAATGAATTTTACATCCAAATTTGAAATCCAGGTGCACCTAGGATATTTTGATTCTGATAAGTGTTTTAAAAGAATTAAGTGCTCAGCCCCGATAGGATAGATTATATATAGAGAATAACCTATTGTGCGGCGTGTAAATGCCTGGTAGGGGGAGATATTATTATGTGGGGCTGAGTTACTTAGTTAGCTCTTTGTATGATTTGATTGCTTTGATTATTTTGATTGAATTATACATGGTACTATTTGAGTTGTGCTTGATAAGTTTATATTTCCATAATCGTGTATGTGTTACCTTAGTGGTTTTGAAATTTAAGATATGTTGTTATTAATTGACTATATATTATATATGTGTGTTGAGTGATACTAGTGCTTTTTAGGTATGATTTTCCACTTACTGAGTCTGGATGACTCATCCTTCTCTTGTTGATATTGTTTTAGTAACAGGATCTCAAGAGATGACAATAACCAATATTGGGTTTGTCAAGTGTTTAGTGACAAGATATATTCGAAATCTTATACTTGAATTCAATGATGAAAGTTTGCAGTCACACTAGAACTATGAAATGTCTGATTTTACATGATGTAATAGTATAATTATTTATTATTTCTGATATGGTTGGAGTGGAGCTCCCTTGTGTAATTTTGTGGTTATTATGATCTGGTTATATAAATAAGTAGTTGTACTTGTTTACATTTTGGGACATGTTCCATATTGTAGAGAACTTAAGAGCTGCAATGTATATTCCCACATCCAAAACTTGAAAATGATCTATTACTTAAAAAAAAAAAATCTAAATTTTATTGTTGAAATAATCTCGTAAAGAAACATTCATGACAACCATAACATCTTGTAAGCTGTCACTTTAACTATCAAACATTCTATAGACTCTAATTATGCCTGTCATTCTAACCAAATTTTAAAAACCTAAACTCATGTCACTAGACAGGAATTCCAAAAAAGAACTGCCATTTAATATTCAAACCTAAATTATCAATTAAAAATTTTAAATACCAATATCAAAACCTCAAGCTAATGTTATAAATTCTACCTTTAAGATCAAACCACCTAGCTGGACAGTTTTTTTTAACAAGACATTACTGAACCCCAAAATATTTACAACCTTAATACTTCGGCCTAACCATCTTATTTTTCCAACTACAATTATCTTGAAATTTCCTGCATTTGCCAAATTAGATAGCCCACTCATTAGCATTAACCAATAATCTAAAATGTCATCAAATTTAATGACACCCACTAAATGAACAAATCAACAAAGGAAACTCAAGAAAAATATCAACGAAGGGACTTACCTAAATCAACCTATAAATCCTTACAATAAAAGAATTCAAAAGAACACACTTTCCTAACAATCCACCTGATAATTCAAGCCTAATAGATTATGATCAATAAGCAATACCAATTCAGATATAAGAAGAATCCATCTAAATTGTATTATCCACATACAACCTCATTAGATAACAAAGCTAATATCAAGGTATTCATGCACCATACTAGTTTTACAAAATTACTTCACAATTTAAAAAAAAAAAAGCTTCATTCTTTTGATTCTTTCTTGTAGCTTATAAAATTCAATAAATTTTGAATAAAACCAGCAACTGACATCCCAAAATATAATACAAATCATTAATGCTTACTTCACAAATATGAGTAATTCACAATATATATATATATATATAATACTACAAGTATATTTCAAATCTCTTATAATAAATAAACGCGTAACTTATCAAAAATTAAACAAATTAAGCGAAAGTCATTTAATCAAGTAAACAACTAACTGACAAGATTGACTATAAAAACATAACAAAAATAGCTATGGGAATAATTCATTTAAAACTCATGAAGATCTAGAATTTAAGAGGCAAGAAACATAAAATGACTTATTTTATAATACCTCTTACTTGAAAGAATCTTTTATTAGACTATAGGTACAAGCTTTTGATGAAAATCTAATTCAAAAAAACAATCATAAAACATTAAATAGGGAGGATTCCAAGACAAAATGTTATAAACAAACCAATAGGCATGCAACCTAAAGGTCAACATTAGCCCTATTAGCTAGGCATCCAAATCCATATCAATCTCATCATATTTAAACAATTCCAATCCACATGCTTGGCCAAGCACGAGGCTAGCATCATCTCTGCTAGCTAGGGTTATACCAAGGTGCACCAAGGCTAAGAACACCGTTATTAGCTATGGTATTCTGATAGGGTTTCCTCCTAAAAATCATGTTCCATCAAACTAAATTATATTTTCTCATAAAACCATATAAGATGCATCTAAAAATATCTATTCCAAACTAATTATCGAACACCACGATACAAGTGGATTAAATATTCTAATAAAATATCTTTCCAAAACCAAAATAGAAAAATTTGTAAAATGCTATAGATTCTCGGATCATTTCCTCTTAACTTTTTATAAACAACTCATTTCATTTCAATATCTCATAAACAAATTTTTTATTTCAAATATTCAAATCTAAAGCTTAATAATATCCAATATTCTAAAAGTTTAAGTTTTCAAGTCTAGTCCAACACTCGAAGTGATCCACATTTTCAAAATATTGCTATATTTCCAAAATGACAAACTAAATGTCAAAAATACATATTATAAAAATATACTCAATTGGCTTTATGAAATTAATGATCATATGAACATCAAATATGTAGCCAAAGCTTATACCGAAAGTAACTAATATAGACACAAATATAAAATGAATAACAACTAGTCTCCAATTTTACATACTCTCCTAAAAGTAAGAGATTTTATAACAAAACACCAATTCAATTAACCAAAATAAGAAACATATAGAATTTCTTGATGTTCAAAACTCAAATGTAACTTCAAAAATGTCTATTCCCGAAGTTAGACTCTACTGTAAGTCTTCCAAATTTAAAGTAATTTTGTTTACACTAATTTTCAGTTTCACAAAAAGGAATATTCACTTAAAAAATAATACTAGAGTTTTAAGAAACCATGTCATATGTTGTAATTACTACTGACCTCAACAGAGCAAAACTAACAAACACCACATAAAACCCAAACACATGACCACACACGATCATTTTAGTGAAATCCAAGTCACTTAAAAAGATTAACCTATCAATGGATGAACATATAACCATCAATATAATGACTAACAATTATTTTTTATTTTTTATTTTTTTAAGAATTGGGAGCAAAAGATCTTTAAATAACAAACAATTTGATTTGAAGTAGCATAATCATTCCTTTAAAAATAATAACAATAATAATAAAATGTGTTCACCAATAGATTAAAATTTGAAATCTTATGATGTAGAATATTTACTTGTAAATAATATTACCATAAGTGCTATAAAGTAAAACAAACAAAAATAATTCAAACTTTCAAACTTGTTGAAATTCTGTTACCTATAATTGTGAGCCCAATCATAAAAAAATTCATAATCGAAGTGCTTGGTTTTAGGAACCTTAAAATGTAAATATTTGAGAAAATAACAATAGGTCTTTCAATTAAACTTCAAATAAGCAAGTAAAATTAGAATTGAAAACAATAACCTCTTTTAATAAAGATTAAAGTAAAAATTTCTCAAGCAATTCTAGATCTAGAAATTATTATATATATATAGGTACTAGGATGTGAGGGAAAAGAAAATAATTTAGTAGGATTCTTGCTTACCCAAGTGAAACTTATAATAGACACCAATCGAAATCACTGAGCTTTATAAACCAAGAGATGAATGGATGGATATAAGATGGGTTGGTTGATTTTGGCAAGGTTTGGTAAAAGGAAAGGAAAAGAAAAAAATGAGACAGAGTTTTGCCTCTGTTCTCTACGTTTCCTTGGGGAGTCATGCGTGAAAGAGGAAGGGGAAAAAGAAAAAAAAAAAGAAAAGAAAGAAGGGTGATTTGACAAATGCCTTCTCCTGTCTTTTTCTAGAAAGTTTTTTTTTATTTTTTTTTATTTTTTTTTATTTTATGTTTTAGCACATAATTTATGTTTATATATAAAATTATAGTTTTATTTTTTTTAAATATATTTTTTAACATCAGTTAGACTTATAAAACATGAACTAATACACGAGGTGCTACAGTTCCTAATATCAGCATTACTTGCTCTGGTTATAATAGTTGATTTTTCTAGATAAATGACTATATTAGTGATTTGATATCTTTTATCAGGGTTGAAAATCTTTAATTGATGGAGGCAAAAATAGAATTTTATTTTGGTAACAAGGAAGTAATACAGTATATTTTAGATAAAGGTAAGGGAGAAAATATATGACCATACAACTCATGGTTGAAGGTTTTGATGGAATGAGGTGTATGATCATCCAACTCATGGTTGGAGATACACCTCATATTACTCTTCGTGCCTATTTTTAGGATTTGTCCATCTCCTTATCAAGGCTTCCATGAAGCTTTTTCCAATGCCACCATGTAGATTTTTTTAGAATAAGTTAGCTTAATGACTAAGCTAATTATTCTTGCCTCAATTGTTGACATTTCTATAGTTTAGAAACATAACCTATTTGTACATGAATTGTGTAGATAATTCTAGAGTATAATTAGCTTAATGAATAAGCTAATTAATCTTGCCTTCATAACATATTCTATAGATTTGTTTGACTAACGTGTATGATTCTACACAAATCTAGATATAGGCATACTTGACCTTTTAGATTTTCAAATTATATTTCTAACACTTCCCCTTAATTTGAAAATCTTTGAACTTGGAAATTCTCGATTCTTAAATCTTTCTTGATCTTCTAATGAAGTCTTCCTTCCGGTACTTGCTAGATACTTTTTGACAATAGTGCTTGTAGACTGACCTTGTAGTACTACTTTTCCTAAAGGCACTACTATATTGTCTTATTGACAGTGTACTTTTAGACTCACCATATGATGCTACTCCCTCAGAGGCACTAGTTTATTTTGGTGATAGAGCTTGTAGATTCACCATATGACGCTATTCTCTCAGAGGCACTATTATGTTGTCTTTGTAATAATGCTTGTAGAGTCATTATGATGACTCTCTCAGAGGCACTATTATGTTTTATTGGTGATAGTGACTTTGCCTCCAGTCCTTGCTTTGATCCATCCTTTGTAGTTTCACTAGTTTCTTTCTCCTCTCTAGTTCTTGAACTTTATCCCAACGAACATTAATTGTCACTCCCTTGCTTGAACCTTGAATAGCAGAAGCTTTCTTCAACATCCCATTAGATAGCAATAGCTTTGACTTGAATCTTGAATAGCAGAAGCTTTCTTCAATACTCCATTAGATCGAACTGCTTTGACACCATGTTGAAAAATACCATGTTGAAAACTGAAAGCTTTTAATTATTAGAGTAATAGAATTTTATTTTGGGTAACAAGGGAGTGATACAATATATTTTATGGGAGGAGGTATATGATCATAGATACACACATTGGTGGGAGGTTAAGGCGTATAGAGTTGTCATGGTTGACATAAATTGTCTTGATAATTCTAGAGTAATTTAGCCTAATGATTAAGCTAACTCCTTGCCGTAGTACTAGAATTATCTTCAAAGTTCTAATGCCTGGCTAACTTAATTCTTAAGTCTTTGTAGCTGACATATACAAATGTCTAGATAATTCAAGATTTAGTTGAACTTTCTAGATTGTCAAATAATATTTCTAATAATCAGCCTGTCTTGTTCCAGTTTACAATGAAGACAGAGTAAAATTATTAGTTAGTCCATTTTTTTCATCATGTGCAACTGGTTTGACTTGGTTTCAAAGACGCTTGTTTGCTTATTTTTAACAATTATGTTTGTAATTCGAGCCCCCTTTCTTGATGTTTTTAAGACACTTGTAGGCAGATTTTTGTTGGGGAGGGTATGGGGTCTCTTGAATCATCTGTTATGTGTTTCTCAATTTTCCCACTTGGAATTTGTTACAATCTCCTCTTTTTCCTAATGGTTGGTCTTATCTATTCTCCCTTTATAGAACTGTTTTGGCACCAATGACTAGATTGAAGTCTTACAACAATGTTCCTCAGCCCCATGCTAACTTATATTACTCTCAGAGAACTTCTAAAGGGGGTCTTCTGATTAGTGAAGCTACTGGTGTTTCTGACACTGCTCAAGGGTGAGTGGTAGTTTCTTAATATTTCCCAATTACTTGATGAGGACAATTTACTTGTGTAAGTATCATAACTTGCCTAGGTAGTTTGTTTGGGTGTTCAATCTTTTATCTATAAAGGTTTCCACAAACACTTGGTATATGGACAAAAGAACAAGTGGAAGAGTGGAAACCCATCTTGGATGCTGTTCGTGCCAAAGGTGGTATCTTCTTTTATCAACTTTGGCATTGTGGCAGAGTTTCAAATCAAGGTATCCTTTTGACCCACTTATTCCCACATCTAAGTTAACAAAACTAGTGAAATTGGGAATAAACAGATTTGAGCTTTCTGTATAATTCTTCAATTTGATAAAAAAAAACTTAAAATGACAAATCTTTTTAGCAGTTGACTTCATTTTGTCGATTTTTCGTGTGGAGCTCATGGCACTTCAGCTTTGACTGCGGAAAAATGAGACTTATATTAATAACTGCATATAAACTCTAAATTGATTGAAACTTGAAAATCAGATAAGATATATGGTTTACAAACCAATGGTGGGATGCAATTCCAGCATGTAACTGAAATTAACAGTTGTGAAATGTAAATCCTTCTTTGCTAATCAGTAGGCATTATTTGCATGCAACCTGGCATGTTTGGTACTAGTGATGTCAAACATGTAAACTTAATTTGTCGAAGCTTTGGCCTTTTGGGTAATTAAATTTGTTGCCTATACTTGATTACAATGTAGAGCTTTGCCCAAGTGTGGTTCTTATGGAACCTCTGTTAAAGTTATTAGATAATATAAGAACAAACCAAAATCTAGCTTGTCCATTTTTTTTAAACCTTAGTTCTGTAAGCAACATATACAATTAATGCAAATGTGCAATTTCTAGAGAATTTAGTAATGAAACATGATGTATGTACAACTTACAAGAAAACTGTAAAACTTTAGAGAGAAAGAGAGAAACCCAAGAGAATGTGGGTGAATTGAGTGAGTATTCCTCACATAATGAACATATATTTATAATGTAAAATAACTATTACAAGTATAATCTTAGAGCCAATCAAGGCTATAATCAAGAAACTAATAAGCCTATAGTCAAAAGAACTAATTAAGGAATAGTCAAGGAGCTAATCAAGGAAATTAATGCTGAAAACTATTCACTTTTTCAACAAAAACCTAAATCTGTACATCTCTAGTGAAATAAATCAAGGTTGAAACGACGTGAATGAAAGTCTCCTGTTTTGGAAATTGTGCAAAGTGAAGATCCGAATTCAGCCAAGTCAATTGGGACAACATGTAATATCCATTTAAACTATCCTTGGTATAACTTCAGCAACAAATGAATTAATTTGCTTGATCCATCGTGGTGCAAGTGATGTAGGCATATTTTGAAACCCGCTACTTTCTATGAAAAATTATATAAAGATAAAGTGAAAGGAGAAAATTTGTAGTCATGTCACAAAATTTTAACTTTGAACTAGTTGTTCTTCTCTACAAGTGATATCCACTTTATGAATCTTTCGACACAAATAGCTTTATTAAAGTTGGCATTATGATGAGTCCTGAATACTTATTATATTAGACATGTATACCTTATTAGTCTCTTGCCAAATTCATGAGGGACATGCTCAACTCTAATTGAAATTTAAATCTTCTAGTTGGAGAATAGCTTCAACTTCCATATTAATGCATGCAGATTTTCAGCCAAATGGGCAAGCTCCAATCTCTTGTACAGACAAGCCATTGACTTCCCATGACGATGGAGAACAGATGAAATTTCTCTTATCGTGAATGACTTTAGACTCGCTGCAAGGAATGCTATAGAAGCTGGAAAGTTAACTTACTATAATATAAAAATGTGTTCACATAGCTTTCAGTCGTAATCTATACAAGTAATGCCATGGATGTCAGATTACACAATAAAGCTACATGTAGAAACTGGTTTCAGAAATCATACATAGATCTCCTTTGTATTATATTTGCATAAATGTTGTTCAACTTAACTTTTACATAAATTAGAGCAGGATGTCTTTACGGGGAAAAAAATTGTTCTTAGAATGTCTTACAATTTTTTCTGTTCTTTTAGGATGACAAGAAGACTTTGGCTTGGTTTGGTAACCATTTTTCAGAGAGTGCATCAATTTAGTTATGTTTGGTAAAAAAAATTTGGGGTACTTCCAAAAGCATCCTAAGGGTGCAAGGGGAGCTTCTACTTTTAAAAATTTTAAAAATTAAAATGACCTTAACTTTTAAAGAAAATTTGTAGATTAATTATCTATCTTTTAATTATCAATGTCTATTATAGTCAATTTAAATTTTTGGAGTAGCTTTATAATGAATTTACCAAACACTATTTATTAAAACCAATTTTTACATTATTTTATCAAACACTATTACTGTGAATTTTAAAGCAACTTTAAAAAAAATCTCCTTAAGATTTCTTTTTAGAAATTTTTTTCTCTATAAATTTTAGCTTTATATCATTATAGAGGGTAATATCTTCTGCAACAACTTTAGCCGCCAGCTCTCCATAGGTGTACTTGTCATAAGGGATAACACCTCCATGCTTAATTTTTAATTTAAAGGTAATCTAGATAAGAATTTTCTTTCCAAAAATCAGCATTGCAATTTTCTCTAAATTTTTTTCAAAAGAAAACATCTTTATATCATTTAAAATGAGACAAATTTGGTCATTTTTAAATTCATAAGTTGTTCATGACTTTTGTCCAAGTGCTATCAATTGGTATAGAGCCAGGCTCTTCGACTAGTCCTGACTAATCGAAAGGACAACGGAAAGGGACAATTTATAAATCATCAAAAGTTCCTTTATAATGTAAAACTAGGGATCATTGTATAAACTCTCTCAAAACCTTAAACTAAATGGCATAAAAGATAAATACTTTAGTCCTAATAAAAATGAAACTTTAATAACATAAAATAAACCTAGAATTCAAATAAAACGTAACTAATAACTTCACAACTAATTATATCCCTAATTGTAATATTAAATAATTTAAATACCATTAAATTATAAATCTTAAATTTTATTTGTTCGTTTTTCATGGATATCTTATGAAATGCTTTATTAAGCGGTTTGTAATTTCAGTTACATAGTGAAGTTGAAAATCTTGATTTGTAATGTTTTGCAAAGTAGCATCAGAAAAGTAATAGTTGAAAGTTCTTTGAGAGAAAATTGCTTTTCTTTGATAAAGTTATATAATTAATGCTGAAATTATTAATATTATTGAACTGTTTATCTTTGTTTCATACATTCCCAGTAATAGTTAGAGGTTGTTATTCATAAATTTGATATGCTGATATTTGTCTATCATATAGGTTTCGATGGAGTTGAGATCCATGGTGCGCATGGTTTTCTAATTGAACAGTCATGAAGGATCAAGTGAATGACCGAACAGACGAATATGGTGGATCACTTGAGAACCGTTGTAGATTTGCCATAGAAGTTGTTGAAGCTGTCTCTAATGAGATAGGTGCAGATAGAGTTGGAATAAGATTATCTCCATTTGCAAACTATGCAGAATGTGAAGATTCCAATCCAGAAGCATTGGGCCTCCATATGGCTGAATCCCTGAACAGATATGGCATTCTTTACTGCCACATGGTGAAGCCAAGAATGAAGACGCTTGGAGAAAAAACTGAATGCCCCCAAAGTCTCGTGCCAATGAGAAATGCTTTCAACAACACTTTTCTGGTTGCTGGAGGTTATGATAGGGAAGATGGGAGCAAGGCTGTGGTTGAGAACCACACGGATCTCGTTGTCTACGGACGCCAGTTCTTAGCCGATCCAGATTTGTCAAGGAGATTTGAGCTCAATGCGCCCCTCAACAAGTACAATCGAGATACATTTTACAGTCCCGGTTCTATTATTGGTTACACTGACTATCCATTTCTTGAAACCACTACTTAAAACATGCAAGGAGAAGACCTTTTAAATTACTGTCATTTGACTATTCTCAATTTGTTGTTTTTGTTAGAATATCTTATGTTGTTATATAATCACACATTGTTTGTATGTGATATTATCATCTATCATAAATAAAGTCTATATTTGATTATTCAAGCTACAATCCTTTGCTCTTATATTTACTTTACATAGTATCACAGCGATTCAATCAAAACTCCTAACCCTTAAATAAAACCATCACACCCATAAGTTTTCGGCGATGCCATAATCGGTACAAGATCCAAGACAAGCTAAAACTCATTTTAGGTCAAGCTAGCCTTAAATCAATATCAAAGTACAAGGAATAAAAATAAATAACAACCTTCTTAAAATCTAGTGTAGTTGTGAAGCAATACTCTATTAACAAATATAGTCCCTTGTAGTAAAAAGAAATATTGGTACTTCCAAGACTCCAAATAAAGATGCAGACGAGTCAAATATCTGCAAAACTAGGAAATAGAGTAGAATGAACTTCAACAAGCTCAGTGAGTTGGCATATACAATAAATAGAAAATTTTATGCTTGGAAACATAATATACACATTTAACAAACAATGCATCTCATAAAAACTTTCCATATTAGATCATTAGAATGTACAAGGAAACACAACTATTTAATTTCTAAAATATAGCATTTTAGTAAAATTCACTTTAATGCTAGATTTCGAAATACTCACTACGTTTAATTTAATAAGAATTCCCTAGTATGGTGTGGAGAGTACGAAAACCCAATCACTCAAGAAGTCACCCTTTAACATTTCAATTTACTAAGTGAAGCCTAAAATGTTACCTCAAGATCAGATATAAATCTTATGAAGCTAAAAAAGTCTTAAACAATACAACCTAAAACCTCAAAGTAGTTTGACATGCAACTTAATGGTCATTAAAAAGAGAAAAGTTCAAACATACTAAAATTATTGGAACCTAATAGCTACAACATATAATCTTACACCCAAAACTTAAAAGTGATCTATTACTCAAAAAAAAAAAAAAAAATCTAAGTCCCATCATTGAAGATGATCTCGCAAAAAAAAAAAAAAAAAAGTTCACGACAACCAAAATATCTTGTAAGCTGCCACTTAACTGGTAAACATGCTATAGACCCTAACTATGCCTATTACTCTAACCATATTTTAGGAACCTAAACTTATATCACTAGACAGGTATTCTAGAAGAGAAGCTAGTACCAAAAATTCAAATCTAAGTTATCAATTAAAACTCTAAATACCAATAACAAAGCATCAAGCTAATGTTATAAATTCTACCTCTAAGTTCCACCCACATAACTAGATAGTAACATCATGACATTACTGCACCCCAAAAGATTTAAAACCTTAATACTTCAACCTAACCAACTTATATTGAAATCGCCTTGCATAATCAAACTAGTTATCCCACTTATTAGCATTAACCAAGTAATCTGAAATTATCAAATTTAATGACATTAATCCAAATATACATTCCATTGGTCCACAAATTAACTCACACTTCTAGACAAGTTTTCACTAAGAACAACACCCACTAACAAAGAAAATATCAACTTGAAAACCAAAGGAACTTCTTACCAAATCCAACTCAAAAATCCTCTAAATAAAGGAATTTGAAAGAACATTCTTTTCCAACAATCCACTTGAGAATTCAACCCTAATAGATTACAAACAATATGCAATACAAATTCAAATATTATAAGAAGAATCCATCCAAATTATATTATCCACATACAACCCCATTAGAAAACAAAACTATATAGTCAAAGGTACTCATGCACCATAATAGTTTTACAAAATTACTTGACAATTTAAAAAAAAAAAAAAAAAAAACTTAATTCTTCTCATTCTTTCTCATAGTTTAAAATTTTAATGAATTTTGAATAAAATTAGCAGCTAGCATCCCAAAATATTATATCAATCATTAATGCTCACTTCACAAATCTGAGTTATTCATAAAGAAAAATATAATACTATGAATATATTTCAAACCTCTTATAATAAATAAACACATAACTCATCAAAGGTTAAACAAGTTAAGTAAAAATCATTTAATTAAGTAAACAACTAACTATACAAGGTTGACATAAGAACATAACAAAAATAGCTATGGGAATAATTCATGTAAAACTTGTGAAGAATTTAGGAAGCAAGAAACATAAAAATGACATGTTTCATAATACCTCTTACTTGAAAAAATCTTTTATTAAATTATAGGTTTAAGCTTTCTTTGAATATCTATTCAAAAAACAATAATAAAATATGAAACATTGAGTATTCCAAGACAGAATGTCATAAACGAACTAATGGGCACATAACTCAAAGGTTAGCATCAGCCCTGTTGGCTAGGCATCCAAATCCATATTAATCTCATCATATTTAAACAATTCTAATCCACATGCTTGGCCGAGCACGAGTCTAGCATCACCCCTACTAGCTGGGGTTGAACCAAGGTAGACTAAGGCTAACAAAGCCGCTATTAGCTATGGTATCTGACAAGGTTTCCTCCAAAAACCAAGTTCCATCAAACCAAATTATCTCTTCCATAAAAGACGCATTCAAAAATACCTTATTCCAAACTAAATATCAAACACCATAATACAAGAGGGTCGTATCTTCTAATATAATCATTTTCCAAAACAAAATGAATAAGTTCATAAAATACTTTATATTATCGAATTATTTTCTTAGTTTTTCATAAACAATTAATTTCATATTAATATCTCATAAACAAATTCTATTATTTCAAATTCTCATCCAAAAAAAGGTAAACTAAACATCAAAAATACATATTATAAAAATATACTTAACTGGCTTTATAAAATTAATCATCATATGAACATCAAATATGTAGTCAAAGCTAGGGGTGATCTCAATTTCGGTCTATTGGTTTTTGGAGAGTATACTAATAGAAACCGAGTAGTTGTGCCTAAACGCCCAAATTCGGTTTTTGTTGGTTTTGTTAGAGGCTCATTAACCAAAATTCTACTAACATAGAATAGTCGGTTCCAGTTCAGTTCTTATTGGTTTTTGGTCCATTGGGCCCTTTTCTTTCTTTAGTTTTTTGGGCCAAAATTATAGCCCAATTTGGCTTTTGATCATTTTATACTGAAAAATATCATACTTTATACGTTTTTGGGCTTAAAAATGAGGCTCACAATTTTATTTATTTATTTAATTGATAATAAACCTGTTACACTTTTTTTTTTTCCCTAAACAATGAACCTATTACACTTTTTTGCTACACACATGAACTTGTTACACTTAAAATAAAAGCAAGCATATTAAAATGAATCATGTCCTGTAAAAGCAACACTCTAACAAATACAAGTTGATAGATTCTCTAATGATTGATGATCACAAAAGCAAGCATAATAAAATTCCTGCACCGCATTATAACAAAAATCAACCAAATAAAATAAAAGCAAGCATATTAAAATGAATCACGTCATGTAAAAGCAACACTCTAACAAATACAAGTTGATAGGTTCTCTAATGATTAATGATCACAAAAGCAAGCATAATAAAATTCATGCATTACATTATAACAAAATTCAACCAAATAAAATAAAAAAGCAAGCATGATAAAATTCATCACAAAAGATTTATGATCAAATGTTCACAGCAAGTCATCAACTAAATTTAAAGTGTTAAGCACAATAGTTTTAAAAAAAAAAAAAAAAAAAAAAAAAAAAAAAAAAAAAAAAACCACAATAGTTTTTAAAAAGCAAATGTTCACTACACTTCATTCTTCCTTCCTTTTTACCCATTACAACATCCAAAGCATTGGCCTGCATGGTGCATAGATAAAAGCACAATAGTTTAAAAAACAAGGAACAAGTATAGAATCATCAACAAACCATAATAATGTAAACAAGTGAAAATAAATGATGCACAACTAACTAAAAGGAAGTGTCACCAATAATGATGCACAACTAATCAAAATGAAGAATGAAGATAAAAATCCTAAAACAATACCAAAGTGCAAAAATAATTAAAATGCTTAAAACAATAAGAAAACTCACATCTACTTATCATCAAGTATCATAGGAGACTTATGCTTGTTGATTGAAGTTGAAGACTCTGTTAGAAAGAAACAAAAAAAATACAATAAGTCAATTACACCATAAAGTATTTAAACTAAAAAGAAAATTACTAAACTACAAATTTAAATACATGCAGCAATCTCTTTTGATTGTATGAGTTCTTTTAAAATTTCTTTACTTTCAATAGTAAAAGTGGTAGGACCTAGCCAATTTTGCAAGCATATAAGTCATTCGACAGTCTCCCAATGTAATGAACTTCAAAAATCATTTAGAATATGATTGCCAATGGTAAAAACAAATTCAGAAACTATAGTGCAAACTAGGATTGCTAATACATCATGGGCAACCAATGATAAACCTTAAATTTGCTTGAATTAGCCTTCCACCATAGAAGAATATCAAAACCATCCTCCTCAAGGATAACATCCTTATCCAAGTACAGTTATATCTCTGATTTAGCTACTTAATCAGTCCTATACCTCTTGTTGACTTGGCTCCTCCATGATCTCAACACATCTTCAAAAGAGGACTTGACTTCCATCAACTGCAATATTAGATTCACCATGTCTACCAAGTTTGGACTCATCATTTGAAGGAACCCAAACCTCAGCTCTATAAGCATTATACAATCTCATTAACTGCTCCTTAACATTATACTCCATATCCATTGCAACATCGAATGGATAAGTAGTGTCAAAGATATATCTTAGAGATCCAAGCTTATAGCAAGGATCAAGGACAACTGAAATGAACATCAATGGGTTAATTTTCTCTATATTATCCTAATACTTATCAAATTTTAGCTTCATGCTCTTCGGCATCCTTTATAAGACATCATCATTTTTCACTTGACATAACTTAGTCAATTGCATTTTCACTTGCCCAATTTTATTGTAACATACAAGGCTCCTGGAAAACTCAAAATAATATTATGGAATACTATGAGAAATCTCACAATAGTTAAGGCACAATCAAGCATCAAATAAATGAAGTTCCATCTAGTTGGAACATCAAGGCACACAAATCCTTTGCTTTGAACTTTCTCACTTTCCACTAACTTGACAAATCGTGCACTCCTAGATGGAGAAGACCTAACATTACTACATTTCGAATTGCAGAAGCTGAAGACTGCAATTCCTAGATTCCATTTGAAATAACTAAGTTCAAGATATAAGCACAACATCTCATATGCATGAACTCTCCCTCTAATATTGCTCCCCCCATCTACTTAATTTTCTTTTCAAGTATCGTAAAGCTACTGTGTTGGCACTAGCACTGTCCACTGTAATAGTAAACACCCTCTCAATCCCCCATGCTAAAAGACAATTCTCAATGGCCTTGCCTATCTCATCACCCGTATAACCACCATTATTATAGAAATTGAGGATTCTTTTATGCAAGGTTCATTCATCATCAATAAAATACACAGTTAAAGCCTTGTAGTTAAGATTTTGATTGGATGTCTAAGTATCAGTAATTAGACAAACCCTTTGTCTTGTTCTAGTTAACATGCTTCTCAATTTATTTTTCTCATTAATGTAACATTCCCAAATCTCCCTAGCAATGCTCGTCGAGATGGACACTCATGCCATGGAACTAGATCAAATAGAAGCCTCTGAAATGCATAAGACTCAACATGCTTTAATAACAATTCCCTAAGAATGATGTACTCAACTATAACTTTCCTCACATCATCGACACCATTTACTTTGTATTTGTTCTTGAGAGCATCACTAGTTTTCTTGTTTAACATATCATCTATACCTAATTGTCATTTTTTTTTTCATTTTCATCTTTTATTTTTTACAGACAAGTAGATGATTATTCATTGCACCAATGCCATCTTTCCTAGTATGACATTTAACTACTTTACGATAATGATTGCATATAGCATCAGGATGAGGATCCAAACCTTCCAATGATGAAGGGATAAGCTCAAATTCACTCCATATCACAAATTTCTTATTTTTCAAGAAAGCCTCCAGCTTAGCAATTCTTCTTATTTCACATTGAGGGGGAATTGTTTCTGCTTCATCAAGAATCTCGTTTAAGTCTTCATCTTCATTTATTTTTTCCATATTATGCCTGCATTACGTAAAAAAAAACAAAAAAAAACAAAAACAAATAGTCAATCACACAAGACACAACCACTTAACAAAAGAAATAATAATTTGTATCCGTCATACATGTACATTATATAGAATTTTCAGTTATTGTGGTAGAGAATGACATAATATATGTACTGCTTTAATTGATCCCTTTGACAATCCCCATAATATTATATTATACAAAAGCCCTATAATGCCGACAAATGAAATTAATCTCTAAAAAAATTAAAAGGAAAAATAAAAGTTGCTTGTGGACTAATCATTGATTAATTAGGTTGTCAATAATTCCAAATTGTATTGTACAAAAATAATAATTATTATTACATTATTATTTTTGTTCTTTATCCCTTTTAAATTAACCCCTTTTGTAATTCTAAAGTACTTCTCCATTATTGAATGTTAAATTTCATTTGGGACAAAAAATAAACGAATCACAGAGGTTAAAACATAAACATGAATTCAAAGCTTTATTAGTCCATACATTCACTTATATATATGTATGTACCTATCTATATATTTCTATCCCTAGCTATTGAAAGTACTTGAAACAGAGGCACGTTAACAGTACCAATACCATTGCAATTTCCAAACCGTGACATTGATGGTAACAGAACCAGCTAAGGCCTAAGTGACACCATGGTCCATACTCCATAATACAACACCTCAATTTAGCAAGAAGTTACTACGTACATAAATTTCTATACTAAAGATATTACAAAACAGAGAGATTGAAAGTTGAGAGCTTGAGAGTACCTAAGCTTGCAAATCAGAGAGCTTGAGAGTTGAGAGGCTGAAAAGAACGTAATGATGAAGGCAAGACAAAAATTATCTACACGTAAAGATCACCTATTCACCTCTGCTAGCTGCTGCAACTCTACAAGTCTTGAAGGGATGTATGGTGAGGCCGTGAGAGGCTGCTGCCGAGCTGATGAAGCCGTGACCGTGAGCCCGTGAAGCCTGAACTGGTGCTTTTTCTCCTTATGCCGAGCTGGTGGCAGTTGATGAACAGTTAAGGCAGGATTGAGACTTTCGCTTTCAGTGTTTGGAATTGGGGGACAGAAAGAGAAAGTGTGAAGCGTGTAAAGTGTGCAAAGTGAATCGTGAGAGTGAAGAGAAGGTTAGAAAGGAAGGCTGAAAAGTGAAATGGGCTAAAGTGATAGGAAGTTGAAAAAATGAAATGGGCTCAAAATAGTTAAGAGAATGGCCGGGATGGGCTGGGATACAAACAAAATATGTATATATGTCAAATTTGGTTTCGGTTTCGGTTGGAACCGACCTATAATACTAACCGCTACTGAAATGTCAGTTTCTTAACTGAAATGGAACCGATATATATCAGGAATCGAGACCAAATCAAAATTTTGATTTCGGTTGGTTCAGTTTGTTAGTTTTAACGGACATATATGCACTTACTCAATGTTTATCTCAAAATTAACTAATATAGACGCAAATATAAAATCAAAAACAATTAGTTTCTAACTTTAAATACTCTCTTAAAAGTAAGAGATTTTACAAATCAATAAACCTAAATAATAAAACATATATAATATCTCAATGTTCAAAACTCAAATATAAACTTCAAAAATGTATGTTTTTGAAATTAGACTCTAATGAAAAAGGATTATTTACTTTAAAAAATAAAAAAAATCATACTAGAGTTTTAAAACTGTGTCACATGTTGTAATTATCACTCACTGGCCTCGACTAAACAAAACTAACCAATACCAAATAAAGTCCAAGAACATGACCACAAACCATCATTTTGGTGAAATCTGAGTCACTAAAAAAAATGGTTAACCCTATCAACGAATTAACATATAAGCATCAATATATGATTGACAATGAAATTTTTTAATAATTGGAGTAAAAGACTATAAGTAACAAATGATTCGATTTGAAGTAGCATAGTCATTCTTTTAAAAATAATAACAATAATAATAAAATGTTTACCAATAGATTACAATTAAAAATCTTATGTTCTAGATATATTTATTTTTAAATAATATTATCATAATTGCTATAGGGTAAAGCAAAAAAAAATAATGCAACTTTCAAATTTGTTGGAATTCTATTATCTGTAACTTTGAGCCCAATCATAAGAAAAGAAAAATGAGGAGGATGCTTGAGGAAGCCCTCTGTTTCTTTTTGCTGGCTGCGGAAGAGTAGCAATTGGATGAATCATGGTGATAACAAAATGTCCACAAGATTTTCCATTTCAAGTATCACTTAAGTTATTTCAATTAAAATTCATTTAAAATGAATTGTCTAAAAAAAATTGTATCCAAACACACTCTTATTTTAACTTTCAATAGGCTGCAACTTGAGGCTTTTCCCTTGAGCATAGGCTTTGCTTAAACTTAACGTTTCTAGAGAATAAAACAAACAGATGATCAATGTCCTAATATCCTTTTTTCAAGAGAAACAATTTGCATCTAAAACAGAAACCTGTTACAGAAACTATAGGCTAGACTCTATCATTCTATCATAAGCAAGACCGTTGATCCTTAATCCAAAGTTTCTATGTAAGTTTGCCCGAGACAAGAAACAACAGCATAACTCATAAGCTATCCAGGGTCTCATTCCTTATCAAAAGAATGTGGAACTAAACCACTGAAAGTGTGCCATGAAATACCTCCTAAAACAATATGAACTTGCGATTATAAAACTTTCAGTAATATAGCAATAGAACAAAGTTACACACCATCATGTGGCCTCTTGGCCCAGCGGCACCTGTCTGTCCTTGTAAGGGTTGACTCTCCTTCAAGTCTACATAGGCTATTGAGCATTGACTCTCCTTCAAGTCTACATAGGCTATTGAGCATTTTATAAGAAATTTGGTTGATCAACCACTAGTAGTATTAGGTGTGAAAAGGGAGACTTGTTTTTCTGCAGCATTAAGGGTGGAAAAAATGATCATTTTGCCCACCCTCTTTGGGTGGGAATATGTTTCCCGTATTGATGAAAAAAAAAAAAAAGTTAAAATATTCTCATTAAGGGTGTAAAAAAATGATCATTTTACCCACCCTCTTTGGGTGGGAATATGTTTCCCGTATTGATGAAAAAAAACAAAAGTTAAAATATTCTCATTAAGGGTGTAAAAAATGATCATTTTGCCCACCCTCTTGGTTTAGAATGCTACATCTTTAATCAATAAAAAAAAATTAAAATATTTGTTTTAGGGTTACACCAATTTAAAAAAATTACCATATCAAAATTTAGATTTTTTGTTTTTCATTTTGTCATCTATTTATCTGTGAACTATGCAATATCCCATTCTCTTTGTTGGGTATTAAATACCCATAAAATGACAAATGTTGAATAGAAATGATGATAAATCAGCAGGTAAAGAGTTTTTTTTACCTGCAAGAAAAACTTGCCAATTAAAGTTGTTATTTATGTTTAACCCTAATAAATTTATGTTTTTACCCATAATTTTATTGAATGTTTTCAATTAGACCCCAAGCTATTTTGCAGCTGAAAATTTTTCAGCCTGGACATTTTCATTTCAAAAAATGGTAGTGCCAAAGTTAGTGGGCTGGAAATTGAAACCTTTCTGCTAAACAATTTGGCTCATGACGTTAAAATCTTTGCCTTCTTGCATGTTACAAACTCCAAATTGGGCATCAACAAAAGCTCAACATAATGATTTAAAAAAACCAAAAAAAAAAAAAAAATTACAATCTAACAATCTTATTCATTAGTATCTAACACCTGCAAAGTGCTCGTAGATCATCCACTCTTAGGGTCCTCGTATTGTTTGCACCCGTTCTTCACCTGCAATTTGCTTATTCTTCTCCAGCAACTTCAATACTCTCTTCAATGGTGTTCTGAGCTATTAAACCCAAGCTTACCTTATTATTATGAAAAGGGGTAATAAATATTTTTTATGTAGTTTTGTTAGAAAAGTAATGAATACAAATATTGTTATTTTTATTATTATTATTAGATATTTTATCATAATAGGAATATGTTGAAATAATTAATTAGTGATAATGAGTAAATGATATTATAAATAGTGATAAATAAAATTAAATATCATTAGAGTTATAGATTTACTTAAATTAGTTATTATGAAATTTTGTATAATATTTTAAAATTAGAATTAGAAATTAAAGATCCATGCCAATTGTATTTATTATTGTGTGGATGTGATATGTATGTAACATTTCCAAATTAGAATTTTAATTATAATAAGTAAATTTAATGTTTATTTTACGGTTATGGTTAGGAATTTTATTTTAATTACTTATTTTGATAAATATGTAGTTTTTATAAATAATGTATTTTTTATATAGTTTTGTTAGAAAAGTAATGAAAATAAACATTATTACTTTTATTATTATTATTAGATATTTTATCATAATAGGAATATGTTGAAATAATTAATTAGTGATAATGAGTAATGCTATTATAATTAGTATTACTAAGTCAATATTTTTTGTAGTTTTATTAGAAAATTTATGATTAGTATTACTAAGTGAATAGTTTTACATGTTTTATTAGATAATAATTAATGAGATTTGTATTTTATTATAATAGGTAAGTTTGTTGAAATAATTAATTAGTGATAATGAAAACAAGTTATTAATAGTTTGATGGAAATTAATTTCATAATTATTATATTTAGTGTTTTTGCAGTAAATTAGGTAGTAATTTCATGCTAATTTGAGACTTTTTAAAGGAACAAACCACATCATGGATCACATAATGATTATGTGTTATATGAATGATGATATCACAACTGGGTCAAAAGGTTTTGAATATAGTTCACCTCTCGTTAAATGTATTAGGATGTTGATAAGTATCGAATATGACCAATTTCATGCTCGTTTTTACAAAGCCTTAAAGGTTAGCTAGAAAACCAAGTATCTTAGCATCATTTGTTGATTTATAAATGCATTAAATAATTCAACTTGGTATAGTCCAATTAAAGTAGATGATGATGATTTAAAGGTCATGTTCAGACATGCTAATCTGCAAGGTCTTGGATTTTGCTTGGAGCTTTACTTGGAGAAAAACATAGTTCAGGGTCTACCAGGACCTCTAAATCTTAGTCATGATGAATCCTAATTAGTTGCCAATGCATATGCATCGCAAGATAGATTTGACACTATTTCTAATTATACAATAGACATCGTTATCTTAATGGTTTCCATCTCTGATGTTAAACTCGGAACCATCCTATTTTGACGATCCTCATACCATTGATCCTGAAACCTGTTTTGAAGATCCTTATGCCATTGATCCATAACAGGATGATAGTGATGTGATAACCTGGATTTTGATGCTGATGTTGATGATGAGGATTTTATCGAAGAGGAAGAAGATGATTTATTAAGCAAATATGTCCTGAACTCCTTCTTAATTGACACTAACATTGAGGAGGCATTCGCAGCAGACACTTTTAATATGACGTCTTAATACTAGAAGTTGCATGGTTATTTTCATAATGGACAATTTTTCAATACGAAAGTGAAACTTAAAAACACCATGAAGTATTGGCACATAAAGAACCATGTGGCATTCAAAGTGAATAAGTCATCAAAGGAGATTTGGGATATCGATCGTAAAATAAAAGATAAGGGATGTAAGTGGAATTTGCGAGCCCATCTCAATAAAAAAAACCTTAAAAATTTATGATAAGTAAGATAGATGTACCTCACATCTGTGTTTATACGGGCATGTCAATGGATCATTATAATCTCAATAAGAGTATAATTGCTAAGTTTATGAAAATAAAATCATGAAAGAACCTAATATGCCCAGAAATGGTATTGTGCAGGATGATAAGAGATCACTTCCATTATGAATCCAATATGCTCGCATGTTATAAGCGTGTTGTGCATAACAACACATCAACCAGAAACAGTATGTCGAATGGTATATGCTTGATAATCAACAATTGGTATACAGTCCACAATTCATGCCTTTGATACACGATGATTTATAGCCTGAATTTTGGTTTCCTCGAGTATTTCTTGACGTGAGATAATTGCAACAAAAGGATAGGCCGCAATCTACAGGTATGCCTAATAAGATAGATTTGGTTGAAAATATTAGGAAACAAAGTTATAGAATATGTGGTCTCGAGAGGCACAATCGAATAAGATGTCCTAATAATACACAAGGTTCTGGTTCGCACATACAAAATTAGGTTTTTAGTTAATGTTGCTTTAATTTGTATTCCTTGTAAAGGAAAAAAACTTTCAATTTAGTTTAACTTTAATTTTATATTGATTGTAAACTAAAAGCATGTTTTCAGTTTTTCCTTATCTGGGGTTTAGGTTTAAGTCCCCTTCATCTCTTATATTAGTTTTTTTGATATTAATAAACAGATAGGGGTCTGCCAAAACCCCCACCACTTCAAGGTATTTTATTTTTAATTAATAAAACACTAAAAATTGATATACATATACACTAAAATTGTTTGTTTTATGTCATACAGATTAATGGAGCAATATCCTCTAGATTGTTTTGTCTTCTATCTTCAAGACACCTATCATTCTGATAGATTATATGCCTCATCAAAGGTATATAAATTACATCATATTCATTAAATTATTATATTGATTACCTTTTATTATTTTTTATATTTCAATTCCATAATATAAACATCTTTTATGATGATCAGGATGACACAACACTACTGGTACAACGTAGAGAAGCTATCGTCAGTCTCGTATATTAAGAGCTTGATGAACAGATCGTGAATTACATTCGTATGGTCGAATTTTATAGAATAATGAGACTCAAGTTCATTCAGATAGATTGACACTTGATTACAGTTTTAGTTGAGAGATGCTGATAGGAGACTTATACATTTCAAAGTTGGGATATAAGTAATATGAAAAGAAAGAGTTGTGTTGAATTCTTGACGTATATGTATATACAAATACATACACACAAATGGAAACTAAATACGTTTTCAAAGTATTCAACAATGTGTCTAAAAGAAATTAAGTGTTAACATATATGTAGAAGTTGATTTACCTAGGTTTGATAAATTATATAGCTAAAAAGAAAAATGATATCGAACTAATTAACTTTATTTTAAGATATTCTGATAAAGGGTTAACAAGATTTAATTTTCAAGAAATATGTTTGCTTGGTGTAATTATGTATAATTTAGAAATCATGGAAATTAACTTTGAAGTGGTTATTGAAGTGAAGTAGGGACATATTTTGTAAGTTGCATAAATCTAGTATTTCAGGTGCTTTTGGGAATGAATTAATTAAATATTTCTAAAGAGGAAGTGTAGCTTATTTTCTTCGGGATGATAGCTGGAAAGTTTCATAACCTAACTCGAGATATATTTATCATTAGAGCTGTTGGACCACAACTAGGTTCATGCAGGATTTTTGTCAAGTTTCAGTTAATCCGGAAGACTTAGATAGGGTTTATTGTTTGAATTAACTTAGGACCCTAAATAAAAGTTGTTCTTAACATATTAAAGGACAAATATGGAGTGGTGTAGGTCTTAATTTTATGATTTTCAGTTTTTGACTGAAACTATTTTGATGTAACTGATCTTAGGGGGTCTTAAAGGTTGAGTTAGGGGTGGAGTGCTATAGATGAATTATTCCTAACATCTTGATGAATTAGACTGGAAAGTTTCATAATTGAATTTCCAAGTATGACAATTTTATAAGCATTAGAATCCTATTCTGACAACCAAAATTTATATGTGCCTTGTTTATACACGTGTGAGGATTTGAGTGGGTTCAAAACTAATTTTAGGGAAGTGCCTAAATAAGAAAGATAGTTAATTTCTTAAAAATAATGTTTAAACTTGGTTTTGTTAAATATGGTTAAGTGTATAAGTGGAAGTCAAATATATCTTTAAGATAGTGTAAAAATGTCTAAAAGGGGTAAACTTTAAATAAATACATGAAACTTAATAACTCTAGATTTTGGTAATTAAAAGGTTATAATCTATAAAATTTTCAAACTAAGTAATACTTGAAAATTTTACTTATAGCTTTAGAAAATGTTATTGAGTCAACAACACACGTGAATGCAAGAAGAAGTAACGAACAAGATCGGTAAACAGTGAGCGGATTACATGCTCTTTGGTTGCTAGATTATTATGTGTAATTGTACATGTATTTGAACATATTTGCTATATAAAAAACTAAGCAAGTGTAGTGTTTCATTGAGTTATTTGAATTATGTTTGTTATTTGAAATTGTTTGAGATTGATAAGGGCCAACAAAGTGACTTTTTCTCTGAGATGATATTTATTTATGGAATTAAAATCCAAGTGCACCTATGATATTTTGATTTGGGATTTAAAGATATTTTGATTCTAATTAGTGTTTCAAAAAGAATTGAGTACTCAGCTATAGTGGGATGGATTGTGTAAGGAGAATAACTGGTTATGCAGGCTCATAAATGCTCGATAGGGAGAGATATTTCTTATGCAGGGCTGAGTTACTCTGTTGGCCCTTTGTATGCTTTGAGTGTTTTGATTGTTTAGTTCAAATAATGAATTATGAGCATTTCAATTGCTTTGTCTATCTTATGAATTATGTGAATTGTGATTTTATGATGATTATGAGTACGTACGTGTAATATTGAATTAAGACTTGAACATGATTATATAAGATTAACTAGTGATATGTGTTCTTATGTTTTGATTAATGTTGGTACCTTCAGGGTACATTATTTACTTATTGAGTCCGTGGCACTCATACCTCTTTTGCTAATACATTTTTTTAAGTAACAAGATTTCAATCTATTGCTTCGCCTATCTCGTGACCTGCCGATAAAGTATGACAATGTATTTTTTCAAGATCTCATACTTAGACCCAATGGATGAAAATTTGCAGTCACAATAAGGATGTTGGGTTATTATGGTTGTTTATATAAATGCCAATTTGTTACTGTTTGTGATATTAACGGAGCGGAGCTCCTTGATTATATTGTCTTTGTTGTTATTTAGTTGAATGTAACTAGGAATTTACATGTTAGTATTTTGGGCATGTTCCACATTGCAAGAAACCTTTGCCGAAATTTTTAGTAAGTTGATGTATATTACAGTAAAAAATTGTTATAGTTAATTTATGTTTCATAAAGTTTACTTTTATGCATTGGTTTAGTTAAGAGTCGTATTTGTTTCTTTGTTTTGAAGTCATGGTTACGAAGGATTGGTTACGTAATCTTCCGACCAGTCATGACTCCATGTGGGATGTCACAAGTTAGCATCAGAGCTAAGGTTTAGAGGTCCATAACTAAAAATGTAGGATGTTATTATTTTGTTTTCTTACGTTACTTGGGGCATATATGGGCTTAGTGATATGTTCTAATTCATCATGAAACTTCAAGTTGTGATTCTCTAATGTACTATCCTAGGTCTCATAGGATAAACGAGCATAGAATTCATTTATGTTTGTTTAGAAATGATGACATGTAAAGATCTTATGGTGAGTGGTCATGTTATGAGTTATGTGCGATAATAGAATATTAGATTTGATCAAGAGTTAATCAGACCTTAGGCGCCTTTGATAAGAAATTAAGTTATAAAGAACCATAAGTAACTTAGTTAAAATCTTAAATTTAGAAATGTTAGACCTTGTAAGAGGTAAACCATTTAGTTTAGTTAAACTAAATATACAATTCTTTGTAAAACTAATATACTTAAGATTTAAATAAAAATAATAAGGAGTAGAGGAAATAAAGTATCTACTTTATG
Source organism: Quillaja saponaria (assembly GCA_029379385.1). Taxonomy (NCBI): domain Eukaryota; kingdom Viridiplantae; phylum Streptophyta; class Magnoliopsida; order Fabales; family Quillajaceae; genus Quillaja; species Quillaja saponaria. The sequence goes on along the minus strand of CM055605.1, from coordinate 19,031,094 downwards.
TAGATTAGTGGAAACACAAATACATGTGTAGTATATCCATTTCCTCCTAAACCTTTTTTCTCAAGAGATATGAAAAGCTTTCTTTTTAACATCAAGCTTACAGACTAATTCCAATATTAAATATCGAATCTTGGAATCAACATACTTATTAGTTAAAAGAAAAGAATGATTTGTTCTAGCTATGTAGTGATTAATGGCAGTTGAATTTCTCCTCCCACAATACTATTAATTTATTTGATCGGTAATAAAGATTCAAACTTTTCTTATATTCTGAATATTATTAAGTTTAAATCAAGAGTGAATAATGTTCCGAAAACTGTTTTCTGTATCCAATAGAGAATAACAAGATTTTAGTTATGTCTTTTGAATACATTAATGTTTCATTAACTTTCATAAATCATGAGAGCAAGAAGTAAGTAGTAACATGTGAAATATTTTATGTGGTCTTGCAAACATTTAAAGAAAAAAAAAAAAAAAAGCTTTGTGTTAAATTCTTCTAGTTTGAAATTTTGATAAAATGTGTTTAAAGTTTGAAATCTATTGGGTTGAGTGGGTATCTTTTGATGTCTAATAAAAAGTTAAGCCTGAGATTCATAAAATTTCTTTAATGGATTTAAGGCTTTTTGTTGAATTCTTATATTTTCATTTAACTCAGTTCATATCAATTAAACTGATTTTGGTAACACCAGTTACAATACCTATTATCCAAAAAGGAAATTCTACAAGTAGTATAAGTTATTTATTAACAGAGTGTTACAATCCAGTATGGCAGCATTAGGAACATTAACTTTAAAAACTTTAAGTTGGAGATAGCGTGAAATTTTTAATTAATAAGATTAATGAGTATCAATGTATATGTTGAGAGATAATGATAAATAACATGAGTATAAAAAAAATTGAATCGATAAATATTGTAAATTAAAATAAATATATATATACACAATTATATATATGTATAATCAGAACAAATATCAGCTGCAAACTTAACTAAAAGGTATAATATGATAATAAACTATGAAATTAGAATAATACGGTGTAAGTCTCGATTATAAAAATAAGTGCAAGTATAGATAAAATAAATGAACGCTATACCTATATGGATATAAAATGTATACACACAAATAATTTAAAGTTGATTTGAATTTTGATTTTGTTTCATATAATATTACTGATAAATGAAGTGATACTCATGCTAGAAATATAAACAATTATAGATAATTGTGAAGTGATATTCTTTTGAATAGATAAACAAAATTTCAACGATTTACATGGTATTCTCTTTCCTTTTCTTAATAAAAAAGATAATTGAAAAATAAATAGTTAATAATAAACCCATTAGAAATAAGTACAATTTAATTTAACATTTTGTTCATTTAGGTTTAATTGTGTCATAGCTCTATAATTGGGATTGGGCTTATCATTAGATAAATTACATTGCTAATATTGATTTTAAAAAGAAACGATACATACCTCTAGTCTGTGAACAACTAATTATTTATAAACTAGTATAGGTTCTATTTATAGTTAATAGGGTCTCTTAAAAGATTTACTAAATTCATTGACTTGTTTTAAAGGGTAAAAACAAGTAAACAACTAGTCGTTAATAGAATTTATTGTCGGCTTTCTATAAATTATTTGTTTAGGCAAGGACTTTCTAATATATCATAAGTTAAATCTGTATTGATAGATAACTAATAAGAAGAGAATAGTATTACTATGAATAAATTTGTATCACATACCGGTAATAGTAGTAGAAAAAGAATATTATTTTGTACTTCCATGTATGCTTAACTTCATATATTCTTGTACAAGGAAATCACAGTTAAAATATTTATTTTATTTATTTGCATAAAAAGTTTTGTATTATGGAAACTATGTGTTGCGTATATCAATATCACATAGACGACTCCTAAAAAGTGATAGAAGGAAATTAAAAAATTGAATATGATTGTCGGACTCTATTGTAATATATCAATAAGATAAGTTTCAAAAATGTTTACCTCTCAATTCCCTTAAACTAGACATTTTAAGTTTTTCAATAAACTAATTTACTCTGTCGAAATAAGAGGAAACACGATAATCTTTACACACTTTCTCTGCATATTTGAATTTTTATGTACATAGAAAATATATTTATATATTTTGTAAAGGAAATAAGAAAATTAAGAAATCTATAGATAGAATTTTTGCTAATCAAGGAAAATAGTTTACTTGAATCAGAAAAACCCTTATAAATTTTAATTTTAAAGTAAATATAATCTAATTTATCTCACTCATGTAATTATCAGATATAGTTCATCAATCTGAATTTTAAATAAGGAATATGATATGTTTTTAAGCATAGATTGGGGTTTTGGTGCTTAATTGTTATAGTAGCATAGTAGAAGCTTGAGTGTCATGATAAAAGTAGTAAGTTTAGCGCTTCTAAGAGGCTGACTTTGTTTTCAAGGGAAATGGATTAAAACTTCTTGAAATTAAATTTTCCCTATTTTAGTTAGATGGTTAATTTAATCAGGCTTATTTAATTTATATTACTGTACATCTGGTATTGAAAAAGTTTCATGTGTTACGGATTCAGGAAGTCAAAACGAATAAGAACCTAATGTGAGAGGAGTAATCAGTGGCAGTTATCAATGAATAAGTTTGTGAACTTCTATTAAAGATTAATCTTTGATAAAAGCGGTATAACAACATTACAATGAACAAGATGCCACTTGTGAATATAGAAATGCGATAAAATAACAATATCTACATCTATTTGATTAAGTTAGGTAAACGATTTACCCATATTCTTTTTGTTGAAATTCAGGATGAATTTCTTTTAAGGGGGAGATTGTCATAACCCTTACAACTTTGTATCGTAAAATCAAATTTTAGATATAATGTATAACTTTTAGTTGTGAAAATAATTAAATACATAAGTAAAGTAAATAAATAAATAATGCAATTAAACATGTGTATATATATGTGGATATAACTAGGAAACTTTTACACCACATTTTTTTAAAAGACTTTGACTGTAATCCTTTAAGAAGTTGTCTTATGCACACTTTTAGCCAGGTGTGAAACATAGTATCTACAAAGAAAATTAATGTGAATAAACACTTGGTATATATATACACATATGTATAAACTAAGAATTAACATGAATCACAAAAAATTATTTTGACTTTGACTTGCTTTACTTTATTTTACTTTCTTTTCTTTTTCCTTGTCCTTTCTTCACCGATTTCTTGGAAAAATCTTCCACCACCTTTCTTTCTCTTCTTCCCCTGTTTTACTTTCTTTTATTTTTCTTTACACTTATTCCCTTGGTAACTAATTAAACCCCTCCTTTTTAGGGCACAAATTTTTTCTTTTTCTCCTTGCTACATTTGGCCTTGAAGATTCTGTTGGCTGAGAAGCTTGGTCCTCATCAAGAATTGTGGCAGCAGCTTGTGCTTGGGTAGCAATAACCTTGGATGAGCTCCTTATCTTGCCTCTTGAGTTATTTTTTGGTTAGTTTTCATGAGGTATATGTGTGTAATGGGTAGTTGTATGGCAATAACATTACCAAGTTGCCGTCCCTGTTTTAGGGTAGCAGCTTGGTCACTCTTTTCCTCCTTCATTGCCGGCCATAAGATTTGACTTTGATGGTGGTGTTAAATGTTTAGGAAGCTTGGTAGCGAGATAAAATAGGTGCAGAATTTCCTTTTTGTCGTGAGCTTAGTTGGTGGTCTTGTAGTACATAGTTCTAGTGCTTGGAAATTATTAATGGATAGTGAGTGATTTAGGTGTTGTTGATTCCCTAGTTTAGGATATTTATAATTGGACACAAAAATTTAAGAACAATGAATACATAGTTATGTCTAATTGCTAAAATAGGAAATTAGAAATTCAAGTATGTTAATATAGGACTTGTATACTCTAAGTTAGATGAATTAATTTAAGATTTCTAAAGAGAAAATGTAGCTTATTTTCTTGGGATGATATATGAAAATTTTCATAACCTAACTCGAGATATATATCGTTAAAGCTATTGGACTGCAGCTAGATTTGTGCAAGACTTTTGGCATGCTTTAGTCAGTACAAAAAACTTGGATGGGGGTTATGGTCTGAATTAGCTTAGGATCCTGCATAAGAGTTGTTCTTAACGTAAAAAAGACAAATCTGAAGTGGTAGGGTCTTAATTCCACGTTATGTGTATTTTAGAGGTATTAGAAGTCATGGTTCTAATTTTTGGATTTTAACTGAATCTATTTTGATGTAACTGATGTTAAAGGGTCTTAAGGTTGATTTAGGAGTGGAGTGCTATAGATGAATTGTTCCTAACATCTTGGTAAAGTATACTAGAAAGTTTCATAATTTAATTTCCAAGTATGAGAATTTTATAAGCATTAGAAACTAGTTTTGACAACTAGGAATTTATGTGCCCTATTTGTGCACTTGTGAGGATTTGAGTGGGTTCAAGACTAATTTTAAGGGAAGTACCTAATTAAGAAAGATAATTTCATCAAGATAATGTTTAAACTTGGTTTTGTTAAAGTTGATTAAGTATATAAGTGGAAATCAAATATATCTCTAAGATAATGTGAAAATGTTTAAAAGGGGTAAACTTGAAAGAAATACTGGAAACTTAATAACTCTAGATTTTTGTAATTAAATGGTTATGACCTATAAAATTTTAAAACTATGTAATACTTGAAAATTTTACTTGTAGCTTCAGAAAATGTTATTGAGTCAACGATACACATGAACGTATATGTATTTGTATGTGTATTTGAATAGATGTGATATATGAAAAATAAGCAAGTGTAGTGTTTCATTGAGTTATTTGAATTATGTTTGTTGTTTGAGGTTGATAAGGACCAATGAAGTGAATTTTTCTTTGATATGTTTTTTACTTTCAAAATTAAAATCCAAGTGCATCTAGGGTATTTTGATTTGATATTATGAGACATTCTGATTTTGATAAGTGTTTTAAAAAGAATTGAGTGCTCAGTCCTGGTGGTATGGATTGTGTACGATGAATAACTTGTTATGCGGGCACGTAAATGCTAGATGAAGGGAGATTTTTGTTGTGCAGAGCTGAGTTACTCTGTTGCCCCTTTGTATACTTTAAGTGTTTTAATTGTTTAGTTCAAATAATGAATTTTAAGTATTTCAATTGTTTTGTCTATTTTGTGAATCATGTGAATTGTGATTTTATGGTGATTACAAGTACGTACGTGTATTGTTGAATTAAGACATGAATATGGTTACATAAGATTAACCAATGATACGTATTCATATATTTTGACTTATGCTGGTATCCTAAAGGTATATTGCTTACTCACTAAGTCTATAAGACTTACCCTTTTTCTGTTGATATTTTTCTTTTAGTAACAGTATTTTAGTTTATTGCTTTGCCGAGCTTGTGACCTACCAATATAGTACGTCAAGATATTTCTTTAGAATCTCATACTTGAAGCTAATGGATGAAACTTTGTAGTCACAATTTGAGTGTTGAGTTATTATGGGTTGTTTGTATAAAAGTCAATTTGTTCCTATTTATGATATCAACAAAGTGGAGCTCCTTGATTATATTGTTTTTGTTATTATTTAGTTGAATGTAACCTGGAGTTTACATGTTGGTATTTTGGGCATGTTCTACATTAGAGGGAACCTCTGCCAAAATTTTTTAATAAGTTGATGTATGTTATAGTAAACAAACTATTATAGTTAATTTCAGTTTTATAAAATTTACTTTTATGCATTAGTTTAGTCAAGTGTCGTATTTATTTCTTTATTTTGAAGTTAGGGTTATGAAGGGTTGGTTACCAAATCCTCCATATAGAGTGTGACAAGTCTTGCTTAGTTAACTGAGACATTTGAGCATTTGCTTTAGGACACTCATGATATCACAATTTAGATTAGAGATATACACGAGCATATATATTGCAACTTATGGATGGATTTTTATTCGCAGATAAGTCTTAGTTGCATATGCATTTGATGTGATTACCTATGATAAAGAACTTTGAACATATCGGATGTTATTGTTACGGTAGCTTATGTCTTGTGTGGTTGTATATGAAGATATGCCACGCTAGTCGAACAAATGTCTATGATATTGCCATCCCAGTGATCTTGTTACAATTATGGGCATGGGAAAGATAACTAGGATGGCTCTAGATAGAGATATGATGATGTCATTTGATTAGATTTCTTCATTATATACTAGATAAATTTGTTTATTTGTTTCATGTCTTACGTGACTATGTACGAGGTAAGGACTAATTATTATTATGATAAGTATTTCTTTATTTACTTTATTATTGTAAATGGTTGACCAATTTTTGTATTACAAAAGTTACCTTGCATTCTGTGAGATGCTACTAATGTACGCTAGATGAGATGTCACCAAATCATGTTACATGGGTTCATTATTAAGAATTTATTCATCTAGTTCATTAGCATGTTATAACAACCCTATCATATTATTGCATATTATTGTTCAGATTCATGTTACCTTTACTATAACTTTCACTTTTCTTATTATTTTATAGTTTCTATGGATGTTGTATAATGATTAGATGGTGGCTTCCCTCCCATTTTTTTGTTTCAACGACTAAGATATATGGTGCTCAAAAGTTTCTTTAATTTATTTCTATATTATGAAGCATCACAGGGTGGACAAGGTGATGTGCCAATTTGGTTATATTCAGATCATATTGAAAAATCCAGAATGTGATGTTAATTTAAACATGACTGACTTTAGGGGCTATGGAAATATAGATTATCTTCAAAAACACACTGACTACATTCATGTTTGGGGTATAAGGCAAGCTTTTATTGTGAATGGACAACCATCTTATGGTTAACTTGGTCATTCACTGGATTAAATGCAGTGGTATTAGAGGATTAGTATGCAATTTTTGACATCATATGGTCATCTACAAAGATTTCCTACTTATTCTCATAACACAGAAGTAGCCTTACCATCACAAAGTCATTCTCAAATTTGTATAGGGCCATTGAGAGCCTCCCTCTCACATGCATATGCTGGTCCATCATCTTCTCATATTCCATCTAGGCCGGATTACACCACAGATGATGTTTATTAACTATCTATGGTACAATCCTATATGTGTTTCAGTATGGTGCTACTACAAAGTCATATGCCTCACCTATCCCATATTCATATGACACGGGTATGGGGAGTATAACATAGTTACATGCAAACTATACTGGAAGGCAGGTGGATGCTGAGGATCTTGTTGAATATAATGACAAAGGTGGTAATGGACTAGGTGTTGATGAGATGAATGACCTAGGCCAGGTCACATAGCAAAACATGTCGTGTGATAAAACCTTAAGAAGGAACTCTGCTAGAAATAGAAGACCCCCCTTCCCCCAACCTTGTGGTACTCATTCACGGAGGAGTTGAAATTAATTTAAAATATTGTACATCTCACAACACAATTTGGATACTTTTATTTCCTAATTTTATTATAATTTGAATAGTTTAATTTCTTAATAATTCAATATTTGATGAAATTAAATCTACAAAACAATACTAAAAAAATGAAATAATTTAAGGATTAAATGCATCCATTATTATAAAAAATAGTGCAATAATTATTTTATTAAAAAAGTGTACTAATTATTTTACCAAAAAAATTGTTAATCTATATATAGAATTAGTTCATTTGAAAAAAGGGAAGGAAAAAAACATACTGATGGGTGGGAATGTGGTTTTATCAAGAAAAAATTATTATCTTGCTAAATATATAGAATTACTTTTTCAAGAAATAGCTTAAATAATAACAATAATAATTAAAGTTCATACTAAGAGGTGTGATGGGAAAGAGGGTTAAAAAAATAAAAATAAAAAGGTACATTAACTTCGTGACTTGAAATCATGAAGCGTTCGTGACTTCAAGTCACGAAGTTACTATTGATTATTCGGTAGCCCAACACACTAAGTGTTCTGACTGGACAGCCCCGTGGTGTGCTCATGGGCTATACTTCATGGGTTCAAGCTAGGAAGTACAAAAATGGTCCATTTCCAATATATATTTCAAATTTAGTCCATTTTAAAAATAGGTTGCAAAAAGTGGTCCATTTGTGGTGTTTTTCCTTCAAATTAAGTGAATGTTGATGGTTATTTTAAGAAATTAGCTTATGCATCGCGGTTGCTGCATGAGTGTAAATACGAATCTTAAATTATACTTGATTTTTAAAAAATAATAAGAATGATAAAATATATAATAATAATTTAGTAAAATCTTATTTTAATCTTATAATTTTTTTAAAATTAACTTTTTTCATGATGCATATATTTTAAATATTTTGCTTATATTCTTGCATGCTTTAATATTAAAATTTATTATTATTATTTTTTCGTTTTGTTATAAAAAAAAATTGTTAAATATGATTTATTTATATAAGATAATTATTTTGCAAAATTTCAAGTTCACAATCATGATTGATTTTAAATTATAATGAAAAAAAAAAAATAGTAAGGATAATATAGATGGAAAAAAAAAATTACAAATTTATGATAAAACAAAATGAAATGAGAAGTGTAATTTAGTGTTAAATTATAGACAATTTTTTAAATATAAATAATAATTAGTTAGAGTTTATTATTATTAAAAAATTATTAATCTAAATAAATATATTGAAAAAGGTAATTACAATTCTATTGCTATTGCAATCATATTACTATTAAAAGGTTATTCATGTAAAAAAATAAATAAAAAATAAAAATAGAAGTTGAAATAAAAACAGATAAAAATTTAAATTAAATTTTTAGATGATGTGTTTTAGGAAATCAAAAAATTTTGTCATTAAGTAACTTTTATGTATACTATAGATAGATTAGCAATGATTAGAGTAAATTATTCTTCTAAAATTCAATAAAATAATACTAACAACTAAAATGTGAGGTAAATAACACTCATTCCCTCCAATTCTTCAAACTAATAAAAATTTCTAATTTATAGATAGAATATATTTTATTACATCTACTTTTAATTTTTTAAAGATAAATTTTAAAGAGAAAAATAGACTCTTTTTTTTACAGATATATATATATATATATATATATATATATAGCTCAAACAATAATAAATTTCTAAAATACTTGTGACAACTAAGAAGAAATATGAAAATCTATGAGTTACAGTTGTTGAGATTTTGGACAATAATTCAATAATTTTCCCCTACAATTTTCTCTTCTTCATTTAATAAATAAAATAGTTGGATTTTTCATCGATTTTAGTGATTAATATCTAAATTGAACTAAGTGAAAATTATGATTGATTTGAAATTTGTGGTGATTTTTCCTATAAAAAGGTGTAGCAAATATTTTCTTTATAATTTCAATAAAAAAATTATTATATTTTAATTGATAAAAAATTCATTGAGTTAGAGAAAATAGAAATGAGGGGAGCGTTTTTTGTTTAACAAAAAACAAACTTTCGACAACCTTTTGTTTTTTAATATATGTAATTGTTTTTTCCTCTCAAGCTTATGTTTTAAAATTGATAAAAGCTGGACTAAAGAATATTTCATTCAAGAATTAAAAGATTCAGTTAGTTTAACCGATTAGAGGGACGGAAATATAATTTGTCCTAAATTTTGGATGCTAATGTTATTTAGTAAATCTGAAGAGAGTGTAATTTACTCCATAATTTAAGGTGCAATTGCAAATCAAGGAATATATAAAATTAAATTCATTTGAAATCAATTTCATGTTATCTAAAAATTAATTAGTATAGAATTCAAATAAATTAATTTAAAATATTTAAGTGTGGACTTAGTGTATTTTATTAGTCAAAATAAAAATATCTTTTTTTATTGAGATTATAAATAAAAAGTGTACAATACCTTTTGAATAACAAAATATTATCACAACTCTCAAATCAATCGTGATAATTGCTTAATTCAACTTTAATATATATATATATTGCTAGATATGGAGGGATGGAATGTAATTTATCAACGTTAACAGTGTGTCTAGGGTCAAATGAAATAGAGAATTCATTTTAAATAAACTGAATTTTACAATTCAATTAATTTAAAATAAATTCTTATATCTAGATTAAAATGAATGATTATAAATTCAATTCTTTTCTTGGACCATATGAAAAAATCATTTTAATTTCAATATTTTTCCTAAACTACTCCAATTTAATTCAGTTCTCTTCACTAAATATACTCAACATGTTACTATAACTTCTAGTGGTCAACGTTTAAGGTTAAAACATGAAGTTTAAAGCCAACAATGCATACATAAGTTAACATAGTATTCTCCCTTCATTTTTACAAATTAATACAATGAGCAACTCCACGTCTAACCTAAACTATCCCAATTCAGTTCAATTTCTTAAGGAGTATAGTTGGCAATGGATCGGTTCGTGTCAGGTCAAATATCTGATAATATCCAAATCTGACCTAAACTATCCTAAATCAGTTCAATTTATAGTGGATTGATAATATCCAAGTTGTTCTAATAATTAATATAATGAGCAACTCCACGTGTGACCTAAACTATCCCAATTCAGTTCAATTTATAATGGATATCTAAGTTGTTGGATTAGTTTCTCAAGTTGGATCAAATTATATTATGATCCATAGATCGTTGGATCAGGTCAGATTATCTATGATTCGTCTATATTTATTTTATTTTATTTTTTATTGTTTTACTCACCAATAATTAAGATTGTCTATATTTGTTTACTTGATGTATATTTATAAACTGTATAATGCTATATAATAAAATAAAATAATAATTTAAAATAATATCAAGAGTAGACAAAATAAATTATTTACTTAAATAGTCTAAATTATTTACTTTTGTTACAGGTGTATATAATGAAATTTGTAAAAAATAAAACATTGTTATCCATTATTACCTATCAAATTTTAGATAGTTTACCATAATAATATTTTGAAAATAAATTGATTAATTTATTTTGATTTAAGATTAGCTTCCATTTTGACTAATGTAAAAAATTTCAACGATTAAAAAATTTATTTTATTGAAAAAAAAAAAATATGACAAATCAGATATATTTATCATGATCCATAGATTAGATTTCATCCAATGTATGTTATCTTCTAGTTGTAATATATATATATATATATATATTTTGGGTTAGCAATCACTTTTTCTGATTATTAAAAGAAAAAAAAAATTGAAACTAAGAATGGGTCAGGTCAAATGACCTTGATCCTTGAATCAAACAATATTGGATCAAATTTGATCAAAGACTCTTTGGTTCACACATTAGATCGGGTCAGATCAGACCCAATCCAATCCATTAGCAACCATATTCAGGAGATATTCATAGAATTTGGGAACATATGATACTAATTGAAATAAGTTAGTAAATTCACGGTCCTCAAATTTCTTTCTTAACTTTAACAAATTCTTTTGCTGGGATTTGAGAGAAAAATTAGCTCTTAGCTTTCTGTTGAATCAAATACAAATTTGATTTGACCACCTGGAGCTTAGCTTAAGTAGTTGGTATTTGTCTCTCCATTCCCTAGAGCCGAGTTCAAGCACTCCTAATCTACCAAAAAAGATACAAATTTTTATTTGACTAATTAATTTAACATATTTTCAAATTTTATGATCCTTTTAATTACAAAATATATTGCATTTCATAAGAAATGAATCCCAATTCAATATATGCTTTTCTTATGCATATACTAAAAATTAATTACTGAATGCAATGAATCAAACTCAATTGAAAAATATGTCAACGCTTCAAACATTTAGTTGAAAGTCACTTAAGATGCAAGACAATATTGAAGTGCTAAATGAATCTTTCCACATAAGCTCATATGTTTAAGAAGTTAGCTACTCAAGTACATATGTTGAAGTCTTTTCGTTGAAAAAAAAAAATAAATCATTTTGCTAAAAAATAATATCTACATCATTGAAGTTCGACTTATTCTCTCAAGTTTTCTACAGAAGAAGCTTTTTGGTGAAGCTATTATGTTGAAGCATATTACTAAAACACCAAGCGCTTGTTTCATTCTCTTGAAAGATGAAGGATCAAATATTGTTTCATTAAATGGACATATGCTGAAGCTCCAACAAGCACTGAACCATTCTCTTGAAGAGTTAAAATAAAAGTATACCATTTCATTAAATGATTATATGTTGAAGACTTGAAAAAGGAGTAAAATGGATCGTTTCATTACCTTTTGAATCTCTCAGGTACTCAATCAATCGAAGCATAAAAGTGGTACTCAACAAAACTGAATCTAAGTAAATCAAGAAATTGGTTCTTGCCAAATAAAAAGAAAGCCTTGTCAACCAAATTAAAAGAATCTTTAGTTCATAAAAAAGATGATATGACTGCACGCTTATTTGAATGAAATCAAATCTGATATATAAGTTTGTAAAGCTTGAAGAGACATCCTGAGCAGCTAAGAGAGAATGTGAAGATAATGAAACCAAACAAGAGACATATTGATTATTAAATTATCAGATCATGAATTCTCCATAAAAAGAGATGAACCAAATTATCAAATCATTCTCTTTGTGATTCTCACTCAATTTGGTCTAATCCTTCATTTCATGAGTTGTTCATGTAAACTGAGTGAGAAAGAGAACTTCATACTCACACGCATTATAATATCACGTGAGAAAAGATAAAAGAGTGAACCTAGGATGTAGGATTAAGCACAGTATAGCTCATCTTGTAAACAAGTTTTGAGGAAGTTAGTGGTTCTGCTGAGTCCAATAATTTAGTTAGGTTGTGGTTAAGACCCGTAAGGTCAGTTAGGCTCCTGAGCCCCTTAATTCGGAGGAGATTGCTAATACCTTCATATTGTTGGAAGTTGTTACTTCTTGTAAATTAGTGTGAAAGGTTGCTAAGTTCTATAATTCAGTGTGAATGTTGCTGATTCTTGTAATTCAGCAGATAGTGAAAAATTCCAAGAGGTACTTGGCAAGTAGATGTAGCTAAAGCTTTTAGTGAACCACTATAAAATCATTGTGTCAAATTTCTCTATCCCCCAACTCTTTACTTTCAACAATTACTTGTTATACTTGTTTATCTGCTGAGCTCAAGTGATTTACATATACTGTTTTGCAATTGCAAACATCTTATCATTGCATAAATTGTTCTAAAAAAAAGGTTTAATTTTTAGAAGGGAAACTATTGACCCCCTTTAATTTGCTTATTTGAACTAATAATTTCTTAAATTGAGTAATAAAATCTTTGACCTTTTCTTCCGCCATCTGTTTAATTTTAGTTAGGTCAAATATCATAGCCTTTAGATCTGTCTAGTAAAACAAAGTGTGGAACATGTGTTTCCAGTTGTTACCAATTTATTACTGAATTAAGTCGTAGAAACACATACTAATTGAAAGCCATTCTCATCGAGGAATTATCGTATAATTGAAGTTTACCATAGTCGTTCAAGTTACCATATACTGTGAATCTCCCTACATTTTCTATGGTTGACTAGCTTTCTTCTCCCAAAAATGCGCATAATTCTGATATTTTTAGTCCCTTAGGGAATGAAAAAATGTGATTGATCCACTCAAGATATGATTTCGTATACATGGATCTAGTCATTGCTCGTGCACCTAATCCTAATTATTCTTGGACAACAAATAGCAATTGGTCCCTTAGCGTGGGGTTAGTACAGAGTTCTTGACCCCAATTTTGAGTAAGCCCCCCGTAACTTTTTCAATAAGGATCAGTGCTGAGACCACCATTTCAAACCTTGTAAATATTCCCAAATAATGGTACATTTGCACCATCAAAGTTCAGATTACCCCTAGTTTCCTGCCAATGGTACTTGTAGTCTATGTAAATATGAGTTACCAAATTGAGCCCTAGTATTTGGTGTGTTTTTGCCTACTTGGCCCTAGTTACCAAACTGGTTTCCTAACACTATTGCGGTTTGATTGTTTTGGGACAAGAGAAAAAAAAAATTGCCTAAATTATGTTGTCTCAGATAATTTGATTGTGGCCTTTGAGAATAGTGTTTTAAATTGGAGTGTTGTTCCATCAAATTCTACAACTAGTGGATGTGTGACAAGAAGTTCAATGATTTCTTAGTGAAAGCTTAGAAGCTCTGAAGTTAGAGGAGGACAAAAGTCTAATTTGTAGAGCGAGGTTAAGGGATAAGTTAAAGAAGTTTAAAAGGACTGTTAAAAGATGGCAAGGAAGGGCTGTTTGTAGAAGAAATATCACACTGTGAACTAAGGATCCATGAGTAAAATAAAAAAGCTTTTAGAAAGGCCTTTCCAAGGAGGACAAACATGTTAGAAATTCCTTGTGTGTAGGCGATCATCAATTGTATGATTTTAGTTTCAGTAAAAATGGATTTTAGGTTTAGTCCACTTGAAATAGGCCGGTAAGAGCCTATTTGGTTTATGTGATAATTGGGATATGGTTCAATCACACCTCTTTGTGTTAGATGTAGATTGGTAGTAAGTATAGGCTGAGTACCTTAAAAAGTTTTTAATGGGAGGACTCTTAGAGTTTTCTAATTATAAATAAATTATGTCTCAACTCCTCTCTTAGTTAGTGTATCTAGCCTCAATGAGAGCTGTCAGTAAGCTGAGAGTACAGAGAGAAAGATTTAGCTATATAAGCATCCGATCTAAGGCGTGCTTGTTTGAGGTTTCCTATATTCCACTACTATGGCTTAATTATGTATGCAAGTATTATTATTAATATGTTCTAAATTTATGTATGTGATCTAGCAATCATATTACATGTGGTATCATAGCTAAATCTACATGAACTTAGAACCCTAATTTTTTTTTTTAATTAACATAAATTAATAGGATGTGTACAAGTCATACTTTTAAACTCAAAATTGAATCCTTATATAAATTAATTTGAGCACAAATTATTAGGGCTTTTAATGGTCTCAGTTATATCTTTAATTTGATATATAGCATGCATGATATAATCAATTAAGCATTAAGAAATCTGCATTTTCCTTTTCAGGCTAATTTAAGATCAAACTTAATTTTTTGACTTTAAAAATATAGATTTTACATTTTTTGATCTCATTAGATCGATGGATTTTGTTTCCAATGCCTTAGTATAGCAATAGAACCCTGGATTGAATTAAATAGCATAGTTTCAATGAATTTGAGAAAAAGTTTCAAGTTCATGTTCATCACTTTTTTTATTCAAGATGAGACCCTCTTAGTTGTTTAAACTTAATTTGGCTTAGGGATTCTGTTAAAATATTAAAATCCCATGAAAAGGCATTGTTTCTGGAGAGATTTCAGTAAGAAAAATAGATTTTTTTTTACAATCGGTTCACTTAGACTTGTTTCCCTCCAGGCTGGATCAAATAGACCTAGCTGGGGGAAGGAGATGACTCCAGCACGTGGTTGGCTACCCCTACATGCGGTAGGCGGCACATGTGGTCCACGAGTCACCCTCTACCTTTTAGCTGCCTCCTCCCCCTAATACTTACAGTATTCATTATTTGTATTGTATAATTTTACAGTATGATTAAATTTAAGTTATTATGTGTATAAATTATTGTTTTAGTAAATGATATTTTGTTATGTTAAAACTGATAAGCTTGTACATATATAATTGTTGAGGCCTATTAAATTTTCATATTCTGTATGTTATGAAACTGAAAACAGTAGGTACTCTCCCTAATTAATGCTAAATAATATTGTACTTTCATATTTTTATAACGTTTTGATAGAATGCTTTTATTTTGATTCAATTTTTTAAAATTGTAACATTTATTTACTTATCCTATGAGAATTTTAAAATGTGTTTAGGCTTGAAAATGATAAATTGTAAGTAATTATATTTTTCAGGCTTGAGAAAATCTTATAGGTTTATATAAATGGTTGCTATCACAGTAGTCTATCTATATATATTTGTGGAATTTTTGAAAGATAAAGTATGAGATGTTTCTTAAATTATTATATATAATTTCCTGCCGAAATGAGGTTATTGAATCCTTTAATTTTGAAAAATAAATGAAATATATGGTTTGAGATATACCGGCTTAAAGGTTTATTTACCCAAAGAGGATATAATTTTCGAATGCTAGAATGCTCTAATTTTGGTTTCATGGGCTAATCATAATATCCTAATAGCATGTTATTTTCTTTGCCCAAAGATGATTTGTAATGATGCACTTTGAATTCAGTAGAATAAATTTTTATTCTTGGTTATTAATTACTCCATTTATTTGACATATTGTATTATTTGAAATTGAGTCAGTCTCTCTTGCTGTTAGCAACAAAAATGCTATTTTTGAATTGTTAAATGGGTCTAACTTTAAGAAATGGAAGCAAGATATTGAGTTTGTACTAGAGATTATGGATATCGATTTAGCTCTGCGTGGTGAGAAACTTGCTGATCTTTCTAATGCTAGCTCTATAGCTCAGAAAAAGGCTTTTGAAAAATAGGAAAGATCAAATAGATTGAGTTTGATATGTATGAAAAGATCAATCTTTGATCACCTTATGAATGGTTTGCCTAAAATTCAGAGAGCCAAAGACTTCATAAAAGTCGTGGGAGATAGGTACAAGGTATTTGATAATGTTGAGACTAAAAAGCTAATAGATGATCTAGGAGGTACGAGATATGAAAATGGAATTGGAATTCGGGAATTTATTCCTAAAATGGTTTATGTCCAAACCCAGCTTAAAAGTAAAGAAATCCCAATCCCTGACTGTTTTGTAGTTCACTATTCTTTCAATTCCTTACCACCTGACTTCTCCCAATTTAAAATTGCTTATAACAACGAAAATGTATTCCAGATTACCAATGACCTAATCACTAAGTGTGTGGTTAAGAAGGATAAGAATAAGAAAGAAAAGAAGGATAAGAATAAGAAAGAAAAGAGTGAGACCACATTTTTTGTTTCTCATTTCAAACCTAGCTCTACCAATGGTGGTCAAGGTAAGTCTAAATCTATTTATCATAAGGAAACTCAAGATGAGAAAAGGCATGATACTGATCAAAAACCTGTTCTAGGTATGCACAACCCTCATGGAGGCATGACTGGCTGAAGGATTGGGTAACTAACCCTCTTCAATCCTGACTCCACTATAAGCAAACAAATAAAACTTTTGACTAAATCAATGCATAAAAACAAAATTTATAAAATAAAAGTTAACCATAAAAGTTTGTTTACTAAAACTTTCGGCAGAGATTCTCCCGCAATGTGGAACATGCTATAAAATACCAAGACATGTTCCTATTTTTACACAACGACAACACAAAGACAACTAGGAGCTCCTCGCCATCCACATCATAAACAAGACAATTAACTAGACTTTTACATCATACCAAAATTAGACATCCGAAATTTTTAGTGTGCATGCAAACATTCATCCTTGACTTTAAGTTTGAGATCCTAGAAAATACCTTGTTGTACTTTGTCGGCAGGTCACAAACTCGACGAGGCCATATACTGAACTCCTGTTACAAAAAAAAAAAATCCATAAAAGAGGGATAAGTTTTACAGACTCCGTGAATGAAAAATTATACCCAAAGGATACTAGTATCACTTCACATATGTATATAACATATATAGTCAATTAATATTATGTAACAATGTCCATGTCTGAATTTAAAATACATGTACATATTTGTAACCGTCATAAATTCACAACTTATATGATTCATAGGATAACAAATTAATCATAGCATACAAAACAAACAGAGGACTAAAGAGTAACCTAGCCTTGCACAATAGTATCATCTCTCACTGTATATTTATGTTTCCGCACAACAGATTAATCTCTGTACATAATCCATCCCACCGGGGCTGAGCACTCAAATTTTTAAAAACATTTATCAGAATTAGAATATCTCAAAATTTCAAATTAGAATATCTCAGGATTTCAAATTAAAATATCCTAGGTGCACCTAAATCTCAGTTTCAGAAATAAAAACCATTTCTCATAAAATTTTAATTTGTTGACCCTTATCAACCATAACCAATTTCAAACAAGCGTGATTCAAATAACTCACTGAAATACTGCACTTGCACATTTATTCAAATACACATATAATTACACATAATAATCTAGCTCCTAAAGGCAACAGTTAGCCACTCACACAGTTCAAGAATGTGGATCATCAATTCATCTAGTTTGTGAAGGTGGCAGAATGTCCTTGACATAATTCGAAGCTGGAAATCATAAATTCATATGTTACTTATAATCATCCCTTCAAAGTTAATTTCACAATTTCTTAATTGTACATAGTTATACCTAACATGTTTTCTTGAGAATTAAGTTCTCTTAATTCCTTTTACCGAATATCCCATGATAAAATTCATTGATTCAACTTAGTTAATATTCCCAATTCTATAATTTAACATAACTTAATTAAATTTCATGTTTCTTTCTTAGCTACATAACCAATGAAATCTACACAAATTAATTCCAATGCATATGTTAACATTCCATTTCTATTAATCATCTTGCTAAACACCTAAAAGTAAATTACTTCCAAGCGTGTGTATTTAATACTACTAATTCAATGCAAATCAATAGATTTCCATTCATTCATGTTCTTTTTTTTTTCTTTTTTCTTTTTTTATAAAAAAAAACAATTAAATTAAACTAACTATCCACTTTTCATAGTTATATTCCACTCCTTAAATTTAAACTAAAATAATTATTTAACTTACTTTATAAGTTTAAACCAAATTTTCTGATAGTAACATGCTCCTAATTGGAACTCTTAATTCATGTATTTAATCTTTCCTGTTAATATGTTAATCTTAAATACCTTATTTCAATTATTCACTTTGTTTTACAAGTCACTTCTTATGATTCTATAGAAAAAAAAAAGTACATATTGCATGACAAAACTAAATTAAACAAAGCAGCAGCTAGCTGCTTCTATTAACCACCTATGGCCAAACCTAACAAAGAAAAACATGACATTATTCTAAGGTTTGGCAAGGCTGGCCACACGGCAACCCAAGGAGCTGCACACACACACACGGCTAAGTGATGGGGGTTAATTCCTTACTCACAAGGGCGAACCCACGACTGAACTAGTGAAATAGATGAGGATGAAGTATGGAGCAAAGAAGAGAAAAGGAATAGCTACTATGGGAAAGCACACGGCAGAGTCAAAAGGAAATCAAAAAAAGAGGGTTAACAAGGAGTTACCACCAGTTACTACTCGGCTGACTTGGACAAGAGGATGCTACCTTGTTGCTCTAAGGTTGCAGTCCACACAATTCCAGATTCAAATCAAGCATGGTCATGCCACAAAGAGAAAAGCTACTGCCAAGCAAGCCTAAAACAAAGCTTTGCACTTATTATTAATTTTTTTTTTCTACAACAAACCCCTCCAAGACTAAGCCTTGATTCACACACACCTTAAAAATCAATGGACTTAAAAGAAAAAAAATTATATAAGTAAGGAAAATGAGTGGATCTTGCTGCCAGCTCAAGAATTCGATCACAAGGCAAAGGAAAAGAAAAAAAGGCTCTGTTTTTTGCAAAGGAAGAGGAGTGAGACGGTGGCAAAGGAAAATAAAAGATAAAGAAAAGGTAAAGCAACTTTTTAAGTCAAAGTCATGACTCCAATCTATGGTCCCTATTTAGTCTTCAAAAATACCTACAAATGTATAATCTTTCCTAATTCCTTCTTTTATTTTCTTAGTTATCACATTAATTAATCAAATTACACATATTGCTTCCCAATTCCAGGTGAACCTATAGGATGGTGGCAAAATTAAAATTCTAAGTATATATATATATATATATATATTATTTTAGTTTAAAGTACTTTATAAAATTATTTTTTATCTAACTACAACACATCACATACCACATCCTGACCCGTACCTTAAGTTATCGGTTTATCACAATTATCAATAAAATTACATAAAATGAAATCAAAGTCAAAGTCATCCAAGTTTTAATTTACTTGTATACATATATAATTATGTATCTACATATATATATATCGTTATAATATTTATTTACTTCAAATACTTGCATTTATTATTATAATTATTAAATTATTTTATGATCAAAAGTTACACCAAATTGTTCAAATTTCACTTTTTTAATATCAGGTTGTAACATATTTAATTGTCTTGTTATTTATTTAATTTATTTAATTTATAACTAAAATTTACACATTACATTTAAATTAGAATTTTATTGTATCGAGTTATAAGCGTTGTAACAAGGTGGTCCTAAGGCTACCATTAAAAAGGACATCATGTATTTCTTTTGTAAAAAGAGAGGCCATGTGAAAGTAGGTTACTTCAAAACGAAGTCTTGATTAGAAAAGAAAAATAAACAAGGTAACTCACTAGCTTTCATTTGTTTTGAATTCAATTTAATTAATGTCTCATCAAATTCTTGGTGGTCTGACAGTGGTGCAATTGTTCATGTTGCTTGTGCCATGTAGGGGTTCAATTATTTATGTGATCTCGTAATTATATTACAAAATATTCAAAAATAAATAGTACAACAAACTTTGGAACCATCATAAGAAAGAGGTGAGTATGCGGAGACAAAAATCAAGAGATTTATTGTTGTAGGAGGGGAAATGAAATATGAAAAATTTTCATACTATGACAAAAGGAATAAGGAGAAGAAACTAATTTGAAACTTTAAAAGCAAATGGTGTTACCTTGATGGATCCTAAGGCAATAAAGATTGCTATTTTTCAGAGCATTGAAAATCATTTCAAAGTGCAGTGAAAATTTGGAATTCAACATTGTTTCATTGCCATTTGAAAAAATCTCAAAGACACAATCAAGAAGCCTAAAGGTAAGAAGGCCCCTGGATCTAATGGTTTCCATTTCATTTGTCTAAAGGATAAGTAGGAGATGCTAAAGGAGGATGTTATTACTTTTTCCTATGAATTTCATACGTTTAGAGTTATTCCAAAGAAGCTGAATTTTGACTTTCCTAACTCTTATCCTAAAAACTGAAGGTAGACAAAGACTTGGTGGCTATAGACCAATCTACCTCGTAAGAGTATGTATAAAATTCTTGTAAAATTCTTTGTAAACTTGTTGAAGAAAGTTATGGAATTTTTATTAGCCTGAGTCAAAATCCATTTGTGGATGGTAGATAACTACTAGATAATGTGTTTATAGCTAATGACATTGTTAATGTTAAAGTTAATCTGCATGGGTTACGGGAATGGACGGTCTTGAAGTAGCCTTAAAGTAGTCTCCATGGTCAAAGTATTTCAACGGTGTTTAGGCGACCAAGCGACCTGTCGATCTTGTATCCTACAAAATAGAAGATGGGAGCCAAGTCCTGGATGAACTTCTTAAATCATCCGATGAGTAAGTCAAAATGAGGAAAGTTAAATAAATGGTAAGAGGGGAGATAACTTAGACTTTTTCACCTTGTTTATTCTTACCATTTTCTGAGAAACATAACATGTATAGATAGAGCAGAAGAGCACCAGCACAGGGTACCTGAACTATTCAAGCTACCAAGTAGAATGGTGACCGCCACGTGGCATGCTCTCAATAGATGTCATTATACTATATTAACAGACATGATTGACCTTCTAAGAAAGAATCAATGGAAGGGATTGTGATTAAAAGAGGATTTTGAGAAAGCATATGGCAATATTAAATGGAGTTTCCTTATAAAGGTTCTGGATAGAATGAGTTTTTGGCTTAAAGTGGAGAAACTTAATTATGGGACGTATAACCATATCTCAAGTTTAGTTTTAGTCAATGGATCTCTAACTATAGGGATTTTGACTAAAATCATATTTTGTTTGTTTCCTAACTAGTGTAGTCTTTATAGGAAAGAAAAGCTAGTTAAATGATGATTGAGTGTGCTTTGAACATTCATTGTCCAACACCCATAAAAATTCATTTTCTTTTCTCTTGAGACATACATGCAGGTAAAGATATCACTTTATTTTTGGTAGCCAAATCTTTTGGGTCCTGCAATGTTAGTTTTAACTACTAAAAGGGATTTTAAGTTCTTAATAACCCAAAACCAGTTTTTCCTTGCTACTTGCATTTTTCCTTTTTAAGTTTTATGAATAGGCTACATGATCAACATGATTGCAGTAGTGACAAATAAGTGAAGTAATTTTACAAAAAAGTATTGAAGGATTTAAGTACAAATGTTAGATCATCAACTTTAGCTTTTAGCTTATCACACTCATAATTAGTAGTAGAAGTAAGAACACATGATATAGCAGGTATAAAGACAATCTTAGTCTCAGCATGCATTTTGCACTCTTCTTTTTTAGCAAATAAGTTAAGCTTTAGTTGTTTATTTTCATTTCTTAATGAAGCCATTTCTTGTTCAGTTTTTCTCAATTCGGTTATTTTTATGCATAAATTTCATGCAATTCACCAAATGTATCTTGTGGTTCTTCAAGAGTGAATGAACAAGTTACCTTATAATCACTTAAATCAGTGACATGATCAGCTTGAATATCATCTTTAATTTTAGCAACTATCATAGATTTGCTTACTCTTTGCTATTGTCATCATCAGAACTATCTTCACTCTTACTCCAAGTGACGATTACAACTCTTCTCTCCTTTGAGTGTGACTTTTTCCTTAATGGAAAATCATTTTTGATGTGTCCAAGTTGTTTACACTAAAAAAAAAAAAAACAATTCTCATTCATTTCAATCTTAAGTAGCAGAAACTTCTAAGAGCTTGCATAATACATTTTTAGAATTTCAAGACTACATCCACTCCTCAAGCTTCCCTTTGAAAGTTTTAATAATCAGTTGAATTCATAGGGCTTAGCAAAATTTCTTTCAGCACTGAATTGCAGGGCTTGTGACACCTTAGTTTGTGATTGTGTGGGGTTGGCAAGTGTTGATTCCCATTTCGGATGTATACTGGGTTGTTCTTGTCTATATAAACTACAAGTAGTAACTACCAAATACCAACATTTGAACCCAAATAGTGTGTTGTGGATTTTTTTTATTACTTAGACCAATTAGGTTTGGGTTGTTACAAATGATATTAGAGTAGATCTAGTACTCACACCCATATCAACTCAGATAACTCAAACTAAATTGGTAAAAACCCTAGCTAAAAGGACACCTGGAGCATAATATGCAAGTTTTGTTAAATAATAAATGAGGCACTAAAATTTCATGTTTTCTTAGTGCATGTGGCTACTATAATTTTATTTAATACTTCTGTATATGTGTTGGTATATGCAATTCCCAACACTTAAAATGATTATTAAAAGTAAAATAACTTTTTTTAATCTTTGTTTCAAGCAAAAGAAAACAATATAAGGTAGCTAAATATTAGCCCCTATAAGGACAATGAAATTTTATTTTTTTCTTTTATTCCTTACAATACAATTTCTGTAAACTTCAATAACACAAACAATTAACTATATTCAAATCTATAAATTTAACAGTATAGTCTACCTCATTTCTTATATCCCCAGTCATTGTAATAATGAGAAGGTTAATCTCATTGATGGGCAAACCAGTCATTTCAACCAAGTTTGCAATTATAGTGAAAAATTAATGAAGTATATAGACATTTATCAAATCAGAAAGAATCATACACAATCAGGATTACCTTTTCAGTTCTTGAGGGGTTTCCGCATTGTTTTAAGTTCCTGAGGATTACCAAGTAGATGACGAGAAAGATTACCATGATAAGAAAGAAAATGAAGAAATTCCAAATTAAAAACAAAACAGAAACATCAATACTACTATTTGATTATGTGTGAAAGAGAAATTACGTTCTTCTTGGCTGCTACTCCATCGATTTCATGTTGAACAACAATAGCTAGCTCTCATAGGTATTTTTGATTTAGCTCTGCAAAGTAAGAGGACCCACACATAAAGTGGGATCAATAAGGATCTATTTTGCCACTATATGGGTAGCCCAATTACTACTACGATAAAAAAAAGTGGAAAGAGCATTATATAAACCTAGATAATAAAACAACCTCATCAAAAAGAATACTTGTCCTGGTTTCCATTGAGTGGATGCAGGACCTTTTCAATGACCATTTTAGCATCGCCTTCTAATTGGACATGGTTCCACTGGTGTAGGATATATGTATTGCTTCTCATAGTGCCATTATTTCAAGCAACAAAGGTGATTTATTTCTGGGGATTTGAGCTCCTTTTGCAAATATTATTTCCCATCATGATCCCGTACCACCAGACCAATGCTTCCTATTCATTTGCTGCTCTTAGTACCTGCATCAAAGTTAACCTTCAGCCAACTAGCCAGAGGAGGCATCCACGCAGAGTGACCCCAATTTGCTAAATGGTGCCTAACACGATTGCCATGCTTATTGTTAGCTTGAGAATATTCAGCCAGTTCCTCCATGGCTTTAAAAATAACCTCCCTCTGACTCCAGCATTTCTTGTTAAAGATGATATCATTCCTGGCATACCAAATCCTCCATAAGCAACATCTAAGGAAGTGGATAGTTCTTTTATATGTATAATATAATCTCTTCCTTGCTATACATTCGACCACCATGTTCAGATTGAGTCCGTAGGGAGAGTAATCCAATGAATAGCATAAAGGGCTTTCTACCATATTTGCTTAGCAATTGGACAGTCAATGAATAGATGGATTGTGGATAGTCAATCACCATAGGAAACTCTTAATTTTTCCTGGAAGAGTTAATCTCCAAATAAGACCAAGAAAACTGAGTGTGGAAGTGGTTTTTCCTTGCCGTATGGGAAGCAAATATATAACCAGAGGAGACAGTGTAATTACCTCTTAGAGTGTAATGCCATACCACTTTATTCTTAGCGCCCGTTTGAGAGATAGGCAATGCCAGTACTTAAGAAGCGTCTTTGGGTTCTAGATTAGCATTAGTAGTTCGTGATCCCATTGCTTAGTGTTTATGATTAATTGATCCACCCACCATATATACGGAGGTGTTGCTGCTATAAATGGGCCTTAAAAAGAAATTGGGAAGGAATCCATAGATCACCTCGTATCTTCAAGTTGGTCCGTTGCCCACCTGCCATCTAACTCCTCTTTCCAACAATGAATGGCCTTTAAGCATGCTTCACCAACCCTATGAACGGTTGGCACCGACCTGGGCTTCCATATAAGGAAAATAGCGACCGTTGGTTAATTTGTAGAATAGAGAGGAACCACCTTTAAGAAGCTTCCAACCTTGTTTAGCCAGCATAGCTAGGTTGAATTTTTCTTAGTCTTTAAAGCCAAGTCTACCCTTATTTTTATCTTTATACATTATGTGCCAACTAACCAAGTAAATTTTCTTATGAGAATTGGCTTCTCCCTATTAAAAATTTGCAATCATTTTACTTATCCTGACAAAGGGATTTTGGAAGTTTAAAGCATGCCATAGTATATATCGGTATAGCTGTAGCAACTAATTTAACTAAGACTTCCTTTCTAGCAGGTGAAAGGCATTTCAATTTCCATCCTTACAATTTGGCAACCACCTTTTCTCATACTTAATAATTGAAGGAAGACCGCTTCATGTTATACTCACACACATTATAATATCTGCTAGGAAGACCGAGGTATTTATCTTGGCCCCCTATTTTCTCAATATTCAACTGCCCAGATAGAGATGAGTGTAATGTGGGAGGAGTGTTACTGCTGAAAAACAGAGATGATTTAGGCAAGTTTATTTGTTGTCACTTGCAACCTTATATTATCTTAGGATAGTAATGATTTTGTCACATTCTTGAACATTATCTTCGTAAAAAAATATAGAATCATCATAAAATAATAAGTGATTGAACAAGGGGTAGTGGGGCCAATTTTCAGTCCATGTAATGAATTAGAAGCTTTAGCTTCATGGAATAAAATGGATAATCATTCAGCACAAATTAAAAAGAGATAGGGGAGAGGGGATCTCCTTGTCAGAACCTCTAGTTGGTTTAAAAAAACCAAAAGATGCACCATTGATTAAAATTGAATAGGAAACTATGGAGACCAATTCCATTATCAACTAAACCCATCATGAATTGAAACCCAAGTTTAATAGCATACCTTAAAGAAAGCTCCATTCCACTCTATCAATATGCTTTACTCATGTTTACTTTGATTGCCATATTATAGTTAGAGCCATTGCTTCTGGTTTTGAGTGAGTGCATTAATTCGTGAGACACCAATATATTGTCAGAGATTAACTGACCCTGTAAAAATGCACTTTGGTTATGATTGATTAAGGATCCCACTAATGGCTTGAGTCTGCTTACCATTGTCTTTGATACAATTTTGTAGAATACATAATATATACTGATAGGCTGGATTTGAGTCATTCCCTTAGTGGATTCACCTTTGGTATAAGCGAGATGATTGTATGATTTAAATTCTTCAGTAATCTACTAGAGAGAAAAAAAAGTCTTTGATAGCTAAGCATATGTCTTTACAAATAATGTCCTAGTAAGATTGGAAAAATTTTCCAGTCATTTTGTCATTCCCCGAAGCTCCAGAAGAATTAATGGAGAAAGTAATAGTTTTAATTTCACTATCACTCATAGGTCGTCTAAGTTGTCTATTTATGTTAGACAAAATTTTCTTTGAACTTTCCGTAAGATTGCTAGTGTACCATTGGATTGTTAGCCATGTTTGCTCTTTCTTCTTTAGTGGATGATATCCGGCTTGCATTATCATGTAACTGGCAAATAGTATTTTTCCTCCCGCGTTGGACTATTGAAGGATGGAAAAAAACTTGTGTTTCGGTCACTCATATGTAACTAGTTCACTCTTGACTTATTCCTCTAAAATTCTCCCACAAACTCCATTGCTCCGATAACTCTTTTTCAAGTTGCACCATATTGTCTCAATCAAATTGAGCGTGGGACTGCAATTTCCTTTGGAAGTTTCAAGATGTGTCGTTTGGAGTTTGTGGATCTTGCTTTGCTCCAATTAACCAATATGTGCCTCACCATTTTGAGTTTGGAAAAAACTTGGAAAAGTTTTGTACCACTAATCTCTGAATCCCATTCATGCTTAACTACTTCTTTAGCTTCATCTAAATTACATCATCTAGTAACAAAGACAAATCGTCGCTTCCCTTTCTTAATCAGATTTAAATTAAGGATGATGGGCCTGTGGTCTAAACCAAGTTCATCCAAGTGCAGAACAGAAGCTTGGTTGTATAAGGCAAGCCAATCCATAGACCTAAGAAATCTATCAAGTTGTTCCTAAATGTTACCAATCCATGTCCATCTGTTATTCTAAGTGAATGGATATCCTTGGAATTTTAGATCCACTAAACCTTATGAGTTAATAATATCCACAAAGACTTGTCTTTGTATTGGTCTCTGTAGGTTTCTTCCAATTTTTTCTGAGTCGTGTAAGATAACATTAAAATCCCTAAATACTAGAATTCTAGGACTTCCAGCTTGCATCCGTTGAAGCATAAGGTTGAATTGGTTTCTTTTTTCATCATCATGACAACTTAAATAGACACAAAACAAATCCCATGTGAGTCTGTGAGAAACATCCAAAACCCTATTATGTATGAAAAAGCGCTCAGAATGCACTGCCTCTACATCCTAACCTTCCTTCTATGCCAATACTAGACCTCCTAACAAACCTTCTGCTGCTACTAAACTATGGTTGTTTAATCTACATTGTTGTAATAGTTTGCTAATCTTAATATCATTTGCCTTTGTCTCTACTAAATAGCTTGAGTCTTGGGGAATCCCACACCTTGCACATTCCAATACATGATCTTCATTAATCCTCCTCAAGCCAATTAAGGATAAGGATCAAAAATTCATGTCGATTCAACTGTTTCAGGCAAATGGTTTCTATTCCATACATATGGAAATGAATCTCTCATATAAAAAGAACCATCTTGTTTCGGTGGAAGCAACATCATTTCTACCGTTTTTAAGTGAAACACTCGACACAAACACTGAATTGACAGAAGAATGTTGATCTTGGCTAAAAATCTACTTAAATCATCCCAGTTGATGTAGATTTGATCTGCTCTACAAATCATCGTGCCCTAAGTTTAGTTGGAGAAGATGAATGCAACACTACGTATCATTTAAGCTGGGCCTTTTTTTTTTTTTTTTTTCCTTTCATTTTTTGTTTTGGTTTCTATTATAATGGGTAAGCCTAAATTTTAGGTGGCCCAATTCTTCTACAAGCCTATTAAAACCCACATAAGATTTTGCTCATTTCAATGTAGCATAATTTTTTATCAAAAAAAAAAAAATTATGATAGAGAAATAAAATTTTTTTTTTTTAATTTTCTGGCAAAATTATATAGAAAAAAAATTGTTAGGTTTTCTTAAATCTCACACCCTTAATATTAATAAAATAAAATGTAAGAAATTGAGAATTACATTGTTTATACTCAATGAATATTGTTGTATTTATTGTCTAAAATTGTATTATGTATTTTTTTCAATAATTAATCTTTTCCTTTTTTTTTTTTTTTTTTTTTCATTATCTCCAAGGGAGGCTCTCTTTTTTCTTTTTAAAGCTATCTTAGTTTAACTTATTTAAAAGTGTTGAAAGAATTTTAGAATTTATTCAATTAGAACTTTATTAGTTTAATTTAATTTATTTCTATCATGTCCTTTTGTTTTTTTTTGCTAATTTTATCTTAATTTAATTTATTTAGATTTTTTTTGAATCTATTTAATATTGGATATGTATACACACTCTTCTTGGTTGGATATAATTGAAATTTTATATTTTCCATCTATTTGTAAGTCTATGTTTTTTTTTTTTTTCTTTTTTAATTTTATGAGACTTCTGTAAACAAAATTAATCATTTTGAATATTTATAATTATTATCATGTGCTTAATTATATATTGCCATGCGTTTCTAAAAAATTAGTATTTCCATGTTGTTTTCATACTGTTTCTCAAATCGTTTCTCTTTCTTGATTTATCGAAACTGTACCTTGAAATGACTTTTTGTTACTTGGTTAAGGCTGGCCGCCCCCCCCCCCCCCCCTCTCTTCAGACGTCATAAGACTAATGCATGCTTTTTCTAAGTCTCCTCCATACTTCCATCGCAGGTTCTCTTCTTAGAGCTGGTAGTTTTTGATTAGGTGTGGATTGCGACCCTTTACGTTGCCTAGCAAGTTGCTTAAGTGATGGTTTTGGATGAGGCCCATCAAAGTTTGTCTGACCCATAGTAAAGGAAAAATGGTTACTGTTAGGTATTGGTGTACCTAGTCCCAAGGATTTTGGTGTTGCAGAGTAATGCATATTGATGATTCAGGGTTTGTATGGATGTTGTTGATTAGCCCCTTGGGTTCCATGGACTTGGTAGTTGGAGTTTTGGCCTGGGATGCTATCAGGGTTTCATGGACTTGAGGTAGGTGTAGATATAGAATGTTACCATTTTGTTTGTAGGTGAGGGCGGGGACCAAATTTTCATACAATCCTTATTGGAGTGTATTGCTAAAGTCACCAAAATTTTTAGCTTAAAAGGCGGTTGGGTAGGTGGAGGTTTATTGGAGAGTATGCAGATCCCGACGAGGCCTCTTTCAATGATTATTCTATTATTTGAATGGATGTGGTTGGGGTATCTTTTTTTGAATTTGGCTTCCGTTAGTTTCGTTAGCAGGATGAATATTCCATTCATCATGGTTGGGAAAACTACTGGGCTGTCGACATATGTCCTGCCCGGATCCTTATACTGATAGTGTGGAAAGTCAGTGCATGAGGTAGTCTGATTGTCTAGGTTGGAGCAACAATGGTGAGGATGGTAGAGGGTTTGATTGTTTGGCCGGAGTTAGAGTAGTTTTGGGGTTAAACTGATTGTTGGGAACTCTACATCCAAATTGTTAAGCTCGGATGGTATTCTCGTATTGTAGTTGACAGACAACTCCATGCATTTCCCTTCTAATTTTCTGCTTACATCCTCGTTCATTATGCCTAATAATCCCACTGAAAAAGCAAAACGTGGGAAGTTCCTCGTATTGAACATGCATCTTGTGTTGCTCTCCAAAAACTCCCTTGGGCATGATTGTTTTACGTAGCTTATGTGTAAGGTCCCATTGTATTAGGCATTTGATGATCCGTCCTTGTTCTCCACGGGCTTGAAAATTTTCAACTTGAGATACATTGTCAAGAAGACTGCCTAACTTCCAGCCCATTTTAGTAGTGCAGCATGTGAAGGAAGGCCTCATAGATGCTTTCAGATAGGGGCATGGGAGAAGCCAGCCTTGATCTTTTCCATATTCAACTCCCATTGACCTAGGAGGAGGAAGTGGTTTTTGTATATTCACGGGCTACCTTTAGGAATTCTCCAACAATCTACTTCATCAAAAAAGAACTGAAAGCATTGCTCTCCCATTTCTAGTATCCTTAAACCTTTAGAGTTACTTCACATATTTGAAGGCACAGTCTGCATTATACCATTACATTGAACCTGTTAGAGATGATCTTACCAAGGTTTTTGCACATTCCTGCACTCCTATTTCGATGTCTGTTTTGTCGAAGGATATTACGAGCTCATCTCCATGACTATCTAATATGTTTGGTAGGTTTATTGTGGCGTTTGGTAATGATATGGGTTCATGGGGGTAATGGTATGAAGGTGATGCTGGGCGTCTATATGGTTTCCTGGTGGTTCCATTGGAGGTTTGGGATCATAGGAGATAGAATTGTGAGATTGATGCATTTTAGGATGGTGAGTCTGGGTATGCTGTAATTAAAGGTAGTACTTGAAGAAGGAAACCAATACCTCATTAAGAGGAGAAGTAGCCTCACAAGGAGGAGAAAAGCCTCACGAGGACGAGGATAACTAATGTTATTTCATGTTAATTATGTAACAATATATGGACTTAGCTCACCTCCAATGTACTATTTCATCCAATACTCCTAAGTACACATTCAGATGATTCACACATCAATTTGCCACTCTCCTCTTTCTCTTTGTTTGTCTAAGGACTTAAAACAAAAATTGAGTATTTAAAAACATAAACTTTGAGTTTAACACAAAAGAAAGGCAAAACCCAATTAAATGTGTATTGATGACTCATTAGCAATGCAACATAAATTTTCATCAATAGCTAAGACAGAAAACAAAGATTTAGATTTAACCATCATGAAAAAAAAGAATAAAAAAAAGGAGAGAATTAAGATCATGCTCAACAACATTAATAGCCACAAACAAGCTTTGAATCACATGTTGAATTGTGTTGAGATGTTAGTTAATTTATAAGGGCTTCTAATAAAAAATGTAAAATACATAGAAATACAGAGAAGCTTGGAGAAGAAAAGAGATAAAGTATAAAAGATATAAGGGGAAAAAAAGAAAGAAAGTTTTCATGCATCCTATGTAGGCACCGTGTTGCAGCCCCTAGACCGATGAAAGAGAAAGAACAATGAGAGTTTTTAGCTAATTGAACTTTTAATCTTAACTTTAGACTTATATTAATACTAGTATCCTCGCATGCGCTTTTGTGTGTGCTCAAATACTTTTTCCTTTTTTAAGTGAAATTTATAAAATTCTTTTCAATGCATATTTCTGTCCCAATGTATTCTTCTAGGAACGTACTCATCTATTAGGATTTATGTTCTTATATATATTTTTCATTATTGAGAGATTGTAGTAGTCAAATGGAATGAAAATTTCACATCTGTGTCATTGGCACCATGAAAGAAATAAAATAAAAATTTTACTCATAGAAAAGACTCGTAAAATGACTAAAAGTACCCGCAATTCAAAGTCATAGTCTCTCATCAGTTTCATTACTTCTAACTTTTGCAGGAGCCAAATAGATCTTTTACAACTCTGCAAAAAAAAATAAAAAAAAAAATGAAGGGGAAAAGATTTCTGACAGAGCTTTGAAGCATAAAAGAGAAAAATAAAATAAAGTAAAGCATTGGGAAAATTAAACAAACAATCAATTTGGTTGTACAATTATGAACAATGAAAGTAGAAGCATGGCAACAGCAAGAGAAAAGAGGCCACACCATTGAAGGGGTAGAGGAGAGCAAAGAATTACTGTGAGAGAGAAAGATGCATGTTGGAGTTTGAATTTGAGTTTGAGGTAGCTACATGCTTTTTATTTGTTTTTAAATAACATAAAAATCCCTAAAATTATAAGCGGCAAATCTACATTTAAGAGAGTGGGGTTAGTTGACCCACTCACTTTTCGAAAATTCCCTTAAATATATTAGAATTATTTATAAATTAATAAATTAATAAATTTGACCCTATAAAAATATTAATTTCTCATTCTTGCTCCCATTGAAATATTCGAAGTATAATTTGCCCCTACAAATTTATAAAAAATACAAAAAGCTATATAATTATCTAATTGAGATTTCATTTACATTTAAACTTATTGTCTATGAATATATTTTATTTTATTTTAAAAGTTTATCAATTAGTTGTTTCTCTAATTATAGTAAAACTTGATCAACAATTTCTCACATCACCACAAGTTTTCAAATATAATATAACAATATAAGTTGATGAATTTTTTTATTTATTTATTATATATTTTTCCTTGAATCATTTTACTCGATTATTGTACGATGTTATATATATATAAATAAATATATATATATATATATATATATATATATATATATATATTTGCACACAGAAAAGGAAAATCATTTTATTTGGAAATTTATAGGTGTAAGGGAGATTTTTCATTTGTAAACTTAACTTTTGTCTTTTATTATATCATAATTAATGAATATTAGTCATAAAACCTTGGTTTTTAAGAAAACTTTTTCATAAATGACTGTATAGAATCACTATGTCTAATTTATGAGATGTCTATTAAGAAATAATTATTTTGTAAGGTGTCTATTATATAATCTCAAATTCAACAAGTTTTATTATGAATAAAACTAATAAATAAAAATATTTATTTAAGAAATAATAATAATTATTAAAAATTAATTATTAATTTTATTATATATCATTGAACTATTAATTTGACCCGAATGACATAAATTCTAGATCTGCCACTGCTTGAGAGTATTGAGTGAAATAATATATTGGAGGTGAGTTGAGTCCATAATATATTAAGAGTAGTTTTATTATTTACGTTTTTATACTATAACTTTATGTAACGTCTATATAAAAGTTTATATACATATGCAAATGTTTAGATTGTTTGACAATTTAAATATTTATTGCATGTTTACAAGTTTTTCTAAATCTTAATTTTGTCTAACTCCTAAAATCTTGATTTTCTACTATTTCATCTTCTTTCTCTCTTCTATCAATTTTCCCTCAAATTTTTATTCTTCCCAACTATCCGGCATCATAAATGTTGGTAGTTCTTTGGTTGTGGGTTGAGAGGTAGAATTCCGAGCAGATGCTAGCTTAGTGTATACTGCTATCTCTCAACTACCACTACAATTAAATACCACATTTCATATATATATATATATTGCAGCTCACCATTGTCTGCAGTCTATTTAATTACTCAACTATTTCGATGCACAACATTAATACAATATATTGAGGGATTTTTCTATTGAGTTGGCAATTATATAAATAAATAATTTATAATATTTATTGGTAATTGACAATGGTTTCAATAACATTTAATATATAAATTTTTATTTTATAAATTTTTATTCACATCATTTCCAACATTTCAACTCTTGAACCAAGAGAATTTCTACTCTTAAACTTCTTTATTGTACGCGGTTTACGGGAACTCAAAGTTATCAAAGTCAAACACTTAATAAACTTCTCTTGCACAATAAATTTTGCTGCCAGTAGCCGTTGCTCAATTTAGAATAATACTATGATAGAGAATAGAGGGATTGGTTTGTGCAATAAAAGTATCAAAATTAAAATAATACATAAAATATGTTCAACCAAGTCACATTATCATAAAACTTTATTATATGCTCTTAATATTTAGCCCAATTTCATACACAATTTTTTTTCGGTACATTGAAAAAAAAAAATCAAATTCAAAATCTAATTAAATTTCACCTTACTTGAGTTATATATATAATGTATAAAATATTTTTTCACTAATTTTAATAATCAAATATAATTTTTAATAGTTAATACAGCAACGGATAGGTTTGTTATGTATCATAACATTCAAATTTCAACTTATACATAAAAAATAACTGGCAACATCAATATAAAATACAATTGTTTCACAAATCTTTACTATAAAATACAAATAATTTACTAATTTTTAACACAACTAATATATTTTTTTTTAATTTATTTTATACAAAACAATTTAGTTCAATCAACTTTTATCAATCCAACCACCAAACGGTTCATAGATTTGACGAGGTTCGATTTGTCACCCAGATAACAATCCAACCGATTCAATCGAATTTTTGAAACATTGCTTGACCATCCTTCTTTTCACACCCTAGATAGGAATGATATAATACATAAAAAAGTTATTATTTAATTTAAAATCAGTGAATAAATTTATACATAATTAATAAATAAGATTAAAACATATCGGCCTACTTACTTAAAATAAAAAATAGTGACATACATTACACTTTTTTATTTATTAATGGTGTACAAATTAAATATACTGTATCAAGTATTAATTCATGCACATAAGTGAAATTAAACCAAATGGAGTTCTTAGTTAAGTAAAGAAATTAAAACATAGTAAACGGAAGTTGAAGAGTGGAAGTGATTTAATGGATATGAGGCAGAGGAGATGGCCAGCCCGAATGCAGGCTGCTTGAGTAATCTGTATGACTCATAATTACTGCAAAACGGAGAAAACAGATGACTACATTGATTGCTTTTCAACAACCGCCTTTACCCATTTCTCTATTAAAACCCACACTTTCACCCATCACCTTTCACAGCTCCAAACCTTGTGACCCTGCCCCATTTTTGTTCATTCAAATTCCACGAAAACAATTAGTACAAATATACAAATCTCACACACTAAAACACACATACAGAGACAAAAAACACGCTGATGGCCAAGTTTGGCTGGTTATGTACATCATTGTTTGTACTTTATTTCAGTTTACTGGTAACTTCAGGCCAAGATGATGGTGTTTTGGGCCAAAATGGGAGGGCGGATAGAAATGGTGCCTGCATTGTTCATATTTGGTGATTCTCTCATTGATAATGGTAACAACAACAATCTTCCTTCCTTTGCTAAAGCAAACTATTTACCTTATGGCATCGACTTCAATGGTGGCCCAACTGGTCGTTTCTCTAATGGCTATACCATGGTTGACACAATAGGTCTGCATGTCTTTCCTCTGCTTCTTTATCTCTCACTCTTACTTTCCTTTTTCTAAGAATCAAATTTTTATTCTTTTTATTGTTATTATGATTATGATTTTGATTACCTTGACTTGTGAAGTATTTCTTTACCAGTCAGCCAGCAAGTATTCAGTAATGTATAAATGAAGCATTTTCTTACTGCGTTAAGCTGTATATCTTTTAAGGACAAAAATAAACAAGTACTTGAATATATATAGTTGAAGACTTTGACGAAGAAATTGCAATATGGGAATCCGGATTTATTAATTAACACCAGATATATAATTGTCTACTTCTAAGTTATGGCAAAGATAAGAAAAAGAACTTCAAATAGTGACATCGTAAATACAGAACGTTCAATACAAAATTTATAAAATCTCGTTTGTTATTTTTTAATTATAACTCTTATATTTCTTGCTGTTGTGTATAGCTATAGCCTATATCTGCTCATAGTCATGCACTTAAAGGGGTAAGCTTGACACTGCAAGCACTTCATTAGTGCCCTTACTGAAGAAACTAGGGTCATCTTGGTATATTAATTGTAGCTAGCCCTGCTTGGCTACTTCCGAATGCAAATAATAACCATATAATGAAGCAGTTTCCCTGAAAGATCTTATGCATTCATAGCTTATTATGTTCAATTTGATGGATAAAAACGAGCATTTAAGCCTTCTAATGGACTTATATATAGTTGAGCTACAGAATCATGTATTTGAAATTTGAATTAATCTACTAAAATTCAGTAATTAATGAGAAATAAGTAGATCAGTTTCTTCTTGTTGATGATGTTGTGCCTAGTATATATATTAATGTAATGAGTAATTCTTACAGCTGAACTACTTGGACTTCGTTTAATTCCGGCATACTCCGGAGCCTCAGGAGAACAATTGTTTCATGGAGTCAACTATGCCTCAGCCGCTGCCGGAATCCTTGACATAACCGGCAGAAACTTTGTATGTGATCATCTCCATTTCTATCTTTTCGTGGTTCCATTTTGTAGTATCTCAACCATACATTATGATTTTCTTAAATTTTTAGCAATACTATTCTGGCAGTTCTAAAAAAGACAAAAACAGCAGTATCTTAGATAGAGTAACAATTAATTGACCAATTTCTTGAACAGGTTGGTCGCATACCATTTGGTCAACAAATAAAGAACTTTGAGACCACCTTGGATCAAATTACTGACAATCTTGGGGCAGATGATGTGGCCACAGCCCTTGCAAAATCTATATTCTTTGTTGGAATGGGCAGCAATGACTATTTAAACAATTACCTAATGCCCAACTACCCCACAAAAAATCAGTACAATGCTCAACAATTTGCAGATCTCTTGGCCCAACAGTATAACCAGCAGCTCACTGTGAGACCTCTTACCTCCCACTTCACCCTAAATGAATTAATTAGTCATAGTTTCGGATCATTAGATAGGAATAAATGTCATATTTGTTGCATTCTGGTACGTTACAGAGACTTTACAATCTTGGAGCAAGGAAATTTGTAATTTCTGGGTTAGGACTAATGGGCTGTATTCCTAGCATACTGGCTCAAAATCCACGTGGAAGCTGCTCACAAGAAGTGAACCTGCTTGTTCAACCTTTCAATGCAAATGTAAAGACTTTATTGAACAACCTCAATTCTAATCTACCTGGTGCCAAATTCATATTCGTTGACATTTCCCGCATGTTCCAGGATCTCCTTGTGAATGCCAGATCTTATGGTATGAAATGGCCTACCTATGAGTTCCTAGTTATTATGAATTGACTCTTATATATATATATATATATATATACACACTTGGTTTCTGTGTAGGATTTAGTGTTGTGAATCGCGGCTGCTGTGGCATTGGGCGAAATAGAGGGCAAATTACATGTCTTCCACTCCAAACACCATGTCCAAACCGAGACCAGTATGTGTTCTGGGACGCATTCCACCCTACAGAAGCTGTAAACATCCTGATGGGAAAGAAGGCTTTCAACGGGGACCTCAGTTTTGTTTATCCGATGAACATAGAGCAGCTCGCCAGACTTTGAGTTGAGCCTATAACATGTAGAAATCTTGCCTTTCCCACTTCTTATCTTTGTTGTTCCAATAGAGTTAGTACTGTATGCTGCTGAGCAACGAATTCACTAAGACAGTTTAAGAGTTTCCAGCTACTACAACTGAATCTACATTCATATGGTTCTATAATTCCATTTGGTGTCACTTTTTTGATATCTGCTAGCAATTGGATGAACCACTTTTAGGTAACGTTTCAAACATTTGAAGCCCTTGTTGATCCTACAGAGCGGGAAGCATATGCAAGCCAATTTATAAGTAATATAGTTCACGATTTGGTTTAATTTTAAGTAACATAATGCTTCAAATAAACTTAAACAAAAATGTTGTATGTTAAAAACTTGACGATTGCCATTGTTAATATCAGAAAATGATTTCTGAAACAAGTAATGTAATAACCAAATAAAATATATATAAATAGATAAATAATAGTAATAGTTAAAAATTTTAATTCAAAATTAGGAGGTTGGGTGGTTACAAGTAAGAAATTGTGTTATCTCTATAAGGTTGAGTTTTAAAATAATAGAATGATATATATGAATAATATTAAAAAAAAAAAAAAAAAAAAAACGAGTTTTATAGAAAGTGAGACTTAAAAGACAAATACGATTCTCTTTGTTTTCTTCTAGGAGAGTTAGAGTTGGAGAACTGGTAGCTAGAAAACGAGGAAGACAATCGGTTCAAAACTTTTGGTAGAAAAATGAAACTGCATTGAACCAATAGATGTTTTCAATCTATCAATGATTTGCTTATGATAGACTGTAAGTTTTTCTTGTCGATCACAAAAATAAAAAATATAAAGAAAAATATTAAAATTCTTATTGATTCTTGTTATGATTTTAAGAATTCATGCATTTCTCTTATTGTTATAATTAAATATGTATTATTGAAAGATGTTTTGTCTTACATAGTTATCATTGAAAGTCCCTGACATCTCAGGTTACTTAATATACATATTTATATATAAGAATTAAGAACAAAAGAATCATAAGTGCTTTGCGTTTCTTCATGAAATTGTACGCCTTTTGTTTACTGTGGGTAAGCGTAATTTACTGTGGAAAGGCATGCAAGTTAGAAATAAGTTAGGAAAAATTTCTTTTCTATTTTCAAATTCCATCTTATCCCTTAAGATTTTTCTTAAGCTTTCTCTTCTCATTTTTCCATGAAAGTAATCTTTTTGTGCCTTGCTTAGTCTTATTTTTATTTTGTGTCCTATACTTGGGGGTTGGTTTGTGTAACTTTTGACCCACTTTTATGTGATTTGAATCTATTCGAGTTTGATTTGAGAAAGAATAGCTAGTTGGGGCTGCTTCCATTTTTTTTATTTGAAGCTCAATTTACTCATGTTGATGAATTTTTGGTCCCAAATCAATCTAGGAAGAAACAAGTGATCGACTGCTCTGTGTTCAATTTCTTGGGATGTGAGTTTGTGAATTTGCATGTGTTAAAAGACTTTTGCTTTGGTAGTGTTCTTGCATGTTGAATTTTGTTAATTGGAAACACTAATTAGTGCAATGGATTGCATAGTAGATCTGATATTCATGCCATGTTCTTTTAGTTTTGTCATACTTTTGTATTAGAATAAGAAAAAGAAGAACAATATTTGAAAAGTTATATAACTCCTCAATTAAGAGGCACAATATATCTATCTAATTGCTTATTTATATAATATTTCTTTTAGATAAAAATAAATGTATTTTTAAAGCAAAATTAAATAGGCTTATTTTAATAAGAGATAAGATATGATAATATCTATGATGTGATTATGAATAATGTCAGTTGTTAATATTAGTAACATACTAAATACAAATAATGATATTATGTTTTTTATGTACTATTTTGATAATGTTTACACATAAAATTTTATAGGACGTGATTAAGAATTGTGATATGTGGAATGTGAGTACGATTGATATCTACATGATAGCAAATTATAAGTAATTCTTATCTCCCAGGTTGTAATTGAGATTTTTGTATTTTCTTATGATGTATTATTGTCATACTCCTGTGAATTACATATGATGAACTTTGATAATTATTATGCTATTTTGAGAATTAATTATTGTTGTTAGTGTTATATCATGTGAGACTATGAAGTGTTATTAATACATGGTAGTAATGTGTATAAGAGTTATTGTAGTAAGTCAGGGGAGTCTAATAGGTAAACAAGACGGTAGTGGCTCGGTCATGGGGCTAAACATGACGGTAGTGGCCCAATCATAGGGTTAAGCATGATAAGAGTGGCCTAGTCATAAAGCTAAATGTGACATGTGTAGGGCCTTATCACATGACTAATTGTGACTATTAGATACCCTGTCTGTGCATTAATCTCTTTACCATATATTGTAGTAAGTTGGGAAAAATATGTAAAGTGTACATATGATGATTAATTATTATTTATGCACATTATTTAAAGTTTTACTTACTGAGTTATATATGAAAATCATCAATTATAAATTTGCATGCCTTTTTCAAATAAATAAATGAGAAATTTGAACTGCTTAAGGGAACGGGAGGATATTTGTTCACAATTTGTCCTCTTTATCATTTTGGACATGTCTTGTTGAATTTCTTTATATTCTTGAATATTAGGCATTGTGTTTACAAATAATTGTTGAACTTCTAGTACAAATAAAAGGAGCATGAGACATGTAATCATGATAAACATTGAGTGATTTCTTAGAATTTATGTAGTGTTAGATTTTTAGTTATAAAGAGTTATATATTGTTAAGAATGATCTAAGTTTAATTATTGCAAGGCCTTGCAAGTTTTTATTTTAGTTTATTTGATGATGTCAAGTGAAACTTGTGGCTGGCCACTCTTCCAAATATTATGTTAGAAATTGGGGGTGTGACAAGTAACATATATATTTTTGGGGGTACATAAATCTGGAACACAATGAACACACAAGTAATAGAAGCAATCAGCAAAATGACATGCAGCAAAAATAAAAACAATTGGACTTGACTTCCACACAGCCAATGAGCCAAATAACGTAAACTTGACCCCCTCCTTTCATATCATTGTCAATTGTTGTATGTTCATTGGATATGTGTATGATGATTGGGAGTCTCCATTGTATGTCGCCTTCGCTAGTAAAATATTGGCCATTTCAGTTGGATGGAAGGCATCCCAGAACAAGTACTTCCTTCGATCTTCGCATGGTTGTTGAAGTGGAAGACAAGTAATCTGTCCATTGTTCCTTCCAACCCCACAGCATCCCTTGTCTATCACTTCAAATCCTGCATACCATGATCCAACTACTAAGTATAAGAATTATTCAGAATGTGCTCAAACAAACAAATTATAACAATTAAAGCTTGCTGTTATCTAATTTCAGAGGTAAATTACCCAAGGATGCTGCATTTTGGTATGAGTCATGAGAGCTTTTATAAGAATCAAGGTACACAAATTTTGCTCCAGGAAGTTGACCACAATTAAAATGATCAACCAGCTGCCGGAGTCCTGTGTTGAAAACAATGATGGCATTGTTGATTTTCTCATTGCATCTGCTGTTGTTACCGCTGTAACGTGCTAGCTGGTATGGTATGCAGCCAATTTGCCCAACTGCAGTGACTATCACTTTACGTGCTCCCAATGCGTATAGTTGCTGATTAATGAAAAGAACAAATGAGGGATTGCATCAAAAATAAAACTGAAGCTATCTGGAAATAAGGTTTTTGACGAAAAAATAAATGGAGCACCAAACTGAGATAAATTATTTTAGTAGATCATTTCATTCCAACCATTCTTTCTTATGGATTCAGATGAATTTTGCATATTAATGTGGAATTCTTAAAGCTCA
Source organism: Quillaja saponaria (assembly GCA_029379385.1). Lineage (NCBI taxonomy): Eukaryota > Viridiplantae > Streptophyta > Magnoliopsida > Fabales > Quillajaceae > Quillaja > Quillaja saponaria. Next base: position 18,990,117 of record CM055605.1, on the reverse strand, counting down.
AACTGACATACAGTTAGCTGGCGAGCATAGTCTTGGAGAAGAACAGCAGCAAAAGCTTGTGCAGTGTAATCTGAACTAGTTGAGTAGAAGTCTGGCATAAAATAATTGTTTAGATAATCATTGCTTCCCATCCCAGAATAGAAGATGCATTTGCTTAGGTAGCTATTAAGTGAAACGACATCTCCTCTAAAGAAACTCCTCATCTGAAGCACCACATTTCCAAAATTCGCCACTTGCTCATTCATCGACGTATGAGCCCCCTGTATATTAGTGAGGTTAAATTTAATCTGTGCAGGCTTATCAAATGGAATTGAACTTTTTGTAAGATAAAAAGAGGTCCATTATATGCTAATATATATGTATAGACCAGATTGCTGCCTGTTTCTTCCCGGATACCGGCTGCCCCAGATGCAAAATTGGCTCCCCTCAATATTGCTGGTCCCCTGGTTCTTGCATAAGGTGGAATATTATTTGTAAAACCCAGAAGCTGAGCTGCATTATGAGAAGAAGATAGAGAAAAGGTGTCTGTGTTTGTTAGCTATATATATATATTGGACCAGGAGTCCAGGACCACAAATATGAAAATAAAAACTTCACACGATATCAATGTATGAATCTAGTTTTCATCTTATAACTCAACTGGGTCTAACCCAAATCAAGCACTAAATAACTATATGATAGTCAAGTCACCACACACAAACAACAATATCATTTACTCCGTTTACAATTGGCAGCTTTACCCAAGGCATCGACATAAGTTCGACCATTGGTGAATCGACCAGTAGAACCTTGTGGGAAGTCAATGCCATAAGGCATATAATTGGCCCTAGCAAGTGTAAGAATGCCATTATTGTTTCCATTATCCACCAATGAGTCACCAAAGATGAAGAAACATGGCACTTGAGGACTCCGAGGCAATGGCGGTGGTTGTGAGCAAGCTCTAGCAATTAGCCATAGCCAAACCCAAGTGACCAACAAAACTATGTCAATGAACTTCCTCATAATTTTGTATGTGAATGATTCTGGTTACAAAGCAACTCCAACATGTAGCCATTCTTATATTGTTCTGTTTTCTGGGAGTTGCATGCCATTTAGGGAATTCTTTTTGGAAAATATGATAAAGGTTAGAAAGTGCTTCTGGCTTTGTCCATGAATCATGGTTTGCTCAACTTGGAGTTACTTTAACACTTACAATCGGTGATTGGTGGAAGAATCCCGTGATAGGATCGCTTCAACTCTAGTGTGTGTATATTGCAAGTACCAACAACTAACTACTCCCACCAAACAAAAGAGAGAACTACTCTTAAAGGAGCATTTTGGGGTAAAAACCATAGTTTAACTTCAAGTTTAAAATTATCAATAAAAGCTCACAATAAAAGATGTAACTGTATTTTCAGAAAATTACCTTCACTCTATTGAGGTGTTTACTAAAATGACACTAAGGGAGTTTTTGTTTCGGGTAATAAATTTTTTTACCCAAAAAAACGAGGTTTCTAATAAGTTTTGCCATTCTTTGTTTCAAGATTTAAAATTTTTACCCAAACAAAATATTTTTCCATAGGCATAATTTTGGCCCTTTTTGCCCAAAATCATTGGAATTTTATTACCTCTGTGATAGGTGTCTATATTTTATTCCCACACTGGAAGGAAAAAAAAGGTAAGCAAAATGATCATTTTGCCTATCCTTATTAGTATAATGCTAGAACTCCATTTTATAATCTCAATAGTTTTCTTATTCTTCTTCTCTATTCTTTACAATCTCATTCTCTGCAACCCTTGCTTCATCTTGGTATTCAAACTAACTGTATAACCCTTCATTTCTACTTGAAGGTCATCCTCCAATTCTGCTCAAAGGTCATCCCTTCTTTTGCACAAAAGTCTGAAGTTATTTCTTAGCCGTGGTGTTTGCAACTGCAAGAGGAATTCATCATTACTATTAGTTTGAGCTTCAATCAAGTAAGTGACTAAATTCTTCCATTTTATGAATGTGTAGGTGCTACTGAATTTGCATATTTGGGTTAGGATGTTCTGAGATTGGGATTCTAGGATTTGACGAAATTGGGATTACAGGGTTATTAGAAATTGGGACTTTAGTTTTGTTCTAATGATGTATTTTGGGATTTTAGGCTTAACTGATAGTCATTAACTCTAATGCTAGGAAGAAAAAGATAAATTAGTAGTATTTTTTTTTCTTGAAATTGATTGACTTGAAACCTCATTGTCTATGTTCTTCTTTTATAAGTTGCATAATCTGGTTCTTTGTCTTAATTCCTGTGTAGTTTGAGTTGTTTAGTTGGCTTACTTTCATAAATTCGGATGTTTTGGTTATTGAAATTTTAATCATGTTAGAATTACCAACAACTCAGTTCCATTAGTTTTGTTAGCCTGGTTTTTTTATTTAGACCAGGCTTTAGTTGGTAGTTATTAACTCTATTGCTAGAAAGAACAAGATAAATTAGTAGGAGTTACCAATTTTTTCTTGATGAAATTGACTGATTTTAAATCTCATTGTCCATGTTCTTCTTTTATAAGTTGCATAATCTAGTTCTCAGTCTTAATTCCTTAGTTTGCTTATTTTCATTAATTTGGATGTTTTGATTATTGAAATTTTATTCATGTTAGAATTACCAACTACTTAGTTCGATTAGTTTTGTTAGTCTAGTTGGATTTTAGGCTTAGGCTTTAGTTGGTACTAATGCTAGAAAGAAAAAGATAAATTAGTAAGAATTTTTATTTATTTATTTTCCCTCTTTTGAAATTGACTTATTTTAAATCTCATCAATCCATGTTCTTCTTTTATAAGTTGCATAATCTGATAGAATCACCAACTGCTTTGTTGTATTGTTGGGTTTATAGTACTAGACAATTAGGTTTACGATTTTTTTGGTTTACATGGGATACTCCCTGCATTTTTTTTTTTCAAAGATAACTTCATCCAAGCATGAAAAACAAGAAATGGCCTAACAGATTGTCCCTAAGCCATCTTTGCTAGTCTAGAACATTAATACTATCACTAGTGTTAAGAAGGGTTTTGCGAGCCATATTATGGGCTACTGAATGACAAGAGCGAAACACAAAATAAAAAGTACAGTCAATGTCATTGCCAAGATCATATATGTCCTCGATTACAACGTTGGCCGCATCAAGACCATTTTGTCCATTGATCACTGCTACAATTACCTGCTTTGCATCCTCTTCACAAATTACCTTTTGCCATGCCTCATGTTTTTCTACGAGAAGTACCACACGTAATGCCAATGCTTCTAACTCAAAAAGAAAGGTAAGCCCACACCATTTTTTACCTCTAGCCTTTACAATATCTCCAGAGTTGCTCCTGGCAACAAAACCAGTACCCCTTATATTAGATGAATGGTTTACACCTGCATCAAAATTTATTTTTATATAACTAGGTGCAAAAGCCTTTAATCTACCATTGAGGGCCTTGAAGAGTTGGTTGTATGATGTATAATGCTCTGAAGGACTTCATTAGCATTCCTGAATTCCTCATGGTCTTGAGTTGTTTTTCTAGCCACCTCATGTTTAGACCAAACTAGGTCATTGAACACCTTATCGTTCCTTGCCTTCCAAAGCCACCAAACTCCATGACATATGAGATCTAAGAAACCTTGAATAGGCCCATTGCTACTCTGGCTTAAGTGAGACCACCACTTGCCGAATGTATCAATTTGGAGGAATGGAAAGAATTGTAGAAGTGATAATTCCTCCCAAACTCTATGAGTAAACCAGCACCTTGTAACAAATTAAGTTCTGTTTCAGCGTCTATGCTACACATATTGCACGAGTTGTCCACTCCTTCAATCCTTAGTTTAAATGCAACACTATCATGCACCAACCGCCACATGAATGTCTTTAGCTTGTGAGGTACTTGTCTATCCCAGATTTTCTTCCAATCTATAGTTAGTAACCTGTCGTCTCCTATGGAATTAGTCAAAAAGTTGATAACCTGAAGAGACAGTATAAATGCATCTCAGGCTAAAGTGCCAAATAAGCTTGTCCTCACCAGCAGTAACTGATAAAGGAATGCTTAGAATAGCCTCCATTGTTTGTTCATCAAATGCCTCCATGACTAGGTTGGTCTTTCACTGCTTGGTGTCGTCATTAACCAGCTAATTTACCCATGTCAAATTGGCACTGATATGATCATCAATTTGGATTCAACTGAGTTGCTGCTTTGGCACCCAAACATCAACAGTGATATTTACGGATTTGCAGTTACCAATCAGCCACTTTATTCCTAGTTTATAACATCCTGTCCAGCCAGCAAGCTTTTCCAACCCCATGAACTGTTAGTCCCCTTTGTAACTTTAAGAAAGGAAGAGAATTGAAAATACCTGCCTTTCAATAGCCGAAAAAGTAGGCAATTCTCTTGTTTGGCTAATCTCCAATTTTGTTTCCCAAGCATTGCAAGATTGAATTTCTCCAAGTCTTTAAAACCCAGTCCTCCCTTATGTTTTGGATGCAGATAGTATTCCAGCCTACCCAATGTAATTTCCACTCACCATTGTTTTGCCTCCACCAGAAATTGGACATCAACTATTTAATTTCTTTGCATAGTGAACTTGGCAATTTAAAGCTTGACATGGTATAAATGGGCATAGTTGTAGCAACACCTTTGATCATCACTTCTTTACCAGCAGAAGACAAACACTTTGTCTTCTAACCTTGCAACTTTTTGAGGCAACTTTTTCCTTTACATTTTGGAAGGTGTCTTTCTTTAACTTATTCACAAGAGAAGGAAGGTCGAGATATTTATCTTGACTTCCAATGTTTGTAATCCTAAGTAAAGAAGCTAAGGATCCTGCATTTCAGATTATGTATATATCCCTAGTCTGTATATATACCTGTATTGATTATACTTGATAGCATATTCTGATCATTACTAATGTAAATATACGTAGTCTTCATATATTACTTTCTCTATTCCTTTTCATATTCCTACAAACAATACCTCCTATAAAGAGTATTGCTAGTTTTTTTGCTCTTCATATTCCTTTCCATTTTAATCAGTAACAATTATTATGATTTATGTTCTTTCACACCGTATTAGACTTGTGCAATAATACAACTGTGATTAATTTGTTCTTTGACACATTTTTACTTTATCAATTATCTTTTTGTACTATTGACAAAAATTAGGATGGTTAAGTTCTATTACACTAATTCACATATAACACTGGTCCTTATACTATTTTATTTTCTTTTGGATGTCATATAATGGATTTGATACCATTGACAAAGAATATAAAGATTTTGATATGTTTGTTGCTATATCTAAACTTGTTAAACAATCAAACCTTGCTAATACTAGTGTGCATAGTTCTTATAGTTTCTAACATGTCTACTAAGAATACAAAAAATAAAATAAAATGGGATGCTTATAGTAGAAGTATCATTAGGAACATGAATTTTTATAGGTTTGTCTTTTTAAGTGATTTAGCTTGCATAAAGAATTGTAGGATAGATAGGAAGACATTTAGGAACTTATGTTGTATGCTTAGGAGGCTTGGAGGTCTAGTGGCTACTAGGAATATAGGAATTGAAGAGAGTGTAGCAATTGCTCTTAATGTAATGGCTCATGATCAAAAATTTAGAATTATGAAGATGCAATTCATGAGATCAATTGAGACCTTAAGCAGACTTATGACAAGGGTCATACACTCTATATTACAATGCCATGAGCTCTTTTTCAAGCAACCAAAATCCATTCAAGAGGACAATAATGATGAAAGCTAGAAATTTTTTAAGGTAATAATTTTTAAATAACTGTTTAGATTAATAAGTAATTCTAAAATAAGTCATAAATAATGCCACTAATTTAATCTATATTATGTTCTTATTAGGAATGTCTGGGTGCACTTGATGGCACCCATGTCAAAGTGAATGTGCTGAGTACAGATAGGCCTAGGTCTAGGTCTAAAAGAATAAAATTTCAACCAATGTATTAGGAATTTGTGCACCTGATATGCAATTCATATATTTGTTCGCTAGAAGGGAGTGTTCTGCTGCTAACTTTAGGGTACTGAGAGATACAATATCTAGAAGGAAAGAGCTGGTTATCCCTCAAGGTAAACAAATAGTGTAGTTGTTAATATACTAGGTATATAGAGTATTGATATATAACATCAACTAAAATTTTTCTTATTAGGTACTTATTTTAACACCTTACTTCCTTAAACCTATACTTAGTTTAATTAATGCCTTAAAGAGTAATTACTTATCAATTATTAAAACACCAATATTACCTTTACTTCTTTTATTCTTTTAAAAACCGAATTACTTAAAATTAATGAAATTTTAATTTTTCTTTTACCTTGCTTATTACAAGAGAACATTTTAATTAAATCCCTTAATCTTCCTTAAGTGGTTACCTTGGATAGTATTATTTTTACTTACTACAAGTAAATGCTCTAATTAATTTCCTTAACTAATTTACTTCCTTCAAGACTTAACTTTTAATAACTTGTATTCTTAATTAAATTTCTATTAATTTATTAAACTAAAGTTGATTCATAATCGTATAATTTAAATGATCCTTAAGCTTACGTCTTTAATTCCTTATTAGTTCATGAGACTAAAATCGGCTAGAAACTCATTATACTATAATTAATTAATAACCTTGTGTTATTAATTTACTTACTTCCTTTTTAACACATACTTATTAGAGTTACATGTTAAGTGAACTTCTTGTCTTATTACTGGATTTTCTTGCCTATTTTAGCTCTTGGCAAATTGGTTCTAGAATCCTTAACCAATTCATTCTATTTTGTGTTTTTACCATTTGTTTCATTTGTTCTTGGTTAATTTTCATCCTTGCCACTTGCCTTAGCCTGAATTTTCATCTATCTTTCCTATAGGTATACTTGGCCGAATTGAATACATGAATCTACAAAATTGGCTTGGCCTTGTAGTTCATTTATTTACATATCTTACATATTTACATAGGCCACACACTATGTTTGGACTAAAAAGGAGTTTTTACATGTATTTTATAAGACTCTTTTTAGACACTAAGCCTATGTCCAAACCATTTACATAATTATACACTATGGCCAGCACAAAATCTTCCCTTGTCCTCCTAAGGTCTAATAGCCACTACATCAAAATTCCTTGGCTGTTTTCCACATGGTAAGGTGGAATGTCATACACGGTCATTAAAGGGCTATTTTCATCTCCTTCCTTATACTAATAATCTACAATTTGCCAGCGTTTGGTCATGTAAACAACTCCTTCTTGCAAAAATGAACAAAATACTTAATCAACCTACACATCAAGATTTAGAAAATGTGAGTCGAACCTCAACAAGCATTCATACATAAGCAACGAAGGACTCTTGATGATAGTTTTAAAATATAGGAATATGCAATGCAAAATTAATCTTTTTTCATCTTTACTACTCCTTAGTAATCTTCTTGACATGATTCACGCAAACCCGAGGGTACCTTATAAGGACTTTGATGTACTCATGGTACCATCTCTCGTATCCACGATATTGCCTCTTGATAGTAGAATCCATACTATGGTTTAAGCATCCTTCTTATATGGACACTTGATGAACTTTGACCAATATGAATTCAAGACAAGTTACTAGAATACTTCATCCTTTCCTTATTTCCTTTAAACTTCCTAAAAAGGGATTCATGCATGCTTTCAAATATAGGAAGAGTATAAGAGTAACAAAGAGATAACTTTCTAAAGCAAAGGTAAAATAAAACAAGGGAATGCATGAACACTTGCCTAGTGAATTTAGTTCTTGTTTTCTTTTCTTATCTCTTTTTATGCCTCCTTTTTCCCCTTTCTTCTCGGTTCTTCCTCCTCTTGCTTTTAGTTTCTCCTTCTCTTTTCCTAGTCCATGGTTTCTCTTCTTCCATTTATAATTTGCCTCATTTTCCTTCTTGCTCACTGTTTCTTCTCTCTTTCTAGTTATGGTTTTGGTATTTAGGTTTACGTGCTTGTGTTTTGTCATTTGGGCGTGTCTAGCTTATGGTTTAGCAAATGGAATAATGGGTTCATGTGTATGGCTGATTTCATTAAGGAAATTAACCCTTTGGTTTCTCCATTAGTTTCCCTAATCATTCCTACTTTACATTATTCATTAGTTTCATATGCAACTTATTTCCCACATGTGTATTACACCTCATCCTTTTCATTAAATGCTAGCTTTCCACCTATGTCAATTCATTTATTGCATTCACACCCCCTTTCCTTGGCCTCTATGGTTTTGCAAGATTTTCTTTCTAGTTTTGTTTCTTCCTAGTTCCATCTTAACAATTCCTTAAGCTAGTCCTCTATTTACATATTTTTATAATTGGCAATGATGATATCATATAATGATGTCATGGTGATGTCATGATGATGTCATCCAATAATGACTTCCATCTTTCAATTCTAACTAAACTAACTAAATAATGATGTCACAATTTTCATATTAAAAAATATACCTTAAAATTTCATAAATTAAATGCATAAAATAAATGCATGAATTATTCTATTGAATTCATTAATTAAACTAAATTTTCAACACTTACATGCTTAGTCAAATCAAACTAGATTAAATTTCTAGGGGTGTTACACTTATTATCTTTGTGATGCTGGGCACATAAACTATGATGATTTCTTTGCACCTTATAGAGGTACAAGGTACCATTTGAAGGAATGAGTGATAGATCTTTTACTCAACACTGCACAAGAGTACTTCATTATGAAACACTCTTATGCTAAGAATATCAATGAGAGGGCATTTGGAATGCTAAAGGGTAGATAAGGGATATTTAGGGAAAAATCTTACTATCCTTTCAAGATGCAGTGTAGATTTATAATAGCATGTGGCCCTACTACATAATCACATTAGAAGGGAAATGCCTATCTATGAAGCAATTTATGATGCAAAGGTTGAAGAGGATGATGAAAATCTACATGAGCAAGATGAAGAAAGGTTCAAATATGTGGAAGCAAGTGATAATTAGATTGCAATAAGAGAAAACATGGCAAATGACATATTCAATAATTGCAGGGTAAGAAGAGATCTAATTTAAACAATAAACAATTGATTTTTTTTCCATGATGTATTCATAAGTGGTTATGGATGTTCAGTTTTTTATGTTTGTTGCTTTACGTAATAGAAATTAATATTTGGCACTCTTGCAAAGTATTTATAAATAATTGACTTATATGTATTAATGAATGTCTAATATAGTTAGTTGTCCTTATAATATGCCTGGACTTTTTATTTATGCAATATGCTTGGACTAAAGTTTGCCTTGATTTACTTTTCAGAAATTAGTTTTTGTTTAAATACTATGTGTGTGATAGTTTAATGTGGTTGGTTGCCTTTGGAACTATTTAGTTGCCTTGCAATGTTGGTTTGTGTGGTTCTTTCCATTATTTTGTACTTAATTTGTATATAAATACATTATGCATAATTGATTAGATATGAATGCATAAAGAAAAAGGAAAGGGACAGATAAAACTAAGCACGACTGAAGTTCTATTAAGGATTCTAAGCTATTAGAATGCTTAGAAGACTTAGAAAATTCAAAAAGTGGAAGTCTGATAGTAGGACATTTAGGGCAGGTAATATAGGCCAGTTGGAAGAATGGATACATAAAGAACTGCCAGGTACTAAGCTTAGAGCCAGTCCACACATTGACTATAGATTGAAGTAACTAAAAAGGCAATACTTTGCTATTGCTAAAATGTTATGTCCTAGTGCCATTGGTTTTGGTTGGAATGACAGATGTGTGTGATAATGGGGCATGACATCTTTAATGAATGGTGTAAGGTATATATAGTTTAAGTTTCTTTGTAGTTTACTATTGTTATCTTAGAAAGTGAGAATTTACCATTAGGTATTTTTGTTTATATGTGATAAAGCCACCATACTACAAAAGAATTAAAAGGGAAGTCTTTTCCTTTTTACCACATACTAGGAAATGTGTTTGGTAAAGATAGGGCAAATGGGGGAGGTGCATAAGGTGTTGCAGATACAATAGAGGCAATGGACATAGACAAGGCACTAAAAAGAGAAAAGGTAATGAGAGAGGATGACTTTTTGACTACAAATGAGGCTGCAGACTATAGGGTTGAGGTGGATGAGTATGTTGACATTTCTCAACCTATGACAAAGGATAGAAATATAAATGAGGGTGTTCACAACTCATGGAATGTGAATAATAGCAAGTAGTAGCCAAATAGGGGCAAGAAAGGGTTAGATGTGGGGATAATTCAGTGGCGGATTTGGTGAGTGTTGTGAAAAACTTAGGGAAGATGTATGAAGAGGGAGTTGCAAATATTAGCAAGATTGTTAAATGTTTTGAGATTAAGACAGATAAAGCAGAGAAGAGGTTGAATGTTTTTGAAGCAATCTCTAAGGTAGAAGGCTCCACTCCAATCTAGTGGTTTAGAGTAGGTAAGATCTTAAGCTAGAATGGGAATAAAACAAATTTCTTCTTCTCTTTTCCAGATGACCAAAAGAACTTGTATTTAGAAAGCTTTTTGGGGATTGAATGATGTAGATGAATTACAAACTAACTATGAAGCTAACCTTTGAGTCTCCTAAATAGTATATTTTTTGATATTTTAGAAGACATTGGGTAAATGAATAATAGAAAATTATAGGTAGCTCCAGTGTAGGCAGTCCTAAGATGGAAACAATATCTATTTTTTGTATATTTTGGTATGTACCGGGTTTAGGCCTCTGGAATTTCATGTAGTTGAATATTGATGCATATTTGCAGCTTATATTCAAGATGAATACTAAGTATTTATGTTTTCAATAAGTTCATCTTATGTTTTATTAAGCATGATTACTTTTGTAGTTGTATTTGTAAATGAGCTCTGTCATGTAAGTGTATAGTTAGTAGTTTTATATATACACATTTGTGTTGCTGTTATAGTTGTGTATATGGCAGAGAGAGGCTTATGGTAAGCTTTGTTAATTTGGGGTAATAAGTGGTCATTAAAGGCCAATTAAATGTTTGAAGACATCACCTAATATAATTGGAGGTGGATTTTTACTCTATAGTGGAAGCCTTGACAAAAGATTGAGAGTTTGGTGGATTTTTACTCTATAGTAGTGTTATAACCCGATGTTGCCACGTTAGTTATATATACATATAATATATAAATTTTAGTTACAAAATAATAAATACATAAACAAGTTAAAATAAATAATAACGTAATTAATTAAGATATAATTTGACATATTAAAATATGTTTTAAAATGTTTGTATATATCTGGTCGCGATGCGAAAATTAACTTATATCATTACTTGAATAAACTTGTATACATATACAAATATATCAACATGCATGTAATAAAAGAATTAATTTCCACCATATTATTGGTAAACTTTTAACTTGAAAATTTACTTGTGAAACTTTTATTGATAAGTGTAATAAAGGTGTAATAATATATATATATAGATAGATATATACCCACCATACATTTTATGGCTTGACCTTGACTTTACTTTCCCATTTCTTTTCTTTCTTTCACATTTCCTTCTCCATTTTTCATGATTTATTCTCCTTCCATTCTTGGCTATTCTAGACTCTTTTGCTTTGCCTCCTTCTCTTGCTTGTCCGAAATTGTTTCCTTTCCTCATGAAGAGTTGAAGCTCGGCTGGATATCATCTTCCCTGATGTGAAAACCCCTCCCTCCAGCTATGGTTATAACTTAATTTTCAACATTGTTTTGCCTCCTAGAGTCTTCTTCTATTTTGCTTGCTGTGAGTCCCGATCCATGCAGCAGCTTTATTTAGCCTACTAGAAGCTGTCAACCAAGTTAGATGGCCATGGAACCTTAACCACCCTTAACTACCATGTAATTCAGCTAATGATGGAAGATGTGGGTGTCATGGTATGCAGTAGGGGACATTCCTGCAAGAGGTGTTTTGGCTAGATTTGTTTTCTTTCCTCACTTGGCTATAACTCACATTGAAGGAGATGAGATTTTCCAACTGCTTGTTTGGGGCAGCAACGCCCATGTTCTTTGACAGGCTTGGTTTATGGTAAATGGTAAACTATTCCTTGTTTTCTTCCAGTTTACTTGCTGTATTTTTTTTTTAATGTTGATTAAAAGGTTAGATTGTATGTTGGGTAAGTTGTGAATGATAAGAACTTAAAGCTAGAATTTCTTTTTGAATGTGTTAAATTAAGATTAGAAATTTAGGAAGTTGGGATGGATGAATAAATTATGGGTTAAGGTTGAACCATGAAGGTTGATGTAGGTTATTGTGAAACATTTGTGACTTAAGTATTGTTAGTATATTGATTAATTAGAATTGTCTACATTGATTAACATTGGAATTGTTAGTATTGTTGAATTGATATAGTATATTGATTAATTGGGATAGGTATATATAGGTAGATATACACATAGGAATGAGAGTTAAGTAGTTATGATGGGTGCAGGGGGCAGATTTCGTGGGTAACAGAAATTTGGTATTTTGAGTGTCTTTAGGGCAGAATTAAATTAGTGTTCAAAAGATAAAATGTAGTTTATGGTCTTGAAATATTGTCTGCAAAATTTCATAGCTTGGTTCTAAGTATGTTGTGAGTTAGAGCTGTTAGACTCTAGTTAGTTCATGCAAGATTTTTAGTGCCCTGTTTTTGGTTCATAAAAGAAATTAAGTGGGTTCATGACAGATTTTAGGAAAAGTTTCCAAATAGCAAAGATAGATATACTTGTCTATTAATAAACTCAATAAACGGAATTAGATTTCATTTTTCCTAGAGAAAGTTATGTTCAATTAATTAAGATAAGGTCAAAGCTGTCACAATCCTGCATTTTGTAGAATTTGATGCAAATTCAAAGAATAAACTGTATTGATATACAAATCCAAAAATTACAAATGATATACCATTATAAAGGTACATGTGTCTAGTATTTTATAAATTTTCTAAAACTGGATTTGTAAGTTCCTAGAGAAAGATATAACCGTCAAAGTGACATTAGTCCAAACCCCAAGTTTGGACAGTTTTAACATTTCTAACTCACTAAGTGCTTTCTGTCTTTTCTAATGGTTCCTTCTACCCTATGCATTGTCAAGACATTTAAAATTTCTCTTCATTATTAACCCTATCACATAAAGTCCAATTCATATTAATTGGCATGTAATAGTTTAATGAAAAATTTTCATAAAGAAACCTATACAAAATGAGATATAAGCATAGTAACTGAAAGATTATAATAATAACGTTTATGAACTAAATATTATTTAGGTGTATGAATTTCAGTTCCGGATTCTACTGTTGACCTGATGAGATGCGTGGATGCAAGTGTGAGTGATGAATGGAGTCGATTACGGGTGAATGGTTAATTTCTGCTTTTAGGGACTAGATTAGTATGTGTAATTATATGTTTATTTGAATATACGTGATATATGGAAAATAAGAAAGTAGAGTATTTCAGTAATTTATTTGAATTATGTTTGTTTGATATTGGTTGCTTTGTTGACATTGGTTGTGGATGATAAAGGTCAACATAGTGAGATTTTTATGAAAAGTGATTTTTTGTCTCCGAAATTAAAAATTCAAGTGCACCTAGGATGTTCTAATTTAAAATCATAAGAAAATTCTGATTCTGATAATTTTTTTTTTTATTGACTTCTCAGCCTTGATGGGATGGATTGTGAACGAATATCAATTTGTTGTGGGAGCACGTAATTGTTCGGTAAAGGGTGATAATGTTATGCAGGACTGGGTTACTCGTTGACCCTTTGATTGCTTTATGTGATATTATTGCTCTGATTTAAATTGTGATCATGTAGGCTATATAAATTGTGGATTTGTGAAACTTACAACGTACACGTGTAATGTGAAATGTTATATGAACAATATTATATGATGTTACTATCTATGTGCTACACACTTGTATTATATGATGTTAGTACCCTTTGGGTATGAATTTTCACTCATTGAGTCCATAGGACTCATCCCTCTCTCGTGTATATTTCTTTTAGTGACAAGAGTTTAGTACATGGCGTCGTCGAGCTTAGGACTTGCTGAATGAGTATGGCACGATAATTTCAGGATCTCAGACTTGCAATTAAGAGCGAAAGTTTGCAGTCCACACTAGACCTGTGAGGTGTCTAATTTGGATATGATGTAAAAGTTTAGTTATTTGTCTTGGTGTTATTGTTGTGTGAGATCATAAGCATAGATATTTATGTTTTTAGACATGTTCCATATCGTTGTAAGCCTTTGCAAAAAAAAAAAAAAAAAATTAGTAAATTGTTAACTGTTTCAAAAAATAAAATTTTTCAATGAACTTTTGTTTCTAAAAATTACTTTTATCCTTTGGATGGGCTAAGAGTCAGTGTGTTACTTTGTTTTGAAGTCAAGGTCACAGATGTTTGGTTCTCTAATCCTCCGGCCAGTCATGCCTCCATGAGGGGTGTGACAAGTAGTTTGTTGGAAGTTCTAGCACAAAAAGAATGGAAAAGTTGTAAAAAAATGAATATATGAAGTTGTTTAAGGTTGTAGAGAAACTAGTAGTTTGTACGATTTATATTTTGCATTTGGCAACTAAAATCAAGGGATATAGTTGATTGGTGTGATTATACTTTTTTGTTAAAATATCATTTGTCAAGGCTTGTTATGGATAGCAAGTTTGTACATGTTAAAGGATATTTAGGTATTATTAGTATCTTTATTAGGTATGGTTTAGTTTTAGTGCATGTAGGGTCTGGTATGGAGTATTATTTGTTTAATATATGCAGGTTCTGGTTGTGTTATGGTTCTAGAACAGAGGCCATACTCTCCAGTTTATGTTTGGAAAGTAGTAAGTTTGTCTCCATGGATAGGATGTTAGGAAGCAGCACTTGGCATTTTACTTAGTATTATATTATTGTATGTTGTGTGTGTTTTATGGATAGGATGTTGGGACAATGAATAGTTTCAGTTAGTTATAGAGAAATGTTAGCATAAGTGATAAGTTAGTTGTAGAATAATAGTAACTTTGTATAATAATCATAGAGGTATCTACTTGGTATTATTAGTTTATTTTATTTTATTTTTATTCTTGTTTGTTAATTTATTCATATATAGTTTTCTTTTCTTTTGGTTAGATACAGGGTGTTTGGGTATCCAAAATCCCTCTCTAGAGGGGTTAAATTGTTGACTGTATGCAACTAACAATTTGTACAAGGGTGTTTTAGTCAACATGTACATTTTTCCAAGGAATAGGGTTTTATAACCAAACAAGGGCATTGAAATTTATTTTTATCTCCTGGATAATAAATGACCAAACTAAATACAGACAATGTTTTTATCTGGGAAATGTTTGCCTAAAATTATTTTACCCGGACAATATATGTCACAAGGGTATTTCTTATGATCTGAAACGCCTCCTAAGTTCTAAATTTGGGTCAATCCGCACTACTTTTCAATGATGAAAATTTAATGGTGTTAAAAAAATAATTTTGAAAAAAGTATTTTCATCTTCTAAATACTATTTTAAATTTTCTCTATTCAATTAAGTTATAAACATTTACTTTTTCTATAGTTTTTTTCTACTTTTCAAGTTTCTTTTTTTAAATAACAATATATTCTATTAACATCAATTGTTTTCATTTTAATATAATTTTTACTAAAATAAAAAATATTTGACACATGTGTGAGTAAACCTGTTTGAATATTAAATAAAATAAAGTTGGTTCATTTATTTATTTATGATATGGATGATTTAAAGATATCAAACTTTATGAATTTAAAAGATAAGGTCAATAGAGAATGATATATATATATATATATATATATATATATATATATATATGTATATATGTATATTTATTCATGAAAATAATATTTTAAAAATAAAATGAGATGAAAATATCTTATTAACTTTTAAAAGTTTTTACTCTTATCACGCCCCTCATAGAAGCATAACTGGCCAGAGGAATGGATAACCAAACCTCCGTAACCCTGACTTTACCATAATTGAACACATATGAATCTCAAACTTTTACATAACAAAAACTTTACTTAATTAAATTTAATAAAACATAGACTTGTTATCGAGCACATAACATTTACTGAAAATTTTGGCCGAAGTATTTGTAATGTGGAACATGCCCAAAATACGAACAAATAATTTCTGGTTACATTCAACCAGGTAACAACCAAGACAATATAATTAAGGAGCTTCGCTCTGATAAAATTATAAACAATAGAAAATTGATTTTTTTATTTGTTATAAAAACAACTCATAATAACCTAACACCTTAATTATGACTGCAAGTTTTTATCCTTTGACTTCAAATATGAGATCCTGGAAAATACTTTGTTGTACTCTATCGACAGGTTATGAATTCAGCCATGGTATATATTGAATTCCTTGTTACTAAGAAAAAAAATCCACAAAGAGAATGATGAGTCCTACAGACTCCGTGAGTGAAAAATTGTACCCAAAAGGTACTAGCATTACTCAACAAAAGTATAACATATATAATCAATTAATATCAACATATCACATATTCCAAAACTAATAAGATTACATATACACAGTTTTAGAAATATAAAACTTAGCAAGCATAGTTCAAGTAATACTCTGTATAATTTAGTCAAAGCAATCAAAGCATATGAAGCAAACAAAGGGCCAATAAAGTAACTCAGCCCCACATAATAGTATCTTCCCCTACTAGACATTTACGCTTCCGCACAATAGTTTAATTCTCAGTACACAATCCATCCCACCAAACCTGAGCCCTCAATTCTTTTAAAATAATTCAGAATCAAAATATCTAATATTAGAATATTAAATCAAAATATCTTAGGTGCACCTAGATCTTGGTTCCAGAACTAAAAAAATAAAATAAAATCATTTCTTAAAAACACTTTTCGAAACTGCAACTACATTTTCCAATTCATAAAATCAACATTTGGGATAGATAGGTTTATTTAATGAAAATTTTCTATTAAACCATTATATTTCAAGTAGTATGAATTGTACTTTGTGTGGTAAGATTGATAATGGAAAAAAAAAAATTTAGATGTCTTGACATGCATAGGGTAGAAGGAAACAATTAGAATAGATAGAAAAAACTAGTGTGTTAGAGATGTTGAAACTATCTAAACATGGGGTTTGGACCTGTGTTTACTCTAATAGTCATATCTTCCTCTAGGAAAATCAAAATCCATTTTCGTAAAATTTATTAAATACTAGACACATGTCGCTTTATAATAGTATATCATTTGTAATTTTTGGATATATATATCAATACATTTTATTCTTTGAAGTTACTTGGCAATTCTGTAAAATGCAGGATTTTGACAACTCTGACCTTCCATTGCTGTGTATGTGTGTACATATATATATATACTACCCCAATTTAATCAATACATTTTATCAGCTCAACAATCGTTGCAACAATTCTTATGTTATACCTCCATCATTACAATATTAGTACCTATTGAAGTATTTATTTATTTGTAATAAAATTGACAACCCGACAAACTTCATTATATATCAAACCAAAGATTAAGAAAAATGTTATTAACATTGTATGTTTTCTCATATAATCAAATAACAGCATTGTTAATAAAAGTGCATGAAGAAATTTTAACCACAAGTACTAATATACTATTAACTTGAAAAGCTCTCCATGGATTCTTGATTATTCCATTTATATATTCGTTGTCCAGTACCAACTAGTTTTAAATTGTTAGTTATTGTCATCATAACACAAGTGGATAGATAATCATACTTTGGCACAAGTTCTTTATTCAATGATGTAAATTCATAAAGTTTGTATATAAGATACCCATTTCTTATCACAGCATCTGTAACAAAAAGCTTCCTTTTATGCCTTCTCTAAAAATCCCTTACAGAAAGAAGATGGCTGGTTAGGCACAAGAAGATCCTGTAGGTCCTGTAGTTGATATGACATGGCAAAAGAAGATGGCTGGTTAGGCACATCTACTAGCTAGACCTCCTAGCTTCAAACAAACCACGGACTTTTGGACAGAAGGGTCCAAGTCCTAAAATTTTTAGACATAATGGTAAATTTTTTATTTTAATAGCCAAAATGGGGCAAATGATGAAACCGTGTTTTCAAAACACGGTTTCTGGGTCCGACCTGGCGTGCCACGTCACCACATTACCCACATCATGCACTCGCGCGTGGCACGCGAGTGGAGGATGAAACCGACTTTACAAAAGCCAGTTTCACCCTGCCTTTGTCCCCCGTGGGACCCGCTGGACAGGCCCGTGGAGACAAAGTTTTGCCGGTTTCAGACCTGCAAGGCTACCTTGCACGCTGCAGGGTAGCTTGCAAAGCTACTGTGCAGGCAGCCCTATCGTGCAGGAGAAAGATAAAAGTCAACAAAGTTTGTATGTTTCTCATCATTAATTTGGAAAAAAAAAAAAAAAACAATTCTAAATAAGTGTATTAAAAGGTACTATTTTAAATCAAACCAGTAATTACCTCAAAATTTATTGAACCTCGATTATTGGTCCAACCACAATAATGACACATAAAATATTTAGTTATATATTTTAAATATTATATAACTTTTTATATTGATTATAAATACTAAATATATAATTAAATAAAAAATATATTTAATATTAATTAAATAAAAAAAAATCACAACACAAATATTTAAATATATTTATTAACAATTAATATGATAAGTGATTGATTTATTGTGTATCATAATATTAAAATTTTAATTTATATATCAAAATAATACAAATATACAGTAGAATTAAATATTATATAATATTTGTATTAATTATAAATATTAAATATACAATAAAATAAATAAAAATATATTTAAATATGAATTAAATAAAAAAAATCACATTATCAAATATAATTATTAATAAATAATATGATAACTAAATAATTTATTATATACCATAATATTCAAGTTTTAATTTACATATAAAAATAATAAAAATAATACAAACAAAAAATATAATTGTTTCATTAATAATTAATATAAATAATAAATGTTTTAAAATAAAAAAATTAGTTTGGTTGAACATTTGATACTATTTTTTTTTTTTTTGATTTTTATCTATTTAACAAGTCAAACTATTAAAATAATATTTTGATTTATTCTAATCTGATTCATCATACAAGCAACGATATAACATGGCTAATTTATAATATAATAAATAATTTCATTTATTAGATTGTGGTCTTAATTTTTTAGTTACTATAAGAAGTAAATTATTTCTTAACTTTCTTAAAATACTTATTAAATAATAATAATAACTTGAAAAAAAGTAATTTTTTCTATATAGTGGAGAAGTAAAAGCAACTGAAATTGCGGCTGGTTGTAATGGAGTTGTAATTCCTGAGACATGTGATCAAGCCACAGTCACAAAAGCGACACAACTTTGTCCTCCACAGGCCTTTTGCGGTCCCACGAACAAAAAGGTGTATAAGTCGGTCATCGTACCCAGTTCATCACAGTGCATGATCTGACAAAGTGACCTGGAGCCAGGTCGACCCAGAAAAAGTGTGTTGAAAACACGGATCTTGCCCCTGTAGGCTATAAAGCAAAAAAGTTACCATATGTTAAAAATTTTAGCTGGACCCCTAGTTCAAAAAACAAACCACTGAACCACAAGAATAAAACAGCCAAGCTACCGTTCCTAGGACTACACTACCACCTACGTTCTCCTTGGTCTGACATAAGTTAGTTAGCTAGCAACAAGTACCAAATGCAAACCAAAAACCAAGGCTTAAGCAAGGCAGCCTACAAGATTTGAAACGAAAGAGGGGCAGAAAGCTCATGGCTGGCTAGGATGAATTCGACACTAAACAAGAGGAAAGAAAAATAGAGCTGAACTCTAACACAAGCATAGAGATTCTCGGCCATAAGAAGGAAAGAATCTTCCCAAGCAAGAAGAAAGAAAATAGGGGAAGCTTTTTAAACTTGGGAGGTAGAGCACATACAAGAAAAAGGAGAGGCGGCGCTGGAAAGAAAAAAAATTAAAAATAAAACAAGGCCTAATATTAAAGTCAAAGTCTACTTTTAAAAATATTTGTGGTGTAAAAATTATTCTAGATATTTATATATATATTATAATTATTTTATATTTTATTTATCTTGTTGCACACATCAAAAGACTTTACTCAATTTTATTTCAAGTTTCAAGTTAACCAATGGTGTGGCAAAAGTATATTTTCCTATTTACACACACACATATATATATTATTTATTTTAATTCTACTATTGTTTTAATTATATACAAAATTAACACAAAATTTCTAAAACTAATTACCAACGTATCAGTTGTAACATAATCAATTTTATTATTATTTATCTAATTGGTTTATTTTATAATAAAAATGTACACATTACATTTAAAACTAAACTTTATGATATAAAGTTATAACAACTCTTTAATTATTCAAAATTTATGTTCTATATTTTATTTTAATTAATTAATATTTTAAACATATAAATTTAAAATAATAAATATAGTGGATGAAAGGTTTTAAAATGTTCAATTAAAAAAATAAGAAGTTATTTGAAATTAGTTTTAATAGCAAAACTTACTTATCTTATAAAATTATAGTATCTTTTATTCACTTTTAATTAGCCATACTTTTTTCTTTTTTTTTATTGCAAGAGGTTGGCATGGTGGTAAAAAATGTGTGCTCCTTTCATTAAATTCTTGGGATCAATTCATTAGGGAGGCCATGGGGAGGAAATCTCAATAATTACCTTCTCTAGATGTAAATGATGTGGTCTATCTTTTACTAGACGAGATAGGTGATTTGTCGAGGTGTATAAGCTGGTCTAGATACACTTGACTATTAAATTAAAAAAAAAAAAAAAAACTAACAATAAAATGCAACATAAAGTATTTTGAACTCATTTTGATGAAGAAGGAAAACAATTAAATATAGTAATTTTTTGTATTTTAAAATTAAATTATAAATTTTTAGTATATTTTTGTTAAAATTATTTTTTCAATACTATTAATTTTTGGAATTTCATTTTTTTATAATTTCAAATTTTAGTGTTAATTATTTCAATAAATTCAGATTGCGAGAGAGAGAGTATAATAGTTGAAGACGAAATTGACATAATAATAAGAATATTTTAGAGCTACTATATGTTATTTTCTCATTTGTATTTGTGCTAAGGATTTTCTTCAGCCCATATCAATAAGTAATTTTATCGTATGGACAATTCTTTTTAGGTAAATATGCTATTTACAGTCATAGTGGCTAGACACATATTCATTTTATTGAAGCTCGACTCGGCTCGTTAAGAGCTCTTGAAGATTTTTTGAAATTTCTAAATTAGTTTTGTAGACAAGGTCATTTTATTGAAGCTCAAATCGGCTCATTAAGGCCTCTTGAAAATTTTTTGAAAATTCTAAAATAATTTAATAGACAAGGAGAGTTGAACCCAAGACCAATTAAAAAATATTTGTGCAAATTACTACTAAACAAAGTAATAATTTATGTTAGTTTTTTCTATATAAATAAATTTATTATAAATGTATATATAAATAATAAACAATTTATTAAATAATATTAAACGAGCCAACTCACAAGCCGAGCTTTAGAAAGATTGAGCTTGACTCGGTTTACTAAACGAGCTCAAAATAAAGCTCAAGATCATCTTGTTAAAAAGATGAGTCGAGCTTAATCTGAACCCTTACCATAATTTATATTAAAAAAAATAAAAATAAAAATATCTTAGATGATTCAGGCATAGGAAATACAATAAATTTTTATAAAATAAAATATCATCATGATTGTTGTGTAATGATAGAAAAACACAAAAACCCACGGGAAAACCACAGAATAAAATAAAAAAGTCTTCAGTTGCATGACACTTTCATCTAAACATGGGTAGGAAAAATATGCACGGCACGGGTCTTGAATCCTTTTACCAAATTCAACAATCTACTTCCTCTTAGAATAACCAGTGTTTCCTCCATGGTTTCTGCAGAACTGGAGCCCCTGCAAAACAGACAATTAATAGATAATCTATCAATTCTTTCATCATTTGACACCCATATAGCAATTGATATTTACAACCATAATTTACATTAAGGTTAACCAACCTCGAATTTCATCTAATGAACCTCAACCCAAAAGCTTAACCACGACTCTGCAATATTAAAAGAAATCTAAGTAATAGATAATCTAAGTAAAACATATTGCTTACTTAAGGGGAAAAAAAAAAAAATTTCAAAAGATGAATATAAATTGAAGCAGATTTTGTGCACTAATTATTAGAGCAGTGATTATGCAGCACTAGATTACCTAAGATAATACTGTGAACGTATTCAAAATAAGAAACATATGAAGAAATTGAAGAAGCAATCCAACGTTGAATAAGGTGAAGATAATGAAACATAGAAATAACCATAAACTAGTTGGTCGGTTGGTCGCTTCAATAAACAAAGTCCCTTAAACATGACCACCAGACAAATGGCAAGATTGACCCATGGAAAAGGAAAAAAAAAAAAAAAAAGACTAATCAATTAAGATATTAAAAAATATATTTTCAACAAAACAGGGCCCAGAAGCTTTCTCTTGAGAGAGATGGAGAAATTGATAGAAGAGACAATAAATGAAAGTGAGAAGTAGTTTTACCTTACCATCATACTCTTGCCTTGAGAATACTTCTGAGGAATATATGTAGGTGTGCCAACTAATTGACTTAGGTTGTGAATGAAACACTGAATAGAACACATATATTAGATATATAAAGAAGTATAATGATCAAAAAGTAAAGCAACTCTATAGACTATATGTAGTGTTTATAATATTATTTACACTTTACGAATCCCATAGTACAAACTGGTGAACCATATAAAAGTAAAATCTCAAACCAGAAAAAAAAAAAAAAAAAAAAAAAAAAAAAAAACCCTTCAATCAGAGACAAAAAAATAAAAATGAAAGCAAAACTCAGTATATTGCGTTATTTGCATACATCAACCAATTTAGTGGACCTTAGGGTGCATGACAATAAAAATGTTAAAATACAATCACAATTGCACATAAATGCATGTTCCCGGCGGTTTCAAAGTCTCAATGATGTCAAGAAACATAAATATATGGGAGAGGTAATCCATAATTAGGCAAGCTTCTCCAGAGATGGAAGCATGGATAGGGCATGATGCACATTCCTACACATGTCCTTGAAGACTGCTGAGATCCAATAATCAATTTTAGTACAAACTGCCATGACCCTCTATTACAAATTATTAGATAAGAAATTTTAGTAATTTGAGGAGCTCTCTTAAGTATAACACTGCACAGAAAACTACAAATATGAAGTTTTCACAAGGAAAGTAAGGATAGCATACGCAAGAAGCAATTCAAGGAGCTGGGTTCCTAGGAAGACATGAATCCTAAATAAAGGCATGCATTTTCCACAATAAAACACCATTTAAATAGACAAAAAAGAATAGTAGAAGCTGAAATGATCCAGTAAATTACATAAGCAAATAACTGGAACCAACAAAAGTGCAAGTGTTACAACTCTCATAACCCGATACCGAAAAATCAAATTTTTAGACATAATATGTAAATTTTTTTTACAAAATAAAAAATACGTAAATAAATTAAAGGAGTACCAGTGTAATTGACATATTATAACCAATATTAAAAAATTATATATGAATTAGAACAAATTGGTGTAATTCTTGATCGTAAATAAATTATATAAGTGGGTACAATTAATTAAAATTTGATTAACTTGGAATTTGATTTTATTTGGTTTAAATTTTCTTAATAAGTGAAATAAATCCGTACATAAAATAAATTAATAAACATTTACAATGAGTAAGTGTATATATATACACAGATATAATCAAAAATAAATATACATGTTATATTTATATGACTTTGACCAAGATTTTTCTTTTTCTTTTTCTCTTTCCTTTTTATCTCATTTTCTTGGTGGTGGTGCGTTCTTCCTTGCCACCACCTATGTTTCATTTTTTGGTTCTCGAACTCTCCTTGTTTCCTTTGTTGAACGAGGATCTTCGCTCATTTTTTTTTCCTAATTGGAAGCTACTAATTTGCACTCCTCTTGCCCCTTAGCATTCATCATCAGCAGCAGCCCCTGTTTAGCTGTAAAGCTTCCTTCCCTATTCTGCCTTTGCAAGTCTTTCTGTTGGTCGAGTGGTCCAGCTTCCCTCTTCACTTGTTAGCTTCATCCTCCTTTGCTTGGATTGGGTTATGGGTGTGTGTATGTGAGTTGGAACCGACCAAGCAGCAGCCTTGTTTTGTGATCCTTGCAATAGGATAGCAGCAAGCTCCTCCTGTGGTCGTGAGGTTAATTGGCTAGTTAGGGTTTGTAGTTGCCTTCTTCGCGTCTTCAATTCCTCCCCTATATATGAGCTTTGAAACCTGCCGTGACCTTAGAATGTTGGTGTAATGCTGTGGATGTTTTGCTACAACAGGTGATAGGTAAGGATGATTACCTTAGTTTATATAAGTGTATGTGTAGGAAAAGCAGTGGAAAGACAACTTATTACCAAGCTGTCATCCCCTGGTTTAGAGGACAGTAGCTTGGTCGTTTTTGTTTTTATTTTTATTTTTTCTATTATGGCCGCCTAGCATAGGAGGGAGGTATTTTGGTGTTTAAGTGTTTTGGCATCAAGACTAATAGTGCAGGAATTTTCTTGCCATAAAATTATAGTTTAGCTAAGTTAGTCTTACTAGGTTAAGGATGTGAAATTAGTGATTATATATTGGAAATTATAGTTTGAAGATGAGGTAGCGTATGAATTAAAGGAAGTATTAGAAGTAGAATATGAATAAGATGTAAATTAATGGACTTATGTAAGTTTCTTGGTAAGTGTATATATAGATATACATGCACATGAGTTAAAATAAAATATGCCTACAAGATGTTTGTGAAAATGCCAAGAAAAAAAGCAGGGTTAGATTTCGTAAGTCTGAGAAATCAAGTATTTCAGGAGCTTTTGAGATTAAATTAAATTAAGAGCTTTAAAGAGAAAATTTACCTTAGGGTCTTGATATGGTCTCTATAAAATTTCGTAGCTTGGTTCCAAGTATATTTGTTGGTAGATCTTTTGGATTGCAGCTAGGTTAATGTAGGATTTTAGTGCGCTTAAGTAAGTCCGACAGCCTTCGTCGGGGTTTAGGGTTGGAATTAGCTTAGGACCTCTGAATGAAAGTTGTTTCTAACAGCTTGAAACACTAGATTGGAGAGTTTCTTAACTTAATTCTCAAGTATGAGAATTATATAGACATCGGAAGCTAAGGTTGACAACCAAGGATTTTTTGAGTACTCTGTTTTTGTTTAGGTAAAGAATCAAGTGAGTTCAAAACTAATTTTGGGAAAAGTTTCTAAATAATAAAAATATATATACTAGTCTATTAATAAACTCGATAAATGGAATTGAATTTCCTTTTTCCTAGAGAAAGTTATGTTCAATTAACTAAGGTAAGGTCAGAGCTGTCAAAATTTTGCATTTTATAGAATTTGACACAATTTCAAAGAATAAACTGTATTAATATACAAATTTAAAAATTAGAAATGAGATACCATTATAAAGCTATATGTGTCTAGTATTTAATAAATTTTACAAAACTGGATTTGGAATTTTCTAGATGAAGATATGATTATTAAAGTGAACACTAGTTCAAACCCTAAGTTTGAACAATTTCAACATCTTTAACTCACTCGTGTTTTCTAACTTTTCTAATAGTTTCTTTCTACCCTATGTATTATCAAGACATCTAAAATATATTTTTACTATGAACCTTACCACATAAAGTACAATTTATACTACTTGATATATAATAACCTAATAGAAAAACTTACTTGACATATAATAGCCTAATAGAAAAATTTTCATAAAGAAACCTATATAAGTTGATATATAAGCTTAGTAATTAAAATGTTATAAAAATAACATTGATGAGCTAAGTATTTTTTGAAAACATGAATTTCAGTTCCGGATCCTAATAGGGACCTGATAAGATACGCAAACGCAAGTGCAAGTGGCCAATGGAATCAGTTAAAGGTGAGTGGTTAATTATTGCTTTTAAGGGCTAGATTATTATGTTCAATTTTTTGTGTATTTAATAAATGTGCTAGTGCAATATTTTAGTGAGTTAATTGAATCATGCTTATTTGAAATTGTCTGTGGTTGGTAAGGGACAACAAACGGAAAATTTTTCTGAGAAATGATTTGTATCTTTGAAATTAAAATCCAAGTTCACCTAAGATATTTTGATTTAAAATCAGGAGAAATTTTGATTCCAATAAATGTTTTTTTTTTAAATTGAATGCTCAACCCTGGTGGAATAGATTATGTACGGAGATTAATTTGTTATGTGGGCACGTAAATGCCCAGCAGGGGGTGATAATGTAGTGCTGGGCTGGGTTACTCATTGGCTTTTTGGTTACTTTGTTTAATATTATTACTCTAATTAATTTGTGATTTTGTGTATCATGTAAATGATGAATTTATGACGATTACAATATATAAGTGTGATGTGAATTAAGATATGAACAATGTTACATGATGTTATTATATATGTTATACGCTTGTGTTGTGTGATGCTAGTACCTTTTGGGTACGATTTTCTATTCGCGTAATCCACAGGACTCACCCCTCTCTTGTGAATTTTTTTTAGTAACAGAAATTCGGTATATGATGTCACTGAGATTGTGACTTGCCGATTGAGTACGAAAAGGTAATTCCAGGATCTCAGACTTGTAGTTAATGATGAAAGTTTGCAATCACGCTAAAACTGGAAAGTGTCTAATTTTGGTATAATGTAAGAGTCTAGTTATTTTTTTCGATTAGGTTGTAAACGAAGTGGAGCTCCTTGTTGTTTTTGCATTATTGTTGTGTGAGATCATAAACATATGTGCTTGTATTTTGAGGCATGATCCATATTGTCAAGAACCACTGTCAAAATTTTTCAGTAATTTGTTAACTGTTTCAAAAAATAAAATAATTTTTTTTTTCAATGAACTTCTGTATTATAAAAGTTACTTTTATCTTTTGGATGGGCCAAGAGTCATGTTTGTTATTTTGTTTTGAAGTCAGGGTTACGGAGGTTTGGTTATCCAATCCTCCGTCTAGTCATGCTTTTGTAAGGGGTGTGACAGCAAGTCCAAGCATCCATACCCTACCTTGGAGTACCCAAAATCACATATCTTCAAGCGAGATGCTGAACTTCCATCCAATAAAGTGTTTTCCAACTTCAAGTCCTAGTGACATACTTTCTTCAATAAGAAACACAATATTAAGAAACTATAAGCAATATGTAGTTCACATTCCAAGTGTATGAGGATGGGGGAAGGGGGACTTAAATACCATTGAGTAGAAGTAGCTAACTCAAGATATGAGTTGTTGAAAGAAGAAATGAGCCTGAAGCAAAAACACAAATCAAAGAAAATGCAAAAACACAAATCAAAGAAAATGAATCAAAAGCAGAGTAAAAGTGGACATTTTTTTCATTCAGTTAATCAAATTATATAGGCAAATTCAAGATAATGGATAAGAAATTCATACTTAGTAAAACATCCTCCAACAGCATATTCCATTACACTTTGATATGTCAAGTGCCAAAAGAGCACTTATCCCTATATGATATATCATTCCATCCATAGCCATGTTTACCCAAAAGACTAGCTAAATAAAGATCATCCAGAGACAAAATTCACTATTACAACTATTATAAATATTGAATATTCTATACTGCTAATCCATCATTTCAGTACCACCAATATATATATATATGCACAAGAAACTGAAGTTAGAAACATTACAAGACTCATGACAGTTTATCCAAGTTTATGCTTCATTTGCTTCTGACGTTCCTTGAATCAAACATTGAAAAGAACTTGAAACTTATGAAATAAAAGTAAAGAAAAATGTATTTCATGCGAAGACTTTAAGGATCAATGCTTCACTATAGATAGTTTATGGCTTGTGAAAATGAAAATTCGTGGTGCAACTACCATAACTATATTTGGCTATAAAATAGTAACAAACTCATGGAGAGCTGAGTTTTGGACCTCATGGTTGAATATGTTGAATGTTGCTAAACTAGGTAACAGGTCAAGTATCAGCATGAATTGAAGGTAGAATTTGGGGATTTAATAATGAAGAAAATGAGAAGTGTCATAACTTGATATCGCAATGTAGAGTTTTATATATAATGTATAAATTTTAGTTACAAAATAATATATACATAAATAAATAAATAACAATGTAATTAAATATGATATAATTCGATATATTAAAGTATATTTTAGAACATTTGTATGTAACTCATCGCAAAGTAAAAATTAAATCATATAATTACTTGAATAAACTTGTATATATATACATACATATCAACATGTGAAGATGTAGTTTCCACCACATTATTGATAAACATGTAACTTGAAATTAACTTGTGTAACTTTTATTGATGAGTGTAATAAGTGTGTAAATAAAATAAACTAGAAACTATATTTTGAAATCTAAATATATATATATATATATATACACACCACACAAATTGACTTTGACTTTGGATAATTTTTTTTATTTCTTTCTTTCTTTACTTTACTTTCTCTCCTCATCTGACCGAACCTTCCTTACTCATTCCTCCCACCACTATAGCTTTCTTTCTTGAAGTTTCTTCATCCTTCTCGGCCACTTCAACTCCCATCCGAAAGCTTCACCTCCATGTCTTGCTTTGTTATGGATTTCAATTCTTTGCCACTGCCTATTAGGAGTTCTTGTGGAAGTTCTCTAGTTTAACCGAGCACCTTGTCTTGTTCCTTCTACGTGTGATGTTGGCGACTCCTCTTTCCTTCTTGTGTAAGGACTTGATTACTCTTTTGTTTTGCTGTAAACTTCAATTATGAATTGGTAGCTTTGCTAGCCGTGAAGAACTCCATGTCCAGCCAAGTGACACCTTCTTTTTTCTCCTTGTTTATGTATGATTCCCTTAGATTCAGCCCTTCCTTAATCAAACTTCTATGATGTCAGATTTGGACAGCAATTAGTTGCTTCCTTATCATCGTACTTTGCTTTTCCTTTCCTTTGTTTTGGGGTATGATGAATTCTTTACTGAACCTAACTTCATAGCCTTCCTTGTAGCTGATTTTTTTCATCCCTGTTGGCCATTCATGTTACTTTCAACCATAACTCTTCTGCTAGTTGTGAGCAACCCCATCTGGCCATGACAATTGCCTTGACCATGAGCTGTTTCAGCCATCCCTTGCTGTCTATCTTGCTTCCTTCTCCTCTTGCTAGCATATGTACGTGGGTGTAATCCTAAAGCAGCCATTTGTAAGTAAGGCAACAATCATAACTATACCCTTTAATTTCCTTTGTTGGTATTTCTTTGTGCTTCTTTAATTAAGATAGTTTTATTTACATAGGTGTGTGAAGTCTTTGATGATTAATGAAGTAGTTTAAGAATTAGAAGAAGTTTTAGAAGTGGAATACGAAGAAGATGTAAATTGATGGACTTATGTGATTTTCTTTGAGAGTATATATATATATATATATATATTAGCACATGAGTTAGAATAAAACATGCCTACAAGATGTTTGTAAAAATGTCTAAAAGAACTTAGTTGTAGCATAACAAGAAAAACTTGTTATGATTAATATTGGGAATTCATAACTCAACCTCTTGACAAATTTTAAAGAACTAATACAACTTTCAATTTTAAATAAAATTGGAATATGAATGATGTTTTTGGATTAGTGTTGAAAGTGAGGAATATGAGTTAAAATTTGAAAAGTGGTGAAATAGGAATTAAGTAGTTTTTGAAAAGATGCAGGGTAGATTTGATGAGTTAGAGAAATTCAGGATTTCGAGTATTTTCAGGATTGAATTTAATTAAGATTTATAAAGAGAAAATTGAGCTTAGGGTCTTCAGGTGTTACAGACAAAATTTTGTAACCTAGTTCTAAATATATTTTTCGGTAGAGCTGCTGGATTGCAGCTAGTTTATGCAGGAGTTTTAGTGAGCTTCAGTTAGTTCGAGAGACTTTATCATAGGTTGTAGTTTGAATTAGCCTAGGACTTCTAAATAAAAATTGTTGTAACATTCTAAAGAAAAAAAATATGGAGTGGTTCAGGTTTTAATTCTTTGTTGTATGTATTTTGAAGAGGGTGAAACTTAGGGTTATGATTTTCAGATACTGATTGACTCTGTTTTACTATAACTGACTTTAGAGGGTTTTAAAGGTTGAATTAGGAATAGAGTTATAAAGATGAAATGTTCATAATACCTTGATAAGCTAGACTATAAAGTTTCGTAATTTAATTTCTTAATATAAAGTTTTTATAAGCCTTGGAGTCAAATATTGATAACCAGGAATTTGTGCAATGCTTTGTTTTTGGTTCATGTAAAGAGTTAAGTGGGTTCAAGGCTAATTTTAGAAGAAGTTTCTAAATAAGAAATGATAGATAACTTCCTAAAGTTAATGTTTCAACTTAGTTTTATTAAATTTGATTAAGTATGTAGGTGAAAATAAATATATATCCAAGGGGGTTGTAAAATGTCTCAAATGAGTAAACTTTAAATAATTCACTATACTAATATACAATTCCAAATAAGACATATGATATCTAGCAAGAAATATATACTTGTCTATTACAGTTAACTTTTGTTTTATAAATTTTTACTTTTATTCATAGTCATATTTGCTTCTTTGTTTTGGAGTCATGGTTATGAAAGTTAGGTCATCCATTCCTCCGATCAATCATGCTTCTGCAAGAGTTATGAAAAGAAAAGAATAGTACACTATTTCTTTTGATAGTACAAGATTGTACCAATCCAGTGATATTATTACACGTGACATGGTTAAGATATAACAGAATAATTCAAACTATAACTATCACAATTAATTCTTATTAATATTATAACGGACATCATTATCATCTATTATTAGATAATAGACGTCATTATCATTTATTATTATATAACATATTTTATTTTTATTGTAATTGATATAACTACTATATAAAGGGGTTTAAAAACCCAAAACAAGATAGATAGATCTCTCAAACCTTATTCTTTTATAGCTTTTCAGCTTATACTCTCTAATCAAATATTGGTTTTGGCATCAGAATTTTCCCAGACCCAAATGATCGCCCCTTTGGAGGTCAATCACGTGTAGGGGCACCTCAAATGGTCAAATTTGGTTTTAACATTAGCACTATCTATGGAAACCCATACGATTTAGGTTTACCGATCACCACAAATCTCATCCCTTATATCATCGAATTACACCCCCTGTAGCACCAGCGATAATCTCTTGGTATAGTCAAAATTCACCTCAACTGATATCACTAAGCGTTCTTATACACCGTCGGGGTTACGACCTCTTTCCATGCATTCAATCCATAAGCAGTGAACCACGATGCCGATTTGTGAACATTTCGGAAAAATTGCAACAAAACACCTTCTGCAGCTGCCCATTCTCTGTTTCGGTTGATCCACCAGTAACCACACCTCCTTCTGAATTCGGACGCTTGTACACGCAATGCATGTGCAGTAGGGTGCTCTTCACCAATCAAAACTAGATCTGCTCTATTTCACGCAGTGACTAAGGTGTGTAACAGTACTATAGTAATATGATAAAGAAAACGGAGGCTGCTTGCATTACATATTTATCTTTCCGTTGATGAATCTTTTATATTATATGAATTTTATGCTACTTAAGTTCTACATTTCATATTTGATTTATACTATTAGCATGCCTACACAAAGTAAGTAAAAAATAGGTTTAATAATATTAGCAAAGGACAATTTATAGGCACAAGGTCTTAAGAACTCTCATAGCTTGCTTTGCTCGAAAAATATTTGACTTACAATATTTAAAGCGTAAACGGATTTGTAATATTCTTCAAAACCTAATTCACAATGTGGTTATTTCTTGGAATACAATTTCATGCCTAGTACCCGAGCTGACTTGTCTAGCATTTAAACGATTTAATATTTTTATCCAATAAATTGGATAGAATATCTTATGTACATTCATTCAAAAGCATTGGTCATAATTGTTTATTCTTTTTTGATGAGTTTGGACATTTGCATGAGCTGAACATTTTTAGACCTTACATTTAGTCCATTAAAATGATCTCCAAAAATTTATTTTTCTTGAAATTTGGGTAATTTTGTAACCAAACTAGAATGTTTATTTATTGGCAATTATGAATTGCTGCTTGGTAAATTTTCGAAAGCAAATTGTTAATAAACAAACATATTCCCGAGCTGCAATTGAAACAACAATAAGAATGATATTTCATCCGCCTCCTAGTGTGAAGGTACTCCTCTATATTATTTCATGCTAAACTAATATGATTTAATTTATTATTTTGATACCGTATGGCCAAGTCTCAAATTTCATTGTCATAATTATTTGGAGAAAAATATTCCTCCTCTTACATCACAAAGCTACATACGGCTTGGGATCAATGAGTGGTAAACTTTAGAGTTTATAACAAATGTATAAAATATGATATTGTTTATTTTTAACAAAATATTCCCACATGTACTGATTTAACAAATTTTCTACATAGCTCAGCTTTTCAGCCTCAATTATAAATATATTTCAAGAAAATTTTCGTGCATGAAGTCACCAAATTAAGATAAGCTCATTGCCTTCAACACAAATGAGCTATCGCCTACCATCATAACAAACAGCTCAAAAGAGCTCATACATAGCTTTTTAGCTGATGTTAGTCCTTGGGAGGAGTGGCATCCAATATGTCTCCCTTCGCGACTATAAAGGTACTGACATAATAGGCCAATCCCGAGGAAAGGCATAAGCAGCTATTTAGCTTTCCTAGGTTTTCAGTGGGTCCTCTCAAAAACTTAATCGCTAAAGTTACTAGGGTTTCACTTGACTCAGAGAGAGATACTGAGGAAATGACACATGACTATAATGTCTATAGTTACAATCAAAGTGGGCAGTACAAGCTAAAAAGCCAAAGTCTGGGCAAAATACCCATACAAATCAAGTGACTACAAAGCTAAAATATCATCAACAAGCTTGGGTTTTCAACCAGAATGCTATAATATCAGCAAACAGTCTCGGGTTTCTATTATAACCCAATACATTAGTGTTCAGTTTTAGAAATTTTGTGTATAAATTTTGTATATAGGTGGAACAATAATAAATAGAACTAAAGTGAATAAATATTCATATATATATATATACATGTATAAAGCAAGAATAAATATACACCATGAATTTGTTTAACTTTGACATTAATTCTTTAAAACTTTGTTATATGTAAATTTTTAACTAAGTGTGAAACCTAGTATAATCAAAGAAAAAAGCAAGAATAAATATACACCATGAATTTGTTTAACTTTGACATTAATTCTTTAAAACTTTGTTTTATGTAAATTTTTAACTAAGTGTGAAACAAAGTATAATCAAAGAAATAAGCAAGAATATACACCATGAATTTGTTTAACTTTGACATTAATTCTTTAAAACTTTATTTTATGTAAATTTTACATAAATTTTTCACTAAGGGTGAAACATTGTATAATCAAAGAAAATTTAAATAAATAAGTATATATATATATATATATATAAGTATAAATCAAGAAAAATTTCACACCACAAACTTGAACTTTTGACTCTTTTGACTTCAAACTTTTTTTCTTTTTTTAATTTTATCTTCGTCTTTTCCTCCCACCTTGGCCGAGTACCTATTCACTTTGTTTCCACCGCGTCACACTTTCATTTCCTACGTTTTTTTTTGTTTTTTTTTTCTTTTTCCTTCGTGAACTATCTTTACCTCTTGCTGGCTGAGAATTATTCACCTGCCTTGCTTTGTATTCCTGTTGGTGTACCGCCTGCAATTCCTCCTAAGTGTAGCCGAGGAGTTGAGCATAAAGGCTGGTTGAACAGCCTTTGTGTTGGCTGTAAGTTCCTCTGTTTTTGTTTGCCATCAGGTTCCTTGAACGAGCCAAGGGAGTTCCTCCATATTTCTTGCTTGTTGAGGTTGATTTCCTTTATGTGTGTGGCGTGTAGGGTGGAAGTGAAGACGCCATAAGATGCTGTCCCCTTGTTCTTGTTTGCTGCCACTGTTTCCCCTATTTTGGGCAGCAACAAAGCTGCCTTCCCTCACCTCTTTACCCATCTTGTTGGAGGGCGTTTGGGTGAGTTTTAGTGCAACAAGGCAGCAAGCATAAGAGGAAGCTGTAAGTGTTTGCTTTTCCTTGACAATATCACCTTCTTCACGGCATTAGGAGAGGTGCAATTGCCACCTTCTTTCCTTGATAATTCCATGTCTTTTATTCACTTAAGATAGTGATATGTCTTGAATTAGTACTTTCCTACTTAGTATGTGATTGAGAATTGGGAATTGGAAGCTTAATAAGAGTGATTAGAAACTTTTATTAAAAAAATAATAAAGGATGTTCAAGTTTGTGGTCTATTAGAAACTTTCCTAATTATAATATATGCTATTATGGTCCATTATTATATAACAAACATCATTATTATTGTAAAGGACACTATTATTATTATAAGCAGACATAACTCCTATATAAAGAGGTTCAAAACCCAAAACTAGACAGCTGGTTCTCTCAAACATTATTATTTTACAGTTTTTCAGCTTATATTCTCTGATCAAATACTGACATTGACATCAGAATTTTCACATATCTAAAGGACCATTCCTTTGCATGATTTTTTTCTTTCTGGTTTTATTAATATATTAAGCAAATAAAGTTAGAGGGAGACATGATTTTGACAAGAAAGCTACCAAAATATATTTGAGTGGAAGTTCCATGTTTGTTGCAGTTGGTAGAATTGCAGGTGGTTTTTGAATTATATAAGGGAAAGAAAGAATTGGGTTTTAGGCTTTTAGCTGGAAAGGAAGGATTACAAAACTTAAAAAATCTGGATTTTGTCAGTCTTTATTGGATTTCTTTGGGAGAAATATTTGAAACCATGACTCTCACTCTTACACACCAAAAGTTTCATCTTTCGTTCATTTTCAATCACGGGCACTGTCTGTATTTTTCAAAATCTTATTTGGAGAATAAATAGTTGGATTATTCAATGCCCCATTCACTTTGTTGAGTATTAGATATCCAATGTAAAGTGACAAATGTTGGATAGGAGTGATGACAACTTAGTAGTGTTACCCATTGAGTTTTTTTTTTTTTTTTTTTTTTTTTTTTTTTTTTTTTTTGACCTATTAGAAAAATTTGTCACTTAGAGTCGTTATTTATATTTTCATCCACAGTTTTATTGAATATTTTCAACTAGACCCCAAACTATTTTGCAGCTGAAAATTTTCATTTCAAAGAAATGGTAGAACCAAAGTTCATGGGGATGAAAATTGAAAATCTTTCTGCTAAAACCAAGTCTGTGTGCCTAAACGCTCCACGTGAACTTCATTTTTCAGTCTTTGGGTTCAGTGATGGGAGTTTTTTGTCCATTATTTACCATTATTTTCTATTATTGTGAATCAATCATTCATAACTAAAATTGTGGCAAAATATAGTATATCAAATTTCTGAATTGCACTCATTAAAAAAGCAAAAATATTGTTTTATGGCCCAAGAACCACCCATTTAATTCCCCAGTTCAGAGCAAAATCAGCTAAATTCGGCTGTACCCAGAACGCTAGGACTACTTACAACTGAAAGCAATTCTCCAGCAACCTCCTCTTACTCATCAACATAAAAATGAAGGAAAACCAAATCCCAGTTCCAACTAACATTAAGAATTTCCCTTAGAGCACTAAGCTTAGTATTAATTTTCCTTCTCTTTTTTTTTAATTAATTATTTTTGTTCAACAGCATAGCTCTCAACTCCTTGTTCAACATCATAGCTTTCAGCCACCTCTTCCCGTGTTTCCTTTGTTATTTTGTCACTAATTCCTCCCTTTGTTGCGTTTAAAGCAACTCCTTGTGTTGCCGCTGCATACCCATGCTTGAAATCAAACATAAAACCAAAATCCATGTCTAAAAGCAAACTCCGTGTTGCTACTTACTCCTAAGTAGGCTATATGAATCTGGTGACTATTAGCATTGTTAAATAAAATAGAATAAGAAAAAAAATTATTGGCTTGATTGACATCTTAAACCTACACCCATAAGTTTATTTATAGTATAAATAAAATATAGATTTGCACTCTAAGTAATGTTGGACAACGTACACAATTTATTAATATTATATTTTTAACATTCTCCCTCAAGATGGAGCATGAGCCTCAATCTTTTATAATAAAGCCTAATTATCAATCTCAATACTCTTCTCACTTACAACAATGTAAGAACAATATGTCAAGCTTCAATCTGTTTGATGAACATACTAGTAAACTTAAACAATATTCATGCTGACTGGAAAGATTCAAAGCTAGATTTGTAGTAAAAATAAAAAGAGCAGCGCTAGAAAAATGCACAACTGGATTTTCAAGGATAAAAAAAGAGTACTGCTAGAGAAAAGATATAGTGAAAAATTTCATCAAGGTACTATTGAACAATCAAGCCATTTGAACTGTCAAACCCTAAATAAAAGAGACTTGAAATGAAAAGAGTTCGAGAATATATAACTATGGATACAGAAAAATGAGAATAATTAGGCTTAAGAAGAGGGGATAATTAGGTTTAATAATGGTTGGCTGCAAAATTTTTATTTTTATTTTTTCTTCATGTGGCGGCTAGAGAAAAAAAAAAAGAGCATTAGAGTTTTTGAAAATCGGGCCAAGATCAGGCTTAGGTTTTAAACTTGTTATATTACCATGTTAAATAAAATAAAATGGGGAAAATAATACACCCGTAAACTTTATTTATAATAAACAATAAAATATAGATTTTTACATCTAAACAATATGAGACTATATCATACATTAATATTAAATTTATAACATTTATATTTAGTATTAAAATACAAGGAATTAGAAGTAGCATTTTATTGATGATAAGACATGGAGCAAAACTAATTTGTTGGAGGTCTCATCTTCCACCTTAGTGTTACTGCCTTCCTCTACTTCTCCATTGGGTTTTCTTATTACTTGAAATTTGTTCAAATTTGATTTAGAGTTATATTATAATGCTTTTAGCTATAGACGAAAATTTTATACAAATTTTAAGGCCAAATATAATACTCTATTAAGTTTCAATAATTTAGGTAACAGGTTAATAGAAATAGAGGGATGTGAATAAATCAATAAAAATGTATGGTGATATTAGAAACCACAGTCAATTGAGTATTTAAAACTCCATATTATGATGGGGTATAGAATAATTCTCATGGAGAATAGGATAACTTTTGTTTGTTTCTCAGGGAATTATGGCTTGCAGTTCAACAATTAAGTCATAGCTGTAAGAATGATTTCTTCACACCTTGCCCATATCAGATTATCTGTAATTGCCAACATCTTATAATACTTTATAGCTTTGGGATTGAGATTCTTCGGGTTCCTATTATAATTTAAGCCTACTGAATCTAATATCATATCTATCATCTGGTTCGTATGAAGTAGGATTTCATTTTTAACAATATTTGATGGTGCACCTTTTGAAGACTCCACGATCCCAATATTATTAGGTTGACTCTCATCATGTAGACTCCATTTTCTATATGTTGCAACAAAACTCTTCTTATAAAGGTGAAGGGTTACTTTTTTTCTAGTAAGAAATTTACTATTATCATAAAGTTTGTAGAGACATCGAATTTTTTCATTAAATATATAACCCGTACTGGCAAAGGCATAGTCGATAAATTATTTAACCCCTTCTCTAAATTCATCTAACATGTCATGATCCAGAACATGACAATACATCTAACTTCTATCTACAGACATTGTCTCTGCGTTGGTAATATAATATTGCAACTTAATTAATCACCTTCAATATCACTTGGTGAAATTCAAACAATATTTCGCTCTAATCTCCTAAGCACACATGAAATAGACAAGTCAATATCACTATAACTATGTATGTACCCAAAGGACATAGAAAACATGGCCAAAATTTCAACCAAATGGACAAGAAATTTAAAGCATCTCACCATAACAAATAGAGTGTTCGTTTTCCTAAATTGTCCACTAAGGTTAGATTCTAATTTGTTCACAAATAATTGGTTTCTAGTAACAATTCCTTTGTTTATGTCTCCGATAAAAGATGAAGCATATTGGATTGAACGAAGTTTTCTTTGTCTCTAATCAAATTGAGCGAAACTTTCTTTGCCCTACAATGTTAATAGACCTTTGAAAAAATAAACCTAAAGATCATTTCCAAAATCACAATGAACTCTCGAATCAATTTATTATCTTAGTATTTTCGGAAATCAAAGAAGCTACGAAATAGTTTTATCTAAAAACAATAAGAAGTTATGCACATTAATGAAATTAAGTAACAGAAACTAAGAAAAATGAAATTTATAGAAGGATTCGTACATGAAATTATAAAAATAAATAAACGAAAGAATGTGATTGAGCAACAAAGAGAGAAAAATCGTTGAATAGAAAGATAAGAAGCTATTAAGTTTTCATCAACATCATTAATTAATGTAGGGAAGAACTACGAAGAATGTGAGTGGGTAGTTAATTTGAAATTAGTATTTCAAGAGCGTGCAATATGGTAGGAAGTGTGGGAGAGTTATAAGGAGAAGTGGGATCTATTTTAAAATTAATTTTAGTTTTTAGTTAATTAATTAGATGTATAAGACACAGTAGCTGACCATAAGTGGTGCCCTACCTTTAGAATAGTATGGGTAGATAGGTAAGAAATTGAAAATTTATTTATTTAATAAATATTTATAACTAAATGGTATCTACTTAACAAAAATCACAAACTTGTATGCCAAAATGAACCTGAACGCAACTAACCATCTCAGAAAGCGTGGAAGAATTGGGAAAAATTGGAGTACGTGAAATGGAGCAAGGAGCTCGACGAAGAGGGAGGAAGCTCCGTAGCGATAGGCTGGTCGGCAACAGCAACTAGATCTGAATTGTGACAGATCAAGCTCGGTAGAGAAGACATAAATGGAAGATAGAAAAGAAGGAAAGACTGTGATCTAAGATTTAAACATGAAAAGTTATTTTGTGTTTGCCATTGGAGATACAGGTACATCAAGTGGCAGACGTAGATATAATTTTTTTTTAAATATATATATATTGCCAATAGCAGACGGAAAAAAAAAAATTAATAATAATAATTAATAAGTAAATAGATTACTGTATTTGTCAATGCAGATGTTGAAATTAAAAACGCAGACACAGATAAATTTATAAAATATGGTGCCAAAATTAATCAATTTTTGTGTCCGCATTAAAAGTATTAATATATGAAATCTAATTTTTTTGCACTATTATCTGATTTTGCAATTTTTGATTTTGTTATATGACAAACACAAAAATGATAATTTTATAGTGTTAATAATTTGCCTAAAAAGTAGTAATTGAATAAATCACTTGCATTTAATGCTTTATAATTGATCTATCACCCTTAATAGAAAAAAGAAAATATAATATGTGGTCTGTATAAAATGTAACTCAAAGTTAGTGATTATAGCATAGTGAAAATTAGAAAATGTACTTTTGATTCTTCAAAGAAAGCTATTATTTTAAAATCTACACTAAGTATAATGATTGACATTATTTTCATACTCAAATTAATTTAATCAAGATATTATACAATAAAAAGATTGAAGGACAATTATATTTAAGGAATAGAACAAATTATTTTTTTGTTAGAGTTAACTTTATCTATAAAATCTACGGTGCTTTTTGTCCACCTTGTTCTACTTTAGGCACGTGTTGATCTTGAATTACAAAACTTGATGCAATTATAGATCCAAATAAGAATTTTAAAAGTTGAACATCTTAATTGAAGTGGTAAAACTAATTTAAGAGCACTAAGAAATAATTTGGTGCATAGTGCTCCACATCAATCGACTCATCGAACATAATAGGCAACCAAGCTGCTTAAAATTCAAAACTAAAATAATTATTACAGCATAAATGTAAAGAACACTAAGAAATGTAAGAACATGTTCCAACCCTATAAACACAAAAAGATCCTTAATAATTGAAAGACAGCTATCCAAAAAGCGATGTTATATATAGTCAATCAATGGCCACTCTGGGGCAGAGACAACTAGTTCATAGATCGAAAAATTAAAAAATGCTTTCTGTATTTTATTTCCAGCCCCTTTTTCCTATACCCAAAGAGGGGTCTCTTTTACATTAACATATTTTGTGTCAACGGGGAATTGATTTAGCTACGCACTCTCACCCTTAGCAATAGTTAGCCAAAATGCCTATCTATGATACTCTTCAAAATTCTGGTTGTTGATCCAACCTCTTCTGACTTGTCCCAACAAATTTTCTATGCAAACTTTGCCTATAAACAATAACAGAGTCTTTATTGGATAATCTAGAAGAAACAAACAGAGCTTACTTTATTCCCAAGATGATCCCCATTCACCCTGTAGCAACAAACTTAACTTACATTAGAAATGCATTTCAACATAAATAAAAAATCACCCTTGGACTTAAATTCATACCCAATTATTCAACATCTGTAGTCTAACGAGTAAAGGCTACATACTTGAAATTTTAAATCTCTTAGGTTTTGTGGTTACTAAACTAAGAATTGATTATGTATATAATTAAATCATTCACCCAAATTTCTCAATACACATTGATTTTTCAAATTTGAATTAGAGTTAATATTGCTTGATAATTGCCTAGACTGAAGCACCAAGAAGAAAAATGTTAATGCATTTGTACCCCTTTCTTGTATTTAACTTCCTGTATATATAATTATATAGAACATCATAAATAGTTACTTCTTATACATTTAAAATAAAAAACTAAATTTCTTTTAATAAGAAAAAGAAAAAAAAAAGGTCGATTTCCTATGATGGATAAACCATTAAATTCATACTCGATTATTCAACAAATTCTTTACACAATTAGGCTATATATAAAGAACAAAGTATTGACTAACAATGAATTTACCTTTTTCCTTACACACAAGTGCACAAACCTGTCCATTGTCTTCTTCATGAGTATCCAATTTTTATTACAATTTCAAGGTGAAGAACCCCACAAAACCTCAGCAACAATGGTGCCAGCCTCAGCATCAGAAATTGAGGCTTCTCTCACTCTTTTCACAATTCCAAGCTTGAAAGCTCTCCTCTCTCTTTGCCTTAACCCATCACCTACTTCCAATTGCACTGCAAACCTTGCAACACAGCTTGCAAAAGGATGTTGCTCTAAGAATTTCTTTTCACTACTCTCTCTCTTCAGCACAAATCCACCAACAGTTGCCTCTCTATTTTCCTTCTCACTATGCTGACCCAAATCAATCAAATCCCCACGTAATTCAAATCTTTGCAATTCCACTAGCTTCTTTATCCAAAAAAACATGAACCATCTCCAAGCTTTAATTTAAATTATTTATCAACAAATTACAAGCTAATTGTAAGCTGTACTTTTTATACATTTATATAGATTTAAAAATTTAAAAAAAAAATAAAATAGTTGCATGGAACCAAATTCTTTTGCTGTTTCTTGTTAGGGTAAAATCTTTGATTTCCCTAATTAATCATCAAGTAAATTACACCACAAAACAAGGAGAGGAGGAGGAGGAGAAAGGAAGACACTCACTAAGAGATTTCACAGCCGTTGATTGCGTCGAAGATGCTCTAAGTGCCAAGAGAGACAGTGAAGAGTGAAGATCGTCAGCTAGAGATTTTAAAAAAAAAAAATTGCAATTGAAGAGCTAATGAACTTTGTACTTCGGATTTGGAGATTCAGACTGTCACTGCAACATGAAGGCTTGTGATGGCAAAGGAAATACAGAGAGTAGTTATTAGGTGGTCTAGAAAAAAGTGGTAGATTTTCTGAAAAGGATTGGTTAGGGCTTAGATGAAGGAAGAAGGAGAAAGGCAATTTAAAGGGACATGAGAAAAAGGGTTTAATTTGCGGTTCTCATCTTCAATGGAAGCAAAACCATGTGGGTAGAGAAACAAGACCATGGGTATAGAAGCAAAATCGCGTGGGATTCTGAATTTGTGAGGGAAAGGGAGAAAATTTGATACTTTAGTGATTTCAAAGTCACATACAAACCAGGTTTGTGGGTAAAAATATAAAAACCGGTATGTTTTAATTCTCACCAACTAAAGTCTATTAGGTATAAGCCAAAAAATAAAATTTCTCACGAACAAAAGTTTGGGGGAAATTTCGCGTTAATAAAAATTCAATTCTCACCATAATACAAAACAAAATTAGCAACAAAAAATTTGTAGGTAAACTGAAGGTAATAAAATTTGGTGAGATTGTGGTTGAGTTTATGGGAAATACTGTTAATACCCACAAACTAAGATTTGTGGGAAATGAGTTTATGGGAAAAGCTCAATTTTCTTATAATAGTGATGATAGTTGTTAAAAAAAATTATTCAAAAGATTAACAATCATATTGACATTATTATAGGTAGTCGCATGCTGCTAGCACCAATTTCAACTTGTAGTGAATTCTAAAAATTAATTAATTATTACATAAGTGATTAATAATGAATGTCAATTAAATCATAAATTAAAAAATTAAAAAAATTAATTCAAATAATTAGAGTGAGTTCTAATTTAGTGGACGAAATCCAAAGATAAATATGCAAAAGTTGAATGTCTATTGTTATCAATCGTTTGAATTTAATGAGTCACACAAAATATGGCAATAATCAATTAAAAAGAATTTTAGGTAGCCATATAATTAAT
Organism: Quillaja saponaria; assembly: GCA_029379385.1. Classification (NCBI taxonomy): domain Eukaryota; kingdom Viridiplantae; phylum Streptophyta; class Magnoliopsida; order Fabales; family Quillajaceae; genus Quillaja; species Quillaja saponaria. The sequence continues at coordinate 18,947,404 of CM055605.1, read as the reverse complement.
ATAGTTCATTTGGTATTATGACTAAATTCTAATGATAGCACATTTCCTATTATGTTAGGATTGTCCAACACATAAGGATATAATTTGCACTTATGTAGAAGGCTTAACAAGCGAGAATTTATTAGAGAACTGCACAAAATGGCTAATTTCTTTAAAAAGATTTTAGTCCTAATATAGTTTTTGAATCGCAATAAAAATTTGGTAACTAAGGCTAACACAAAAGAAATTTCTTAGTATCCCTCAACCCCATCAAAAGTTGAGATCTTTAGTTAATTTATGTGAATATATACATATTTAGGGATAGGACACTTGTGTTACTGTTGTGGTTTTGATAAATCAACAAGAAGAAGTAATAGTCGAATCAAGAATATGTAAGAATTGAATTCTTCGGCTGTACATTTTTAATTCCATAATTCTTATTTAATATTGTTAAATTATAATTATAATTTTTCATATAATCATGTGGTGGTCTAAATTAAGTTAAAGAAACAAATATTTAAATTATGTTGCCCATACAATTGTTATTTTTAAACCTGTTCAGGACAACAGTTTCTTTCTTTTTTTTGGATAAATATTGTCAATAGCAATACTCAACATTCGATTGGTTAAAAGTTTCAGAAAGTGCATAACAAATTTATAATACAGAAACCTCTAAGATATAACTGTAAAAAATAGAACTAAATAGTAATAAGTAAAATTCTAACATATTACTAAACACCGTTAATAAAATTTTTAATTTTAATAATACATAATAAAATATAAAGTTTCATCCAAACATAAATTTCCAAATAATAATGAACTTATGAGTGTGTAAGGATAGATTGGCATGCAAGGGTATATTTGGCCAAAACAATTTTGAAGACACAATTAAAATAAAGTTCCTAGAAATCAAATTAACTTAATTAGAATTTAAAATAATGTAACTTGATAAAAATTTAAAATAAATAAATGAATTCCTGTTTTTTATAATTCTAAATGCAAAAGTTTATGCAAAAAAATTTATTTTATAACTTTGTTGTTTACGAACTCATTATTTTTATACAAGAAACTGAAATTTTATTTATTTAATACATACTTATAACTGCAAGAAGAACATTAGCAATTGACGAAAGCTACTTAATCAATGAAACAAGAGATTATAACATAATTTAATAGTATTATAATTCAAATTATTAATATTATAAATAATTTATTAAAGAGTCAAATAACTTACTAAAAGAAACAACATTAATCGTAATAAAATTTGAACCTGAGGTCACACCATATACTAAGAGTTTGTTGGATTTGTACCAGCTATAATAATCCGTCGAAATTAATGTTTATGATATTATCTTATACCAGCCAAATAAAAAGCCTTGTAGAATATATTGTAACTTTGAAAAATTTGTACAAAAACAGAAGAATTGAGACGAAAATCGTGGAGGCAAATGCAGCAGAGATGGTAGCGGGTCCGCACAAAAGGAACCCATTTCAAATTTTAGCTATTAGACAGACTACTTGGATTTTGCTAATCATTGTTCTTTGATTTGTGCGTTATACATTTGCATTTTTGGCGTGCTGAATATCAGTGGTGGTTCTGTGCAAGTGGGTTTTAGACAATTACAAATATAATTAGGATAGAGTTATTGCCACAGCTAATATATTTAAGGTCACAGCCTACTAAATGTGATCAATTTTATTCTTCTTAAAATACCCTCATATTATTTCTCTTTCTTATTTATTTTTCATCAAACTCCTTCACTTTCATATTTATCTTTCATCAATTAAATTCCTTCTCACATTGTAACTTTTATTTATATATTTGTTCATCTTCCAATGATTAAAAGTGTTAAATTCCAATTTTACAACTCTTTGTTTTTATTATCAATTTATCACCTTAAACAAAAAAATGACATTTTTTTTTCCTTTTTTCGAGAGAATTTTTTTTTTTTTTGGTATTAGATAAATCCTCAATTACAAAATGCAAAACATTGGGGGGAACATCCTCCACCTAGGAACAATTTATGTGCCTAGAAAAAGAAGATTTAGTTAAGTGATGCGCTACTTTGTTCCCTTTTCTTGTGTGAGTGAATTGGATCTTTCTAAAGCAATCAGAAAATTCTTTACAATCTTGGACCAGTCCTCCGAAATAACTCCGTTGACAATGTTTGGACCGTAGAGCATGAAAAAGGGTTATGCAATCCGTTTCAGTAGTCACATTTTGTAAACCAAGATCATAAGCTAGTGATGAGCCAAATTGAAGTGCTTTGTCCTCAGCCGTTTGTGGTTCCAGCTAAAGACTTTTATAAAAGAATGCAAGGTGTAAATTCTCCACCTCAAGATTGAGTCTTGGACTTCTGTATCTGTAATATTTATAGGCCGCATTTATAAGTATGAAATACATTAGCAAGACTATACACAACATGATTTCCTTGACTGTCTAAATCATAATTCCTTGATTGCTTGATTCATAGTTCCTTCTTTGACTTATTTATTCTCTCTTGATTGCATGAGAAAATTATGGTAGAATCCTTTACATATCCAGATTTATTATCCTGTACATGTCTAGATTCACTATATTCTATATGCCCTCACAAACTATGCTGAGGAGCAGGTAAAAGGCCCATTTTGGTTATCAAATGAGTAAACTTATTACGAGCAAAAGGCTTGGTGAAGATATCAACCACATGGTTATTAGAGGACATATATTTGGTGACAAGAGAACCAAGTGAAACTTTCTCTCTAATAAAATGGTAATCTACCTCAATGTGTTTAGTGCAAGCATGAAAAACTGGACGAATGGTTAAGTGGAGTGCAAAAATATTATCACAAAAAAATATTGGTGGTTTATCTAGATAGAGCCCAAGATTGCAAAATAGAAAGTAAAACCATGTTAACTGAATAGTAGTTGATGCCATGGCACGACATTTGGCTTCTATACCTGAGTAAGCCACTATTGGCTGCTTTTTTGCACTCCAAGAAAGGCAATTGCTGCCAAGGTAGGTGCAAAAACCAGTAGTAGATCATCTTATAAAGGGATAACCAGGCCAATCAGCGTCTAAAAAAGCATAGAGATCAAGGGTACTTTTAGAGAGTAAGCGAAGGCCATATGCCATAGTACCACTAACATAACAAAGAATTCGTTTGACTATTTGGAAATTATAAATAGTGGGATCTTGCATATATTGAGAAACATAAGTGACACTATAAGAGATGTATGGGCGAGTGAATGTAAGATATTGAAGACCACCTACTAAACTACGATAAAGTTGAGGATTATCAAATGGTGCATCGCCATTAGGAGGAGGACGATGTTTTTGAGCTTGTGGAGTAGAAATTGATTTACAACCGATCATTTAAGCCTTTTGTAAAAGATCAATGGCATATTTGGATTGATTAAGAAATAGATCACCAGAAAACTTTTTCACCTCAACTCCAAGAAAATAACGGATATAACCAAGGTCTTTCATGAAAAATTCTTTTTGTAACCTGGTGACAAAATGATGTAAGAGACTTGGCTTTGAATCTATGAGAATGATATCATCCACATATAGTAATAAAAAGAAAGTGCCTTGTGTGGTGTAACAGACAAATAATGAGGAATCGCCTATACTGCAAAGAAAACCAGTAGACAATAGGAAGTGGTTGAACCTGTCAAACCAAGCACATGGTGCTTGTTGAAAACCATAAAAAGTCTATTTTAAACATGATCAAGTCATTGATGTTTAAGATAAATAGGAGGTTGTTCCATGAAAATTGGCTCACTAAGATGATCATGTAGAAAACATTTTTTACATCAAGTTGATGTATATCCCAATGATGAACCAATGCAATGGCTAGTACAGTACAAATAGTGGCAGGTTTAATCACCGGATAGAAAGTCTCTAAAAAATCAATACCTGGGACTTGGTTGTATCCTTTGGCAACTAGTCATGCCTTAAGATGATCAAGAGTACCATCAGATTTGGTCTTTGTCTTGTACACCTATCTGCAGCCAACAACATTCATACTTGATTCTTGTGGAACTAGTTCCCATGTCTTATTTTGGTGGAGAGCTATTATCTAGGATGTTTAATGGCAGATTTGATGGTTTTTGGTTCAATGGGTAAAGTGGTACCTATTAGACAATAATTCTGAAAAGAATATTTTGGATTTGGTTTTGGGAGAAGCATGTTGTGATGAGCCTATTCAACTAATTGAGATGACTGCTCATGAACGTCAGTATTGGTAGGTTGTGAATTTGCTAGGTGAGAGAGATGATTTTCATTTGATACAAATGACACATTATCAGTTTCTTGTATGTTGTCCTCTCTCATAGCAATATAAGGTTCAAAAAGTGTATTGGACAGATTCTTTGTGGGTTGGAGGTGGTTCTATGTCATTAGTGTTGCCTTCAGATTGATTTAGAGTGGAACTTATGTCATTCATTAGATATAATGAGAAAGGAGACTAGGATGAGAGAGTTTCATCAGAATTTCCTGTGCACCATCTAAAAAGGAATTTATTGCATCAATCATATGTATATCAAAAAATAAGAGTCCAGGACTTTGAAAAGGAAATGTTGCTTCATCAAATACAACATGACGAGAAATATAAGCACGACCCGTGGATGGGTAGCAGCAACAATGCCCCTTATAAAAATCAGAATACCCAAGAAAAATACAAGGAAATGATTAAGGGTCAAATTTTAATTTTGCATATCCTCTCAAATAAGGAAAACATTTGCAACCAAATACTAGTAAGGATGAATAATCTAGACTTTTTTGCATTAATAATTCATAAGGTCATTTCTACTTTAATACTCGAGATAGAAGGCGATTAATTAACCATACTACTGTGGCAAAAGCTTCTCCAAAACATTTTTGGGTAATGACCGTGAAATAATAAAGTTAGGCCGAGTTCTGTGATATTACGATATTTACGCTCCACCAACCCATTTTGTTCTGAAGTGCTTGGATAAGATGTTGATGTTTTATACCATGATCAGCTAGATAATCAATAAATTTTTATAAGAAAATTCACCCCCATCATCTGATTGAAATATTTTGACTTGTCTATCAAATTGATTTGTCACATATTTATGAAAAGTAATGAAGCATTGGGTGAAGTCTTATTTTCTCTTCAATAGAAAAAAACCAAGTAAATCGTGTAGACTCATCAATAAACACCATAATATTTGAATTTCTGAAAGGATAAAATAGGTGCTTCAACCTAAAAATCACAACATATGACATCAAGTGGTTGATTAGGAAAATCATTTAATCTAAGAAAAGGTAATTTACATGCCTTAGCCAAATGGCAGCTGTCACAAAGTTTCTCAACTTTATTTTTATAACTAGAAATCAATTTGTTTTTCTTTAGTACATCCACAACTTCAAAATATGGATGTCCTAATCTTTGATGCCAAACCTCATCAGATACCACTCGATGTCTGGTTGAGTAAAATACTTCCTTTCCTAGCTACAAGGCATACAATCCTCCAAGTTTACTTCTTGAAGCTATCTCTTTGTTAGTCTCCCTGTTCTTTATCACAAAACTATTTAATGAGAATAATAAAATATAGGATATGCAGGCGTCAATTGGCTAACAGAGATGATATATATATATATATATTATCTCAGACATAACTAACTCATTTTTAAGAACTGCCAACTTTTATGTCTACTTTCCATCACCCACAATTATTTAATTTACCATTGTAAGGCTCAAATGTATCAAGCTTACCAATGTCATCAGTAATATGAGCAGAAGCACCAATATCTGGATACCAAACAGAATCTTGGAAATCATTTACTGACATAGTTGCAAGAGCTTGTGTGGCTTCCTCAAGTTTGTAAGATTGGTTGAACTAATGCCAACACTGCATGGCTATATGATTTAGTCTGTTACAGATTTAGCATTTCATAATTTGTCCACCTTTATGTTATGATTTTCGATTCTTTTTGTACGGCTGTCCACTTATGTTGCTGGTTTTACAATTTCTTTTATTTGAATACTGGCCTGATTGAGGAAATCCATGACCTTTGGAAGTGAATGTTGTAGACTCTAGCTTTCCTTTCTGAGTAAAATTGTTTCCACTATGATTATTTTGAAGATGTTGTTCAACAAATGCTACATTTAGATTAGGAGCATTGAATAAATCAATGTTATGCAAATTTTTCATAGTTTCATGTCCCTGAAGTAAGGGAACAATTTCACGATAAGAAGGAGTTGACAGGTTGAGCATAGATGTAACAAATGCCACATAGCCGGGACCAAATCCCCTTAATAGTGCAAAAACTTTGTTATGATCACTTACTGGCTTCCCAATTGTAGCCAATTCATCACATAAGTTTTTAAATATACGTAGATCTCAGACATGATAAGAGATTTCTTATTATGGAATTGGAGTTGTTGAGTCAAGTAGAACATCTCTCTTGAGATTATTGAGCAAATGAATCCAACAGATCGTTCCATACCTCTCTAGAGGTCTTTAAGCCCACAACTAGACTTAGAACCTCTTCAGATAAAGTGCTTGTAATCTAGCCTCGAAGAAGTTGATATGATCTTCTCCATGCTATATATTCTGGGTTATTAACCCCTTTCTCAACTAAAGCTTCATCGAAGGAGACTACGAGCTTTTGTTGTGGCATAGGATAACTCCCGTAAATGAATCCAGTCATGTCTTGGCTTTTGATTAAGCCCATGATTTAAGTTTTCCATAAAGGAAAGTTTGTTTGAGATAGTTTTATGGAGAAAAATGTTCCAAGTTTCAAGTTTGAAAGATAGGGATATTTTGGTGAGCTTTTTGTAACAAAGGATGAAGAGATTGTCATTCTTTTTTTTTTCTTTTTTTTTTAAAAGGTAATGGTAGAATAAAAAAAAAGATTTTTAGAAGTAGAAAACCTCAAATAATCACTTGGAGATCGGCTCTGATACCTTAAAGACTTTTATAAAATATGTAAGTTGTAAATTCTCCAACTCAAGGTTGAGTCTTGGAGTTCTGTATTTGCAATATTTATAGGCTACATTTGCAAGTATGAAATACATTAGCAAGACTATACATAACATGATTTCCTTAACTGTCTCAATCATAATTCCTTGGTTACTTGATTCATAGGTCCTTGTTTGACTCATTTATTCTTTCTTGATTGTGAGAAAAAATTATAGCAGAATCCTTTACATATTCAAATTCATTATCTTGTACATACGCAAATTCATTATCCTGTACATATCCAGATTCACTATCTTCTATATCAGCATAGTCCCCTCATTCCATGTGCTACCGCCTATAGCTTTTCCTTCATGATCTCTGATTATTGATCCATAAGCTATACCATTTACATGCAGCGCTGCGTCCACGTTAGGTTTACAGGTATCATTTGGGGGAGCATACCATCTCACTTCCTCCAGTTTGGCTGAGTACATGACAGTTAGCTTTGTTCTTTTCTATAGTCTTCTAGAAGGAGGTGGCTCTGGTGGATGATGGTCTCTTGTGATGTATATTTATTTTCAAATAACAAGGAACATCGTGCTTTTCCATATGCTCCATTCCATTCTTTGAAGAGTTCAGTAAACACTGCACTTGGGTTGGTAGCATTTCCTAGGAGGCAGAATTTTAATTGTGTCCAAACTTGCTGGGCAAAAGGACATTGTAGTAGCATGTGAACACTTGTTTCCCACGCTCCACATCCTGGGCAGTTTGAGCAACTTTGTACCCCTCTTCAAGCTTAAGTGTCCTATACAGGGAGAATATTCTTAGCTACCCACCAAAGAAAATGTTTGATCTTTAGAGGGATTTGCAGCTTCCAAAGTTTACCCCACTTTGCTTCATCTACCATGCTACCCGACCTATACTGGTTAAGTTTAGCTGTTATAATTTGGTGGTGGGCGCTTCGACTGTGAAATCTCCATCACGCATTGCACTCCAAATGACTTGATCTTGTTGCCAGCTTCATCGTAACGGAATTCTTTTAATCTGGTCTGCTTCAAATGACATGAAAATTTGATCTACAAGGGATATATTCCACCTGTGAAGATCATAGTCAATCAAGCTGCTGACTATGGCCGAAGAAGAAACAATCTTGGGTACAGACCACGGCTTGAAGCCATTTTGTTCAGGAAGCCAATTGTCCTGCCAAATACCAACTGGTTGTCCATCACCACTAAGCCATCGAGTACCCCTTTCAATCACCTCTATCGCTCCATGGATACTTCTCCAAGTATAACTCGGTTAGAAGCCCAACTTTGGATGGAGGATGTCACTCCTTGGGAAATACCTGGCTTATCCTGTACAACGACTGACAATGAATCCGATGCTGTATTTATCCTCCACACTTGTTTAACCAGCATTGCAAGGTTGAAGCATTCTATATTACGAAAGCCTAGACCTCCTTGCTTTTTTGATAAACGGAGTTCATCGCATTTCAGCCAATGCAATTTCCTTTCTTGTCCTTTCCTACCCAACCAAAAATTACTAGACAAAGATGTTAGTTGAGAAGCAAACACTAACAGGAAGTTTCAAACATGACATGATATATGTGGGTATAGCTTGGACCACTGATTTTAGTAATACTTCTTTACCTGCTTTTGATAGTGCTTTTTCCTTCCAACCTTTTATCTTTTTCCTTACTCGGTCTTGAACTCCTTCAAACACTAGCTTCTTTGATCTTCCAATGATGGTTGGTAGTCCCAGATACCTTGCATGACTTTCAACAGCCTTTATTCCCATCTAAACCTGGATATTTGTCTTCAAATTTTCCTCCACATTACTGCAAAAGAAGAGTTCTGATTTATCAAAATTAATCATTTGCCATGAAGCTCTCTCATAAACTTGTAATATCTCCTTAATGTTAAGAGCTGTAGCATAAGATGCCTTGGCAAATAAAAGACTATCATCTGCAAAGAACAAATGGCTAATGACAATGTTAAAGCAAATAGAAAGTTGCTATATTTAATTAATTGAACGTGTCATTTTACAGAGAATGAAAATGGATCTAGTCCATCGACCAATATACCTTGCTAAAAGTAATGATATTAGAAAAAAGAAAAACGACAAGAACCATTGACTTTGTAAATAACATTAACCAAATATTAAATTACTAAAATTAATTAAATCAGCTTGGCGATTAATACAGGATTGATCAGGTGCATTGATCAGTACACCTACACAAAAATAATGCTACAATAGCATGGCTTTCAACGTGGCATGTTATTATTAGATTGATCTCTGTAATCCAGTGAATAGTGAGTGATTATTATTAAAAACAGTGAATAGATTAATCTCTGTATTCCAGTGATTATTTATAGCATTAGCATTAGCAATAATATTAAATTATTACTTGCACTTGAGAGTTTCTTACTTTGAATTGAAGGAATAGAAAGTAACATAGGATAATGTATTTTCCTTGCTTGGGATTAAAAAGTAAATCACATGTTGAAATTTAATATACTTGTACATATTATATTACTAAAATCTTTGCTCAAGCTCTCGCATACTTAGATATATATTTTTTATATTAGATAAATATTTTTTTTTTTAAATTCATCCTAAAAAAAAAAAAAAAAAACCTTAAATCATCCAAAAATTAAATTAAAAAGTAATTATAAAAAATTCTTAGAATTATATAATTAATTTCATTGATTGATTCAATTTAGCATGTGGATGAATGGAGTGAATGAGAAAGAGAGACAATAAGATTGGATAGCTGATTTAGAAGAAAAATTGGTGCTTATTTAATAATAGAATTGTGTTAGTAGTTAATAGTTACTTTTTTTAATTGAATTTTGTTGTAAAAAGATATACAAAATTCTCAATATAAAAAGATGAATAACTGAATAGTAGAGAAGACTGTTGTTGTGCCTTTAATTGATGCATCAATCACATTTGCAGTAGTACAACTTCAGTCTTGTGTGAAAGGGCTGAGCAGAGGAATACAGAGGACTAACATAGTCCACCTCAAAGGGTTCAAGACTAATATGCTTAGTCAATATTCATCGTTAATTTATGCTTAGATTGATCTGCTTCTAGTTTTTAAGTTTAACACTAATGTTATCAGTGAAGAATCTGAGTTCCATGTGCAGTGGAAGTCCATGCCTTTGGACTGAAATGGTCAAGTAGTACTAGTTACCATCAACATTCAAGCATCCACAAATAGACTAATAAATAGATGATTCCTTCACTAAATCTCAAATAGGGGAGTCCAATCTACTCTAATAAAAACTAGAAGGATTGTCTTATTGCTACATCTAAAGAATTATAATATGATTTTATTTTATTTAAACAAATAGACTAATATGCATGGACTCAAAAGTCCCCATTTTCACTTTTCTGATTTACATATTGAAAATAATAATTTATATTTTCCAATAAATTATTATGGAAGTTAGAAAGGTGTGAATTTTGATATAAGTATTTTTGTTGTTATTGTGTTTGAATTATTATTAAGAGTCTTATAAATACATGTTACATGTGTTTAAATTGATATCAAGAAAGCTATAATTGTCATTTTTATTTTTTTTTTGTGCTAATATTAAAATTATTTTTGAATATTTAAATTTATTCATTCTCTTTAATATGTGTATTACGATAAAAGCCATCATCAATACAAATGGGCGTGCCTTTTGCTCTGGATTGCAGTTTTGTAAGAGTTGGGTTCAAGATTCTTCGGCCCGTATATAATTCCCTGGTCAGAAAGAAAGAAAGAAAGAAAGAAAGCAAAAGCAAGAAAACACTTCTTATCTTGTCGATTCATTCATCTTTTTTCTTGTCGATTCATTCATCCCTATAAAACAGAGAATGATTTTCTGGGAGAAATTGTGTGATTCACATTTAACTTTCCATTAAAGCAAACACATCGCCAGCTAGTATCTTTCTGAATAAAGTAACATAGGATAATATATAATCATTGCTTTTTTCTTACTTTGAATTGAAGTCCTACAAAAGAAATAAAGTAACATAGAATAATATAATTCCTTGCTTGTTTCTAGTTTGAATTAAAGTCCTATAAAGGAATAAAGTAACATAGTATATATTACTTGCTTGTTTCGTACTTTGAATTAAATTCCTATGAAAGGAATAAAATAACATATATATTTAGCAATGATTGTTCTCATCATACTCACAATAACCACTTCCAGTGCACCCTTTCATAACATTTTAACATTCGTTCCCTCACTTTCACCAAAGCATGGCCGAATCGATTCTGTCTGGTGTTGCTGAGAACATCATTGTGAGATTGGGATCATTGCTTGACCGTGAGTTCGGATTGCTTTACGGTGTCAAAGACGAGCTCAAAAAGCTAACAATAAGGATTTCCACAATCAAAGATGTGATTTTGGATGCAGAGGAGAAGCAAGTTACTAATAATGCAGTTGCAAATTGGCTGAACCGCTTGAAAGAGGTGGTTGATGATGTAGATGACTTGTTGGATGACTTCTCAACTGAAACTTTGCGACAAGACGTGATGACAACAAACAAGATGGCAAAGAAGGTACGCATCTTCTCTCTAAATCAAACCAGATTGCTTTTGGTCTTAAGATGGGTCATAAAGTTAAGAAAATTATGGAGAGAATTGATTTCATTAAAAATGATGGAAACGTTTTCAATTTAATCCCGAGAGACTCACTCCTTGTAAGGAGTAGAGAATCACGAGAGACTCACTCTTTCATACGTAAAGAAGTTATAGGAAGAGAGAAAGAAAAGAATGCCATAATAGATCTTTTGTTGGACAATAACATAAAAGAAAGAATTTCAGTCATTCCCATTGTTGGTATTGGAGGATTGGGAAAGACAGCACTTGCTAAGCTTGTATACAATGATGATACGCTAAAAACTCACTTTGAGCTAAAATTGTGGGTTTGTGTCTCTGATGATTTCGATATAAAAAAGGTTATGGAAAATATTATAGGATCTCAAACTAATAGCCAGTTGGATAAAGTGCAAGACGATCTTAGAAAAAACATTGGGGGAAAGAAATATCTACTTGTATTGGATGATGTATGGAGTGAAGATGTTGAACAATGGCATGAATTGAAGAGTTTGTTAAAGGATGGTGCAAAGGGGAGTAAGGTAATTGTGACAACACGCAAACAGAAGGTAGCTGAGATAATGGGAACACTTGCACCTGTTGTTTTAAAAGGTCTAGATGAAGAAATGGCATGGGTTTTGTTTGGGCAATTTGCTTTCAAAAAAGAGGAAGAGCCAAAGAGTCCAGGGTTGGAAGCAATTGGAAAAGACATCGTGAAGAAATGTGCCCGGGGTTCCTCTTGCAATAAGAACTATTGGAAATCTGTTGTATTTTCAAAGTTCAGAAAGTGAATGGTTATACTTTAAAAATACTGAGCTTTCAAAGATAGACCAAGAAGGAGATAAGATATTTTCAGTACTAAGACTAAGTTACAATCATTTGCCGTCACATTTGAAAAGTTGTTTCGCTTATTGTTCTTTATTTCCAAAAGATTATAGGATTTATAGGAAAATAGTTGATTCAACTGTAGATGGCACAAGGGTATATTCAGTCACCAGATGAGAGCAAATCTTTAGAAGATGTTGGCAATAAGTATTTTATGGATTTACTTTGGGGTTCCTTCTTCCAAGAAATAGGAAAAAATGAGTATGGTGAGATAGAACATTGTAAAATGCATGATCTCGTGCATGATCTTGCAGTGTCAGTTGCAAAAAAAAAGAGGGCACCATCGGAAATGTTACAGAAAAAGAAAACATTGCTGAACAAACCCGTCATGTATCAATTGGCTTTGCTTTAGATCCAGCATGGGAAGTTCCATCATGCTTGCTCAAGGCAAGCAAATTAAGAACATTTCTTTTGCCTAAAGGTAGATGTGGTCCTAGAATTGATAAGATTGTTTATGATTCATTGGTCTCAAGTTTTAATTGCTTACGGGTGTTGGATCTTTCTGAGCTAACAATTGAAAGATTGTCCAATTCTATTGGCCTATTAATCTTTCATGGAATGGTGGAATTGAGGTGCTTCCTCACTCTATTACGAGGCTGGTGAATTTGCAAACTCTAAATCTATCATCTTGCTTTCAGCTTAGAGAATTGCCAAGGGACATTATAAAGTTGAGAAATCTTAGGCATCTCAGAATATCAAAAGCTTAGAAATACGTGGGTACGGGGACCTGCCTCTCTCTAGTTGGGTTTCCTCCCTCTCAAAGCTTCTGGAAATATCCATACTTTCTTGCAATCATTTACGTCATCTCCCCTCTTTTCGTTTGCTTCCTCGTGTTCAACGGATCAGACTTGAAAGTTTAAGGTCTCTCGAATACATAGACAGCAACAGCAGCGATGAGTACCATTTGAGAGATAGCATATCATCAGAATTCTTCCCATCCCTTATTAAGTCTCGGTCTTAGTGATTTGCCCAATCTCAAGGGATGGTGGAGGACTACTGGAGCTGAGACAGACCAAGAGCATCAGCAACAAAGTCATCGGTTTCTTTATCTTTATGATTTAGGAATCACAAATTGCCCTAGCCTGACCTCCATGCCACCATATCCCTCTGTTGAGAAATTGACCTTTGCAGCCAGTGACAAGATATTGCAACAGTGGTTCATGCAGCCAATGCCAACGAAGAAACCAGGGAGCCAAGCAAGCACTTCCTCGTCTGGGTCCCCTGTGCCTAGATTAAGATCCCTTAGAATTGAAAGTATGAATACTTTCGAATATTTTCCAATTGAAGGGCTTCACAGACTCACTTCTCTTGAGAATTTGACATTATGTAATAACCCTAGACTGAGATCTCTATCTGGAGTCTTGAAACATCTCAATGCACTTAGATATCTCCGGGTTGAATTTTGTGAGGAACTTGATCTGTTGAATGGTGAGAATGGTGATTGTGGAATGCAATGGAAAGAACTCAGGGGACTTGAGAATCTGATATTGACGGATTTCCCCAAACTGGAGTCTCTACCCGAGGGTCTTCAACATCTCACCAATTTGCGACGCCTCGTTCTCATGAAATGCAGCCATTTCACTAGTTTCCCAAAGTGGATAGGCAACTTGGAGACATCATTGGAGGAGATAACTATTGCCAGTTGCCCCAGTTTGAGGTCGCTACCTGAAGGAATGCGACATCTCAAGTCTCTGCAGAAACTTAAAATAGCTGATTGTCTCTACCTAAAGGAAAGATGCCAGAGGGAACAGGGCGCTGATTGGCCTAAAATTGCTTCATATTCCAGAGTTCATTGATTTCATTTGATTTCATAAAGGTTTGTTATACTCTCTGATTAAAACCCAGTCATTCTTTACTTACTAAGTGCATTTTTATTTAGAAATTCGAAGAAAGTTTGCTTTAGAATTGCTGTTTGTTCAACCTAGAGAGAACATCAATTATTTTTTTCTTTTTTAAAGCTTAACAAAAGTAAGCAAAAAGGAAAAAAAGGGACAAAACTCTTTGCAGGAAGTATAATTCTTTTCATAGACATTTATTAGTTGAGGATAAGAAAAGAAAATGATTATTGACTCCATTAAGGAAAATAATGTGTGGTTTTCTCCTTTAAACATGTCCTATACTGTAAAAATCTTACCACTTGTTATTGCCTTGGTGCTTGAGTAGTTTCAAGAAGATGATTTTAATAACTAATGCTTGACATGGGAAGACAATAGTGAATTTTGGGGGAAAAAAAAAGTATAGTGGGGAAAATCAATAAGAGGAGTACTCTGACATCTAAGGATTTTCAAAGGACCCTGCTCTGCATAAGATGCTGACACACATATACACTACCATGCCCAAATATTTAGTACTGTAGATTATTGGCATAATTATTTTGATGTTTTAATAGCTCGAGAATTTAGCTGCAGGAACTGGGAGGAAATTCTTGGTGGTTTATTCACCTAAATGAAAAATGCAGATCAGAGATTGGTGCAGATTGGCCTAAGATTGCTCATGTCCTGAGAATTCATTGACAAGCTGGAATAGTGGATAATTATAAATGACAAAGTAATCTTCAATTAATTTCTAAAGGTTTCTGTCTAAAAACTCATTCAATCATGGAGAAGAATGATAGTTCATCTGTGCAGATCTAGGACTGCGGTTCAGAAAGAAGGTGGCTTAAGCATTTTTGTTTATTCACTTGTCAATAGTGCATCAACTCTTCAACCATGTAAGATATCTATTCCTCCATCTTGCGTGTGCCGCATGATGATAAAAATGGGATACTTTTGTGTTGTTCCAATTTTGTTTAGTTGGAATTTCAAATTTCAAACTTTTGGCTCCTCTAAGTATGATTAAACACCACAGATAAAGGTAATTAATTTATTTTAGCCTATATATATATATATAAAAAGGATCTCTGATAATAGTAAATGTACCATGATAGGTATTTTTTGTTTTGCTCTTTCTAAATGAGTGGGGGAGAGGCTAAATATTGTCTATAAGATGTTTGGT
The DNA here is from genome assembly GCA_029379385.1 of Quillaja saponaria. NCBI lineage: Eukaryota > Viridiplantae > Streptophyta > Magnoliopsida > Fabales > Quillajaceae > Quillaja > Quillaja saponaria. The sequence goes on along the minus strand of CM055605.1, from coordinate 18,932,039 downwards.
TTTATAAATTCATCAATCTCTATTTTGAAATTTTCTTTGTGAGGAACTTGTTTATGAACTTCATTCAAAGTAGGTCGATAAAACATAAAACCAAGATTTTTGCTGTTGTATGGAATACTAGGAGAATCTAAAGTTTAAAATAGTATATACTTGAAGAAAAAGTTAAATTCAAATTTAGTAAGAGACCTCAAAAAGGGTAGAAACAATGGTTTGGTGAATCATAACTACCCCCAATAAATGTGACTTCGGCATTGGTAAAGTTTTATGTTTGCTTCTAAGTAAAGAGTCAATTAAAAATAATAATAATAAAAAGGAAGAGAAGTTCTTAATGAAAATCCCTAAATTCCATTATGGAGTCAATGATCTCATGAACTTCATCATATTATGTTGATTACGGCTACAAATCACATATTCTTTATGAATACAGATAGAAGTTAACTGCAGAGACTTTTTATTTTAAATTTTTTATATAGGGTGGAAATGTTTTTTGGAATTAAATTTCTTCATTTACGATTTTATATCAAAAAAAAAAAAAATTTGAAAATCATTTTCCTTGTTGGATTCATGCTCATTATCAGGGTTGAATTGTCTTTGGTATATTAGTAACAACAACTATCTAACTAGAAATATAGTTGGTCATAGTTGAAAATATCCATTGATCCATTTCTATTAAAAAACTTAAATCCTTCCATACCAGATTCAACAAAACTCACAGTACTTCTCCACCCAACATCTTTACTATGTGTAGGTTTTATTTTTCAAATTGTATAAATTATATGTCTTGAATAACTATATCATAAGGACTAAGAAGTAAGAAGGCATATCCTAGGAATTATTTGGTGTGTCATGAGATTTAGAATCCTACTTTTTCTTATTATAAAGATGGCATTGTCATAATCCCTTTTGGACTTTGAGTAATTTTGAAACATCTTGGACTTCAGGGACTATGAAAAATTGTCTGCATTCAGTTGATTCCCAGCTGCTTTCACCTAGTAATGAAACTTGGTATGTAATCCATGATCGATGTCTCTATAGACTTGTCATGCTGCAATTGTAACTTGGACTGAATACTACCTTAGTGTCATTTAGGCGAGAGAATATTCCCAACTGCAGGGAGCTGAATGCCTTTTAAAGTATACTTAATGATGTGAAATAAAGTGAGGTTGTTTCCATGAGTGAATGCAATTTACAAGTTTATCAGGATGACCTAACTGGAAATTTTATGTGGTTTCAGATTTGCAGATCATATTTTTGAATGTGTAGAAAGTCATGCATATGAAACTTATGACAAATTTCTCAAGGCCCGAGGAGGTAAGATGGAATGTAATGCTTATGCAAATTTGGAGAAGTGTACATAAGTTGTAACTTTGAAACACCTGTAACTTACGCATTTTTTCATGGCAATATTTATATCATTGCTCCACTTGTATGAGAGTTTTGGCTAGTGGACAAGGGCAGACTATCTGAAAGTGCATTTTGCTGAAAGCTGGAATGAGATGCACCATTATTACTCATTATGAAAGTAAGTTTGAAATTTGTCACGTTCTCAAATTTACAACATTTTGATATATTGACTCCATTAAGGCAACCAATATATGTGTGGTTTTCTCCTTAAAACATGTCATATACTGTAAAATTCTTACCACTTGTTATTGCCTTGGCCGTTGAGTAGTTTCAAGAAGATGATGCTAATCAACTAATGCTTGACATGGGAAGACAATAGTTAATTTGGGGGGGAAAAAAATTGTAGTGGGGAAAATCAGTAAGAGTAGTACTCTAATATCTAAGAATTTTCAAATGACCCTGCTCTACATAACATGCAGACACACATATGCACAACCATGCCCAAATATTTAGTACTGTAGATTATTGGCATAGTTATTTTGATGTTTTAATAGCTCGAGCATATGGTAATATGAATTGGGAGGAATTGCTTGGTAATTTTTCCACCTAAATGAAAAATGCAGAGCAGAGATTAGTGCATATTGGCCTAAGATTGCTCATGCCTTGAGAATTCATTGATAAGCTGGAATAGTGGATAATTATAAATGACCGAGTAATCTCCAATTAATTTCTAAAGGTTAGAAAGAATATTTTCATCTATGCAGGATCCAGATGACTGTGGTTTAGAAAGAATGTGGCTTAAGCATTTTTGTTTATTCATTGTCAGATAGTGCATTAACTTTTCAACTGTGTAAGATATCTTTTCATCCATTTTGCTTGTGTCGTGTCTACCTAACATAATGAACGTAGACTAAATATCAGCCAAATACATAATAGAAATTACACATAAATACAATCCTAATTTAGAGACAAAATAGGGACATAATAGGCACAAATCATGGGTTCAATTGAGAGCCATTGATTTATGCTAACACCCCCCTAAAACTCAAGGTGGGATAGTAGATGCCAACTGGAGTTATGCTCAGTAAATCGTGGAATCGATTAGAACAATGAGATTTTGTAAAGATTTCAGCTGTTTGATTGGCAGAGGTAACAGAGAGCAACTTAAAAGGTACCATGATTAACATGATGACGAACAAAATGACAATCAATATCAATATGTTTAGGTCTGCTCATGGAAGACATCATTATGAGCAATCTATATAGCACTTCTGTTATCACAATGAAATATTGTGGCTCTTGAATGTGAGATTCCCATATCTGTTAGCAACTAATGAAGCCAAAGTAATTCAGATGTAGCATCAACAAGAGTCCGATACTCGAATTTTGTACTAGATCTAGAAATGACAGTTTGTTTCTTGCTACGCTAAGAAATGAGAGAGTCCCCCTAAAAAGAAACAATAACAAGTTGTAGACCTACAGGTCAGTTGGATCGCCTGCCCAATCAACATCTAAGTAATCAGTTAGTGTCAAAAAAGATTGAGCTAAAAAATGAAGGCCATGGAAAAGTGTCCCTTTAACATAATGAAGAATACGAAGAACAACAGCAAAATGTGTGGTGCGAGAAGCTATCATGAACTGACTAACCAAATGCATTGCGTAAGCAATATCTGGCCGTATAATGGTAAGATAAACAAGACTTCCGACTAGTTGGTGATATAAGGTGGGATCCTTGAGAGGAGTGTCATCTAAAGGAGTAAGTTTAACATTAAGTTCCACAGGAGTGGATACAGTTTTGATGTCCATAATTCCTGCTCAAGAAAGCAAATCAGAAGCATATTTATCTTGAGAAAGATAATAACTAGTTGAGTCATGGGAAACTTCAAGACCGAGAAAGTAACTAAGTGAACCCAGATCTTTCATTTCAAAATGTTCGCTCAAATACTATTGTAACTCTGAAATGCATGAGGTATCATCGCCTGTGATGATCATATCATCAACATAGAGAAGAAGTAGAACAAGACCATGATCAGTGCGACGAATGAATAGAGCAGAATCATGAGGACTTGGGACAAAACAAACTGAGTAGTAGTAGAGCTAAATTTGGCAAACCTAAGCTCTGGGTGCTTGTTTCAAGATATATAATGCTCGACGAAGTTGACAAACTTTGTGAACAGGATGGGAAAGGCCAGGAGAAAGGGTGCATATAAACCTCTTCTTGCAAATCTCCATTCAGAAATGCATTTTTAACATCCATTTGAAGAAGTTTCCATTTTCGTATAGCAGCAATAACCAATAGACTACTAACAGAGGTCAATCGTTCCATAAGCGCAAAGATTTCTTTATAGTCTATGCCATACTTTTGATTGTATCTTTTAGCGACCAAATGAGCTTTGTAGTGCTCAATAGAACCATCAAAGCGAGTTTTAATTTTGTAGACCCATTTGCATCCAATAGGAGTCTTTCCAGATGAAGGATCAACCAAATACCATGTGTGAGTTTTCTCTAGAGCCTGAAGTTCTTCATTCATAGCTTGCTGCCAAAGAAGGTCAGTACTTGCTTCACGATAAGAGTGAGGCTCATGATAGGTCAAAATAGCAAAATAACAATGGTAATCAACAAGATGATGGGGAGTTTCTCTTACCTGAGTGGACCGTCGAATGGTTGTGTTGTCGGAGGTGGGTGCAGGACTAGCAGCTAGAGCAGGTTCAATTGGAGTGGACTCAGAAGTGGAAGGATTATCATTGAGATCACCAGAATCAGCACTAGGAAATAACTCAACATTTGGATCAGTAAAGAATAAGGATGAGGAGGTGTCTAATTGCTTGAATTTGGAGATAGAAGAAAACATGGTGGTTTCCTAAAATGTAACATGCTGAGAAACATGTAATCTTTGAGATATAGGATCCCAACACCTATATCCTTTATGTTCTAGCCCATATCCTAGAAAACAACATAACCAAGCACAAGGCTCTAGTTTGGTATGTTCGTGAGGATGTAAAAGAACAAAACAAGCACATCCAAAGGGTTTGAAGACTGAGTAATTCAAGAATCTTACCAAACAAGCGTTCAAATTGGGGAGAGATTCTGAAGTACTAAAGCAGGAAGACGGTTAATAGAGTAGACAACATTGAGAGATGCTTCACCCTAGTATTTTTCAGGACAAGACTGCAGAAAGAAGAAGAGCACGAATAGAATCATGGATATGACTGATGCTTACGCTCAACCCGCCCATTTTGCTGAGATGTGTGAGGACAAGAACGTTGAATGATAGTACCACTAAGAAACTAAAGCAAAGAAGATTCTTGATATTCCATGGCATTATCAGTTCGAAGGATTTTATAGTGTGAGAGAACTGAGTTTTTATCATAGTGGCAAACTTAATATAAATTTGTAGTAATTCAAAGCGATGCTTTAAGAAAAATATCAAAGTGAAACGAGAATAATCATCAATAAATAAAACAAAATATCTATAACCATTCACAAAAGGAACAAGAGACGGACCCTAAATATCAGAATGAATAAGTCCAAAAGGAATGTTTGATACATAAGTACTTTGAGTAAAAGACAATGCTGGTTGTTTGCCAAGTTGACAGTGTAAACAACGAAAAGAATCAAACTTAGTATTTCCTAGTAGAAATTAGGGCACCCTCCCCAAGAAGTGGAAGGAGTGGTTGTTGCTGTAAACACAAAGTGATGTGGAATATGAAAAGATGAGAGCTCAAATAATCAGCCCACTCTGCGACCCTCCCCAAGAATCTACCCCGTCTGCGGATCTTGGACCTAGTAACCAAGGGAAGAAAAAATAACTTTAAGTCCACTTTCACATAGTTGGCCAACAGATATAAGATTTAAAAGTCAAATTAGGGACAAAATATGTATTGGAAGGCTAAAGTATGATGTGGAAGCATGGCCAGTATGAGTGATATTCATTGTAGGTGCCATTAGCAATATTAATAGGTGGTAAAGTGGGAACAAAGGTGGAATTTAATAAAAATGTATTGTCAAAGGTCATGTGATTACAACATGCGAAGTCAAATAGCTAAGAAGAGTTACCTAGGGTGACAGACATAGCACTAAAGGAAGAGGAATTAGAAGAGAGAACCTGTTTGAAATAGCTTCAAGGTCACTTATCGTAATGGCAGTAGAATCCTCAGTGGTGGTAGCAATAGAAGAAGATCCTGTCTTCGAGACATTCTTAGGCTTGAAAGAACCACTCTTTGGTCGAGGAGGGCGAGTAGGACAATTTTCAAAAATATGGCCAATACCATGACAGTATCTGCATTCCACAGTAGGATAATTGGCAAAGGAATGTCCAGTGTGATTACAATTCTTACAAGATTGACTTCCTGATTTTTGAGTGGTAGATCGAGGATGAGTAGTAGCAAGGGCAACCTTAGAATGCATAGATTTGTCCAGGCTAAGGCTTTCTTCAAAGATTATTTCTTGAATATCATTATCTAGTGTAGGAAGAGGATCTCGATGGAGCAAGGATGCTCGAACAGCTTCATATTCAGGGCGAAGAGCCATTAGAACCTGAATGAGATGAAAATGATCGTCACTAATTCGAGCCTGAGATAATTGATTCCCAATTGGTTGAACTTGCGTGAGAAAATCATTCACGAATTGTCTAGATTCTTGCTTTAGATGATGAAGAGCAGTCCATAATTGATAATAATGAGCAAGGCCAAAAGTATGGTATCAATTTGCTAAGAAATCCCATATTTTCTTGGTAGTTTCATAATCAGTAAATTGAATATGACTAGATGGAACAGAGGTATTACGGATCCAAGTGATAATCCAATTATTTTTGCTATCCCAATCTTCAAGATGGTCTGCAAATTTGGAATCAGTTTCAATATTCTCTTTGATGGGTTTAGTAATATAACCAGTAACAATTCGCCGAAGTTTACAACCAATAAGGAAGCTTTTCATGCCTTGAACCAAGATATTATAATTGGAGCCATGTCAAAATAGTTGTTATTGGCTTGACAACATTTGATTTATCCATGATAAAGGAACGATTGGCAACATAACGAAAGGTATGGTGCGGGGCAAAAAAAAAAAAAAAAAATTCACAGACACAGATTTCAGAGAGCACAGAGGGTGACACAAGGCTCTGATACCATGTTGAATATAAGAAGAACGTATATTCAGATGATGATAAATATACAAGAGGGAGCCTCTATTTATAGACTAAAGTGTTTACCTAACATAGTGAACCTAGACTAAATATCAACCAAATACGTGTTTACCTATCATAATGAACGTAAACTAAATATCAGCCAGATACATAATAGAAATTACACATAAATACAATCCTAATTTAGAAACAAAATAAGGAACATAATTTGAGGGACATAATAGGCATAAATCATGGGTCAATTGAGAACCCTTGATTTATGCTAACATTCTTTCTAAATCAAACTAGATTGCTTCTGGTCTTAAGATGGGTCATTAAGTTAAGGAAATTAGGGAGAGAATTGATTCCATTATCAATGATGGAAAAGATTTCAATTTTATCAACCGCCTTGTAGAGACCCCTATAAGGAGTATAGAATCACGAAAAACTCACTCTTTCATACGGAAAGAAGATGTTAGTGGAAGAGAGAAAGAAAGAATCACATCATAGATTATTTGTTGGACACTACCGTGAACGAAAGTATTTCAATCATTCCCATAGTTGGTATTGGAGAGCAGGGAAAGACAACACTTGCTAACTTTGTATACAATGATGATAGGGTAAAAGCTCACTTTGAGCTAAAATTGTGGGTTCGTGTCTCTGATGATTTCAATATAAAAAAGGTTAGGGAAAATGTTATACGATGTCAAACTAAGCGCCAGATGGATAAAGTGCAAACTAATCGCCAGATGGATGAAGTGCAACATGATCTTAGAAAAAGGATTGGGGGAAAGAAATATCTACTTGTATTGGATGATGTATGGAGTGAAGATGTTGAACAATGGCTTAATTTGAAGGAGTTTGTTAATGGATGGTGCAAAGGGGAGTAAGGTAACTTAATTTAAAGAAAAAGACGTTAAGTAACTCTTTTTACAATTAGAAAACTGACACATAAACTAAAACAATGACAAAAATTATGTTTATTTATGCTAAAAAACATAATTGGCCTTCTCCCACTCACCAAAATGACAAGTCTGGCCCTATATAGTAACCTTATTGCATTAATACCATTGAAAATTTGTAACTACTTTTGTCAATTTCCAATTTTACATGTCATTGAAAAATTGTAAGTACTTCATTCGCTAGGACATTATAATTTGTCAAATAATATGCGCCAATATTATAATGAAGTTTTTACATCGCAAATCTAACCAAGAAAACATCTAGTAAGTTTTGACAGAAATAATAATTTGCCGTATTCCTCCAATTGGTGCAAGGACTGCTATGAAAACGCCTACGATGATAGCAGTATGAAATCAAACATGGATTAAATATTAATTTAATTACATAAATTAATAGTAATTTATTTATACTATATATGAAGTTTGTGTGAATTAATTATTTATTAACAGTCTCTAATACATAAATTAATAAATATTACCAGAGATACAACCCAATGAAAGCCATATTATACAGGGGAACTGCATGAAATATATATATATAATATATACAGAAATTAATAAATACGGTAAATAGTGCAAATCATGAATTTCTTAAAATATATGATGTTGAAGCAAATACTAGTCCCCCAAAGAACCCTAGCAATCCTCCAAAAAACTGGCACACACATGGAAACTAATAATGCCAAAGCTGTCATGGAATTCATAATGTGAGTAGCTAATAATCAGTAACCAATTAGTTATCAGGAAATAAATACCTAGATTAGATAAGTTGGTCAATCTCTGCTAGGAGAAGATATCATGTATATGTACCCACAAATACGAGAACATTAAAAATAAAAAAAATAAAAAATTTACAAAAATATTATTTGTAACTATATTTATTTTCTGTTTTAATTAAAATAGTATAGATGTACATGTTGCTTACTAACATATGCACTACTTGCCACAGTACAGAGAAGTCGTCCAGTGGTGTAATGTAACTATTGCACCAGATAAGGATCAAGTGTGTTAAAAAAAACAAGCATAGCGAAAACTTAAAGAGGGAATGAAAGAAAGAAAATTAAAAATACTCATTTTCATTCATGTATAAATAAGTCTTATATTGGGTCATAATAATTTTGGTGAATAATTAATTTAATTACCTGATAACTTCCTATAACAAGCAAGAATACCATAGTTAGCTACACCAATAAGCCAACGAGGTTTCTCTAATGAATCAGAACGTCATCCTCTACTTTATTCCCAAAAGCCCAGAAACCTGATATTGAAACTGTGAAATAGCAAAATGCTACAATCATATATACAACAACAACTCCACGCCACATTGGTTTCTTCGATGGCTTCTCTAGAGTTGAAGGAATTGTAGCTTGAATCTCTAGAACTACACTATGTTCGGCAAAGTCGATTGCTTGGAACAATCAATTGTTGTGGCATTATAATCCAATACCCACAACAATCAATTGTTGTGGCATTATAATCCAATACCCACAACAATCAATTGTTGTGGCATGCTCTCCCAATTCAAAGTACCTATTAAAACTCCTCCCGGGCACCACTTCATGTAATTAAATCAAGGAAAAACTCCACAAATGGCCCACTTTCTAGAATATATATTTAAAATAGATCATTTTCGAAACTAAAATAGATCAAAATTGTCAACTCACCTATGTGGCTGTCACATCCACAGCCTAGCTAAAAGAAGAAGAAAAAAAAACAAAACAAAAAAAATCAAATAAACAGTAATTTCATGGGCTGGGTTGGACCAAGAAGTTAGTATTCAATTTTTTTGTTTTTTTCCGTAACTTCGTAGCTTCGACTGAGAAGAAAAAAAAAAAATATATATATATATATATATATGTATATATGAATAGTATCTTAACTTTTTCTTTTTTTCTTTTTTTGCTTTAGGAATTCGCATAGAGTTGTGTTGATAAGTATAATATGACAAAATATTTCTCTATAATCTTCACAATTGGAAATTGAAAGTACGTATACCATCCTTAGCTATTCTTTAAGGATATATTATTAAGTAGAATACCTATATTTATTCCAAGATTTTGAGATAGGAGTTAGAGGGGTATAATGGTATGCAAGTCCTTTAGTTTTGACCTTTTTTTTTTTTTCGAGACTGAACTTTTCAATTTGTAGTCTCTTCTATCTTGCATTCATTATCAATTAAGTTACAATTTCAAAAGTTGAGGTCTCGGATTTGACTTCTTATCTTGTCCAATTTTTTCATATTTCTGTTTCTACCATATTTTAAGAACCTTATGTGATATTCTTGTTTGAGAAAATATCATGTTGGACTTTTAAGGCCTGTTATCATTATCATGATTTTTCTTTATTAGTAATGTTGCTTGGTCCTTTTATCTCTAGCTTGTTATAAGAGAAATTAGGAATTTTTCTTTATTAGCATTGTTGTTAGCTTGGGTTGACTGAATTTCTCTGTAAAGAAGGAACAATTATTGTTATTGTAATCTATTTAAGGAAAAAGGGAAACTTGGTGAAGAAATGCAATTAAATGTGAACCACAGACGAATTATTGGTTTTGTAGGTGTATATTTTGTGTAGGTCAAAATGGCTTCAAACCTCTTAGTTTTCAATGTGTTAATCCCATCTTATTATCACGTACTCTCATGCTTATTTCAATATATTTTCCTTCTTATCGTTAGTTTCATGACTTATGAGAAAATATTTAATATCTTTTCAATATCCACAAAATGATATAAATTTTGAAAGAACCAGTTTTTTTGTTTTAGAGCTTCAATGTGACCCTTCAATATATGACTTGATTGCTTTGTGAAAGTAGTTCATAATTTAACTCTAATTTATTTTACTTTTACAACGAACATATCCATTTATTTATGCCATTTTTTCTCTGTCTTTTCATTTCTCATGCGTCTCTTACATTTTATGAATAATATGTGTAACTTGTTTTATTGTCTATTCCTTGATCCCAGATGAACTGAAAAATTAGAAGTCACATGCAAAGTACAGATATAGATCTTTAAGAAAGAGGATTTTGTTTAGTCCTTTAATTGTACCTTGCTATTTGTAAGGTAGGATATGCATAACATAACATAATATGAAATTTGAGGAAATTTGTTTTCATTATGCGCTTAAGTAATTGAATAATTTTAATAAACTTATTAACTAATGGATTATGGCTCTTGATAATTAATTGGTTTTCCACGTGTAAGTGCTTTGAATCAATTAATAGCATGATTTCAATGGTTGTAGTCTGTTTTTTTAATTCACCTGTAGTGTTTGCTTCATTCTTTTTTTTCCCCACAGATTATTGTTCTACACTAGAAGGTGATAAATCTTATTGATACTGAAATGCATATTTTGAGCTGAAGGATTTGGAAGTAAGTAATTTCTTTTGTTTACATACTGCATAACTGATAGAAGGTTATGTGAATGGAATTTGATTCACATAGAGTTTACTACTGCACTGTTGTTGCACGCTTGTCAACAATCATAGGTTTATCATCCTTCTTCTTGTTGGATTTCTTTTGTATCCTTAACTTTTCTTTGTATTTTACTAAGCTGTAATATCATTTTTTTTTCAAGTTCTTTTATGTCTCTCCGTGGTTTGATTTAAATTCAAATTCAAATTCAAATTCAAGATCATTACTTTGGCTTGGTTATTGGTATATACAGTTAATAAGTCCTTTTAATGAACAATAGTTTCTTGAATTAACTAGTAACTTTTTTCCATGTTTTGGTGCCAAATTTTTGAGTTGTATGGTTTCACATGCTTAGACATCCCAATACACTTTGTTTGAAGGTTTTCCCTATCCTTTTTTATTATTCAACCCCTTTTTGTAATTGGATTTGGAATTCTTGTGATAAGAAGAACAATGCAGGAAATTATATAATAACTATTTTTGATTGGGTATAATATATTAGAATTATATATTTAGGCCAATTTAGTAAATTTTAAAGCAATTTCATTTTTTATTTGATTAAATCAATATGTAACATTCATGTTTATGTATGTGTTATTAGTAGAGTAATGAAGTATGTAATTACTATTAAAAGATGTAAAATTTCATTACGTTTTGCTCTTTGCATTCCACAATTAAATATGTAATTTTATCATAATACATATATTTTCCTTCACTCTTTTCTTTTTCTTTTCTAAACCATCTACATTTTACTACTTATAATATAACATAATGAAAAGCTTAGTAGAATGTATTGTAACTTTGAAAGATTAGTACAAAAACAGGAGAATTGAGACGAAAACCATGGAGGCAAATGCAGGGATGGTAGTGGAGACCTGGGCTCCAATCCCAGCAGCCACGATAATACAATACAATATGTTTTTTTGAAACCTATAAATGTTTTTGTAACAGTAAGTCCATGTACCATGTTGACCATCCATCAAAGCTTGAAGGATAGGAATGTAAATAAGCTTTTTTCATGCTTTGTACGGCTACTCGCCTCTTCACCAATCAAATGTCACTCTTCTCTTATGGTGAACTCTACTACTGTTTCATGTTTTGCCGACAATTTTCTCTCTCCAATTTTTTCTCTCTAGATTTTCTGGGAGAACGCGTGATTCACGATTCACGATTCACTTTTCATTAAAGGAAACATCGCCAGCTGTATTCATTCTTTTTCACACATCCCCTCCCTTTCTCTCTCTTCTTCCACGTGGTGCCACTCATTTGAGTGTATGTAAGACCCCCTATTAGAATTTGGTATTTGGCCCCCCCCCCCCCACACGCAAAGTTTGGAACTTGCTCATTGTCTATTGAACCCCACAATCACATGGTCTTCAACGTGGCATGTTATTATTAGATTGATCTCTGTGTTCCAGTGAATAGTGAGTGAATGTTATTAAATTTGGTTATAGCATTCGCAATTAGCAATAATACTACACTATTACTTGCACTTGAGAGTTTCTTACTTTTAATTGAAGTAATAAAGTAACATAGTTTCCTTGCTTGGGTATTAAAAAGTTAATCACATGTTGAAATTTAATATATTATAGTACTGACTTTTGTGGTATATTATGCCATAACGAATCGTGTTTTTAATATAATTATTTATATTTATTAATAATAATATATATATTAAAAAAATTATAATAATAAAAATAATATTTTATATGAATGATATTAAATAAGTAGATAAATTTATTAAAAGATCTTATTTATAAGATAAACATATAATTTTTAAAAAAAATATTAAAGATAGAAGAAAAATTGACACACTAATATTTTAATTATAAAAATTACACTCTTAATATTTATTTTAATTTATATCATTTTTAGAAATTAATTTATAATTTTATATTTATTTATAACTTATTAAACAAAAATTTTAAAAAATTCAATCTTAATCATTATTGATATTTAGTTATTGAAAAATTATAAATTTATTAATATTAAAAAAAATTAGGAGAGAAAAATTTTAATTATCATAAATTAATTACAATATTAATATTAACATAGAAAAGAATTAAATAATAAAATAAATAGTCTATTTAAAGTAATATAACGACTTAAAACTATTTATATCATAGTAACAACTCAAGGATATTTAAGAAAATAAAAAATTTATGCTAAACTATTTTTATACTAGTAAACAAATAGATAAATTTAACAAAAATTAAATTCATAAAAATAGATATTTGAGAAAAATTATTTTTAACAAAAATACTATTTATAATTCTTAAGATGGAAGAAAAATTAAAAGTTAAAATAATAATATTATAATCATAAAAACTATAATGTTAATAATTATTTTTAATTCATAGTATTTTAAAAAATTAATTCATAAATTTGAGAAAAAATAAACAATAAAAAAATTTATAATTATTATAAACTTATTAAACCAAAAAAATAGAAAAAAAAATCTATCTTAATTAGTATTGACATATAATTATTGAAAAAAATATAAAAAAAATATGAATTAAAAGTCAAAATAATAATATTATAATTATGAAAACTATATAGCATAGGTAGATATTACCAAAATCTTCCCTTACATTCTCGTCTGCTTAGATAATTTTTTATTTTAAAATAATTGTTTTAAAAAAGTTTCATCCTTAAAAAAGAAAAAAAAAACTTAAATTATCCAAAAATTATTACAAAAACATATTAAAGAATTATATGATCAATTTCTTTTCAATTTTATTAATTGATTCAGTCTAGCATGTGAATGAATAGGGTGAATGAGAAAGAGAGACAATAAGATTAGATAATTGATTTAGAAAAAAAATTAGTATTTATTTAAGAATAAATTGTGTCAGTAGTTGGTAAAATAATTATTTTTTTAATTGTATTTTGTTGTGAAAAAATATAAAAAATTTACTATAGCATAAAATAAATAATTAAATTAAATAAGAGAAGAAACGTATATATATACTAGTTTTTGTGTAAATAATGTTTATGATATTTATATCACCTTACTGATTATCACTGTCTATAATTCCACTAAAATTTGCAGACAGAAAGCATAGCAGCAAGCTCTTCAATTAGTTAGTATCTTGGCAACTGATCAACAATACTAAGCTATTGTTTGTGCCTTTAATTGATCTGCTTAGTCAATATTCAGTATTCATTATGCTTAGATTGATCTGCTTGTAGTTTTTAGTTTAACATCAATGTCATCAGTGAAGAATCTGAGTTCCATGTGCAGTGAAGTCCATGCCTTTGGACTGAAATGGTCAAGTATATAATAGACTAATATTCACTGACTCAAAGTCCTCATTTTTCACTTTACTGATTTACTTGTTGAAAATAATAAATTTCTTATGAATAAATGGTTAATAAAAGTTAGAAAGGAGTGATTTATGTTGATATAATTGAATTTTATGAGGTAGTTAAATTTTTATAATAAATAGTTATAAATTATTGTGTATTAGTGAAAATTTTTTGTTGTTAATATATAATAAAATTATTTTAATGGATACGAGTTCTTAATATTTAAGATAATGAATAATTAATCTATATTAGTCTATATTTAGTTATGTATCTCTAAATAATTATTATGAATTTTATTAATATTCATAATATATATTTAATTTGATACTTTTAACCAGATTTTCAACATTACTATCTCTCTCTCTCTCCATCTCGTGTTATTTCGGACTTTTGGACAAAAGGGTCCAAGTTCCAAAAAATTTGATCAAAATGGTAAATTTTTTACCATAATAGCCAAAAGGGGGTAAATGATGAAACCGGTTTTGGGGTCCGACCTGGCGTGCCAGGTAGGACCATCGCACAGGTCACGCACTCGCACGTGACGCGCGAGTGCAGGATGAAACCGGCTTTTGAAAAGCCGGTTTCATCCATAAATTTGTCCCCCACTACAGCCACACAGGGGACAAATTTTGCAGGCTACCCTGCAACACTGCAGGGTAACCTGCACTCCTATTTCCCAGCCCCCCTTCCCCCCTCCCGCACACCCCCCAAATAATTTCTCTCCCTCTCCCATGAATATATTAATTAAATTACAATATACAAATACCATAAATAATTTGTTTTACTTCACACCATAATTAATTTGTTTTACTTCACGTAACAATTCAATTAAAACATATAAATCTTAAAAAAATTTCATTACCATACTAAAAATTGATGAATTTTCATAAAAATTTATGAGTTCTTAAATTTTTTCTTAAAATATATGATAATAATCATATTAATTAATAAATTAGCTTATTTTATTTTACATAATAATTATATTAAAACATACAAACCTTCAAATATTTTTTTTCATGACCTTTGTAAAAGTTTAATGAGTTTTTAAATTTTTATTGTAAATATATGATAATTTTTAATTTTAATGTTTTATTATATGATATTTTTGAAATTTAAAATATATATTAATTTTTTAATTTATATTAAAATATTTTATAAATTTAAGATATATGATAATTTTAAAATTTTAGAATTTAAGATTTTATCATACATTTTAATTTTATCATAAATATTTTTAAAATTCATGATATCTTTTAAATATAAAGTATATGTTAATTTATATATTTATAGTTTAAAATGTTCCACGAAATTTTAAAGTGTATAATAATTATATGAAATTAAAAATATATGAAAAATTTTAAATTTATAGTGTATGACAGTTTTTAAATTTATAAATTTTGTATTTTTACAATTTAAGATTTTTGTTAATTTTTTAATTCTATAATGTATGATAAATTTTTTTACTAAAGTTTATGATATTTTAAAATGTTAAAATTCATGATATTGTAAATTATTAAGTTTTACTAAATTTTTTTAATTTAAAGTATATAAATTTTAAACTTATTTGAAATGATTTAGAAAGAATAAAAAACATTAAATTATTTTAAAAATTAATGGAACACACTTATATTAACTCATTCTAATTATTACATGCTTTATTATAAATTTTAATTTACAAGTATAACTAAATTAAAACATAAACCAGGAAGACTTTTCCTATTACAAGTAATAAACACAAAAATTAAAAATTAAAAAACTTATATAAGGATTTCGAGAAATACTGATCTACAAAAAATGACCTTCTGTACCACATGGGCGTGGTCTTCTCCTCCTTGCCGGGTTTCGCCTAGCTGGTACATCAGCCCTGTCACCAAGATCGTCTGAGGGAGGTATGTCATCAACACCGCTAAATCCTTCCTTAGCTTGCACACCTGAACCCATACCTGGGTCATATGATGCAGGTGTATTACCATACTGAAAGTATGGCACCTGCGGTATGGGAGAGTTAAAAACCTCGCTTGATTGCAGTGCAAAGTCCGGCATAAGCTGATGATACATAGATGAACTACTGGGCATATAAGGAGGTGGAGGAGGTGGAGACATATGTGCCGGAGATGGAATATACACATCTGATGGTCGGACATCAGCATCAACACGTCCATAAGAAACCGACGGTCCAGGGACATCAGTTCTACTGCGTCTGCGACGTTGTGATGAGAATGATGATGATGACGTCGAATGAGTAGAATGGGAAGGAGCTGGATCAGCATGGATAAGACCAACTCGTGTAAGATATCTCCTACTGATACGTCTATACCACTCATTGTACTCGGTTGTATGAGCAGCATGACCATGTGCAACTCCCAGAACATCACCTATCTGGACCAGATTGTATCTCATGCCCCAAATGGCTATGTGGTTAGCATGTAGGCAACGGTAGTCAGTGACGCCCCGTCCCCGAAGATCAAATTTGTGCAAGGTTTGATCGGCCTCAATGTCAGTAGGGTTTTCTGGTATAGGTTGCTGATATCCAAACTGATGCATTACCCTATCCACTTTCTCATACTCAACAATATGAAAACATATTAAGGGTACTTTAGCACCCCAAATATGCTGGTCTCGATAACAATAGTCTGGTATCAGGTGTCTCACCCCATCATCAATGTAGGGTAATGATATGAACTGCAATCCAAAAACTGTGTCAATGTTTTAATAAATAAAACCTTGAAACATGTCATTGTTAAATAACTTGTTGATATAAGATAAACTTGTAATTACCTGGTCTGATGACATCCTGTCCAGCATCTCTCTATACCAAGACACCACATTATGGCCGATTTGAGTTACTTTACTCTCCACCTGGAAGTAATTAAAAATGTTAATTACAAGTCATTTACGTACCACACATCCTAGTAGCCAAATGCATAAAACTAATAATTTTACAAACCTCGCGCCTAAAGGACAAAGATTATCCCACGGAATGTCTGTCTCCCTCCTCGGTGCGAGAAATGGTAGTCGCTCCCATGCCTATACCTGGAGTAATATCAAAGGTCCAGCAATTTCAGAAGCATCAAGGTGAGTGGCATGACACATCTCCCTGTACAACCATGCCAGGGAGACACTCCCCCAGCTGTACTGTCATGCGACATATAGGTTTTCCAACAGAGATAAGAAACAAATGTGCACATGTGTACTCGTCTTACTGGTGAACAACAATCCACCCATCAGCTGTAATATATAAGCTCGTGCATATCTCTGCGCTGTAATGTCATCACCATCAGCTGGAAAATTCTGAAATGTCAATCCTAACCAGCTCATTTTCAATGTGTTACCCTTAACAACTGTAGCAGGGGGCACAACTCCCAATAATCGCTCGCACTCAGTTGCGACTTCAGCACCAACTAGGCCAGAGACAGGCTCACCGTCAACAGGTAAACCGAACAGAATACTAACATCCTGTAGTGTGATGGTGGCTTCACCGTGCGGCAGATGAAATGTGTGAGTCTCTGGCCTCCATCGCTCTACTAAAGCTGTCACAAGGTGCCAATCAAGCGAAATAAACCCAACCCTGACCACACCGCCAAAACCTGCCATGGTCATGTACTCCAATACTCGAGGATTAATATTATTAAGAAGTTCTCGGCCGAACACCGCCTCCCTCCGACGGCATCTGAGGACATAGGCCTCGCTCTAAATTTTTAAAAATATATTAGTAAGAACATTTTCGCTAATAAAATTGAATTGAAAAATTATTTATAGTAATTTGATTTGTTAATTACAAACCTCGTGATCCGCGAAAACTCTAACGGATCGATGGCTATCGTGTAATCTAAGGACTGAAACATCTACTGGGGCAACGGGATCCATGAATCTGCATAACAAAAGACAAATCAAATATAATGTTAATATGCATACACGACAATAATGTTTATTAATGTCAAAATAATTTTACATGACATGTGGGGGACATAATACCTAATATCTACATAATAAAAAAGTAGAAACAAATACATAAATAGGAAAACTCTTACATTAAAGTAAAGAGTGCGATAATGGAACTTGTCTTTTAATATCGTGTAATGTTAGGACTAATTTTTACGATTGTGTCCTTCCTGCCTACATAAACCACACCTAAGTTGCCTCGAGGACTCTGTAATGTCCATCTCATTATGAATTCGATGTGTTTTCGGCCTACCCTTCTTTCGCAATTTGGACATGTCGGGAACCACATGGGGGAACTGGAATTCTGGCCAATAGTCATCGTGCATCACTGGGTTGAATTGTGGAGTGTATACAAGCTCCTGATTTCTCAGTTTATACCACTCCCCAATAAAGTCGGTATAGTTCAGATGCATGCTTGCACAAGCTGCTATAACATGTGAGCATGGGAGAATGTATTGCTGGGGTTTATTGCATGTGCACGTTCTTTCATTTAAACGCACAATATGCTGGTTGCCGCCATCCACGAAATTGAGTCTTTATTTCAATTATCCCCAAACCGGTATGAAACTGTCTCAACTCGTGTCCACCTGCTCTCTCTGCCCAATTTTGGATTTTTTCTATAGTGTCGGTTGTGTATTGATTGCCAGCACCAAGTTGAGCATTAATGTACGGCCGATGTTCCACGAAATATTTGACACACCGGTAAAATGTCAACCGCACCAGTGCAGTGATTGGGACTTGTCGCGCTCCCTTCAAGACATTGTTCATACACTCCCCCAAGTTTGTGGTCATGAAGTCAAAGCGGTGACCTCCATCATGTGCCAATGCCCACTGCTCCAAAGGAATTCTACCAATCCATGCAGCATACTCAGAGTCCAACTAAACAAACTTTTTGAAATATTTATCAAATTTGCGTTTTTGAGTTTGACTCGCAGTGTGAATGAGGAGATTTTTTGCTTTCATATTCTTGTGGGTCTTATGAAAGTTGCTTGCAATATGCCTAACACAAAAACTGGTGATAACCATAAGGCTCAGTCCAGCCATTCCGAGGATCTGAAGCAGCAGCAATGATCCCGGCATGACGATCAGATATTAAGCAAATACCCACCCGTTGCGTTACATGTATGCGAATCAAACTTAAAAACCATACCCAACTATCTGTGTTCTCCTCCTCAACAACTGCAAATGCAACTGGAACTAAACTGTTGTTACCATCAACACCAGTTGCAACCAACAATTTGCCCGTGTACTTTCCACATAGGAATGTGCCGTTAATCTGAAGAACTGGTCTACAATGATGGAAGGCCTCGATAGATGGCCCAAAAGCCCAGAATACTCATTGAAAAATAACTTGTCCAGGATGATTAGTTGGGTTCACTTTCCATTCGAAACGCGTGCCGGGATTAGTGACACGAAGTGCATTTAAATATCTGGGAAGCTCATTGTAGGATTCCTCCCAATTACCAAACACAAGATTTATTGCTTTCTTCTTCGCTTTGAATATTTTGCTCAAACTTGGACTATAATGGAAGTGATTTTTTATCATTGTAAGCAACACAGCTCCTGGTGTAGTTGGGTCTTCATTGGTAGTATTTTTGATATATTCAGCAATGATCCCCTTGTCCAGATTATAATGATCCTGAGTCATTCCGCTGTAAACACAGCTGTGAGCGACATCTAATTTCGTAATCTGAAACTTTTCAAATTTTTTACTAAAATGTCCTCGCAACCTCCACTTGCATCCCTGTTCGTGGAGCTTACACCTGATATCCCATGTGTCCTTTTTGGACTCAACGACTACGAAAGCCACGTGGTTCATAATGTGCCAGTATTTAATAGTATTTTTTAACTCGGCCTTCGTGCTGAACAACATGCCATTGTAAAATTCATTATGCAACTCCCATTGTGCATTTGGAACAATAACAGGATTTACAGCACGTGCCCCGGCAATGTTCACGTCCGTGTAAAAGGGATTCGGCACATATTCGGCAAATAAATCTTCTTCAGGAGCCTCGATAATATCATCATCATCCACTTCAATGTTAAAATGCGGATCAACGGTTCAAATCAGGGATATCTTCTTCATCGCCAATATCTTCTCCAGGCACTTCTGAGTCAGTAATCGGTGAATACGGCCTAAGAGATGCTGATGCCTCTCCTGCAACATGAGAACTGAGCTGATCGTATTGGCGCCTACTGGTGGGAGATTCCATGAATATGTTTTCAGGAATCGGGTCAAGTGTGTCGTGACTCTGAACACAAGACAGAGACTCATCATGAAGTGCGTGCCTATGTAAATAAATCTCTAAAATAAATACAGGGTCCTTGCGCACTGGCATGCTGTAACATGCTGTACAAGTCCTCATCATCAGCTACTGCAACCGGACTATAGTGGGTTGAATTATTTATAGTACTCGGACATCGACAAATTATAGTCAGGTACTCTCTTCTTCTATCAACCTTTAAGGACTTGCATAAACGAGCATGAAACTCTGCATACTTGATACGCTTGGGTACACGAATGCACTTAACGGGACCTGAATCGTATTCAAGCCCGTTCGAACCAGTACGCATCTCACCATTAATGTAACACATAATTCCAATTTCTTCCATTATCAAACTTGCACCTTCAAAAATCTTTAAAATATTATAAAATTTCCTCATTATATTGTTAATGAATTCACAGTATTTTCATAGATTAACTATAGACAACTACTAATAATAAATGATTCAAATTATAATTTACTATTATAATACACAAATTATAAAATAAAATTAATATTTCTTACAAAATAATAAAATCACTTTTTATCATAGCTGTATTACTTACCATAATTATAACATAAATATATTACTTAACATAATTAATTATATTCAAATATATTTATAAAAAATCTCATTACATATTAAAACATAAATATAATATCTATAAATTATAAATATCAAATCATACAAATAGTCAAATTATATATTTATCATAAATATATTACTATAAATTTCCCCAAAAAAAATTTATTTATAAATTAGTCACAAATTTTTAAATAAAATTACGAATACTAACACAATAATAAAATCACTTTTTATCATAGGTATATTACTTACCAAAATTATTATGAATTAAATAATTTATATTTTCGTTTAAAATATATTAATTAATTTAAAACTATCAAAATTACTAACTAATTTAAAATTATCAAAATTACTAATAAATATATTAATTACATTAAAACATGCAAATACAAAAATTATTATTTATTTCAAAACTCATTAAATTATTATTTTAAGGCAAACAAAATTACTAATTAATTTAAACGTCACAAAATTACTAATTTAATTAAGTGTCACATAATTACTATTTTAAACTTATAAATATTATTTATTAATATGTGAATTAAAAAGTTAATAATTTATCATGTCATAAATATACTAATTATTACAATTATCATAAAAATTACAATTACAACAAATTTTTAATTATAAAAAATAATAAAAATTAATATTTCAACAATTATAATATAAAACTACTGTAAATATAGATACATGCATATAATAATAATAAATATAACTTTCTATAAAATAAATATAACTTTATGACTTACCAGGTAAGAAGCAAATGAGCAAAAAGTACCAACACCGGCAACGTGATTTCAACAATAATCCTAAACAAAACATAAATAAATTTAGAATAACAAAACATATATATCGTGTAACATTAAATAATTTATATAATTTCTATTTATATTTTATTTTTAAAATTTTTAATAATATACGAAATTTAAATAATTAATAAGTAAATATCACTAATTTATATAAATAATATAAATTAAATAGTATATGTAATAAATTTTTCAATAAGAAAATAATTTAATTTAATTAATAAAAATAAATTTTTTAAATTAAAATTTGTATAACTTACCAAAATTTGTAAATCGAAAGAACATGAAGGTGGTGAAATGAAAGTGGTGATGAGGAGAAGACGTGATGAGTCTTCTCCTCTTGCTCTGCCTCTGTATTTATAGAGGAGAAAGGGTGGGGGGTGGAGACTGGAGTATAATTGAGGGGGGGGTCGCCCCTGCATTATCGACGCGAGGGGGGGGGGGAAGGGTAGCCCTGCAGGCTACCCTGCAGCGCGCAGGGTAGCCTGCAAAGTAGGGCGTCTGAAACCGGCTTTTCAAAAGCCGGTTTCAGACTTATTTTTGCCCCCCACGGGGCTGACCAGCAGGGGGACAAATACTGGGCTGCACTC
This sequence comes from Quillaja saponaria, assembly GCA_029379385.1. Taxonomy (NCBI): domain Eukaryota; kingdom Viridiplantae; phylum Streptophyta; class Magnoliopsida; order Fabales; family Quillajaceae; genus Quillaja; species Quillaja saponaria. The sequence continues at coordinate 18,909,704 of CM055605.1, read as the reverse complement.
GCGCGTCACGCGCGAGTGCGTGACCTGACCCTGAAACCGTGTTTTGAAAACACGGTTTCATTATTTACCCCCTTTTGACTATTATAATAAAAAATTTATCATTTTGACCAAATTTTTTGGGACTTGGACCATTTTTGTCCAAAAGTCCGTGTTATTTCTCACTTTCTAAAAGCGACAAAACCATGGATGTCGTTATGATAAAAGCCACGATCAATACAAAGGCGTGCCTTTTGCCCTGGATTGTAGTTTTGTGCGTTGGGTTCAAGATTTTTCCATCCGTACGTAAATTATGTTTGCAAAAGAAAAAGCAAAATCAAGCAAACACTCTTTATCTTGTCGATTCATTCATCTTTTTCTTTAATTGTTTCTTGGCGATTCATCGATCCCTAAATAATATTCCATGATAGATAATGATTTTCTGAGAGACCAAATACATCGCCAGCTGTATTCTGTCTGTTTCACACACTCTCACTCTCTCTCTTCTCTTCCACGTGGTCCCACTCAATTGAGCTATGTAGGTCTCCCAATTAGAATTTGGCATTTGCCCCTCACACACAGAGCTTGGAACTTGCTGGTTGTCTGTCGGACCCACAATCACATGGTTTCAACGTGGCATGTTACTATTGGATAGATGTCTGTCTTAAATTCACATGGTATTACTTTATATTGTCAGATTCATTGCTCATTCTGCATAATTAATTATATATATTTAGCAACGATTGTTCTTATTATCCTCACAATAACCACTTCAGTGCACCCTTTCATAACATTTTAGCATTAGTTCCCCCACTTTCACCAAAAAATGGCCGAATCAATTCTGTTTGGTGTTGCTGAGAACATCATTGGGAATTTGGGATCATTGCTTGTCCATGAGTTCGGATTGCTTGCCGGTGTCACAGATGAGCTCAGAAAGCTAACAAACAAGATTTCCAGAATCAAAGATGTGATTTTGGATGCAGAGGAAAAGCAAGTTACTAATAATGCTGTTGCAAATTGGCTGAACGACTTGAAAGAGGTGGTTGATGATGTAGATGACTTGTTGGATGACTTCTCAACTGAAACTATGCAACGAGAGGTGATGACAAGAAACAAGATGGCAAAGAAGGTACGCATCTTCTTCTCTAAATCAAACCAGATTGCTTTTGGTCTTAAGATGGGTCATAAAGTTAAGGAAATTAGGGAGAGAATTGATTCCATTATCAATGATGGAAAATATTTCAATTTAATCCCGAGAGCCTCACTTGGAGAGACCCGTGTAAGGAGTAGAGAATCACGAGAGACTCACTCTTTCATACGGAAAGAAGACGTTATTGGAAGAGAGAAAGAGAAGAATTTCATCATAGATCTTTTGTTGGACACTAGCGTGAAAGAAAGTATTTCAATCATTACCATAGTTGGTATTGGAGGCCTGGGAAAGACAGCACTTGCTAAGCTTGTATACAATGATGATACGCTAAAAACTCACTTTGAGCTAAAATTGTGGGTTTGTGTCTCTGATGATTTCGATATGAAAAAGGTTATGGAAAATATTATTCGATGTCAAACTAATCGCCAGAGGGATGAAATGGAAACTAATCGCCAGAGGGATGGAGTGGAAACTAATCGCCAGAGGGATGGAGTGGAAACTAATCGCCAGAGGGATGAAGTGGAAACTAATCGCCAGATGGATGAAGTGCAACATGATCTTAGAAAAAAGATTGGGGGAAAGAAATATCTACTTGTATTGGATGATGTATGGAGTGAAGATGTTGAACAATGGCATGATTTGAAGAGTTTGTTAAAGGATGGTGCACAGGGGAGTAAGGTAATTGTGACAACACACAAACAGAAGGTAGCTGAGATAATGGGAACATCTAAACCTTTTGTTTTAGAAGGTCTAGATGAAGAAATGGCATGGGTGTTGTTCAGGCAATTTGCTTTCAAGAAAGAGGTAAAGACAAATAGTCCAGGGTTGGAAGCAATTGGAAAAGACATCGTGAACAAATGTGCCGGGGTTCCTCTTGCAATAAGAGCTATTGGAAATTTGTTGTATTTTCAAAATTCAGAAAGTGAATGGTTATACTTTAAAAATACTGAGCTTTCAAAGATAGACCAAGAAGGAGATAAGATATTTTCAGTGCTAAGATTAAGTTACAATCATTTGCCGTCACGTTTGAAAAGATGTTTTGCTTATTGTTCTTTGTTTCCAAAAGATTATGAGATTGATAGGGAAAATTTGATTCAACTATGGATGGCACAAGGGTATATTCAATCATCAGATGAGAGCAAATCTTTAGAAGATGTTGGCAATAAGTATTTTATGGATTTACTTTGGGGTTCCTTCTTCCAAGAAATAGGAAAAAATGAGTATGGTGAGATAGGCTATTGTAAAATGCATGATCTCATGCATGATCTTGCAGTGTCAGTTGCAAGAAAAGAGGGCACCATCGTAAATGTAAAAGAAAAAGAAAACATGCTGACCAAACCCGTCATGTATCAATTGGCTTTGCTTTAGATTCAGTACGGGACGTTCCATCATGCTTGCTCAAGGCAAACAAATTAAGAACATTTCTTTGGCCTAAAGATAGATATGGTCCTGGAATACAGATAGATAAAATTGTTTATGATTCATTGGTCTCAAGTTTTAATTGCTCACGGGTGTTGGATCTTTCTCACCTATGTAATGAAAGATTGTCCAATTCTATTGGCCTATTAAAACATTTGAGATATCTTGATCTTTCATGGAATGATAGAATTGAGGTGCTTCCTCACTCTATTACGAGGCTGGTGAATTTGCAAACTCTAAATCTATCATTTTGCAGACGGCTTAGAGAATTGCCAAGGGACATTATAAAGTTGAGAAATCTTAGGCATCTCCACTTGAGTGGTTCTAATAATTTGTCCCATATGCCACATGGGTTGGGACAGCTAACTTCTCTTCAAACACTAACAGACTTTGTAATTGACGAGAATAAGAGTAAGAAGAAATCCAAACCAAGTGGGGGGATTAGCGAACTTGGAGGTCTAAATAATTTGGGAGGACGTTTATTTATCCAAGGCTTGGAACAGTTGCGGGGTAATACAGGGGAAGCAGAGGCGGCAAACTTACTTGCGAAGCAACTTGATTCCTTAATATTATTTTGGGATGAGATGATTGAAAGAGGAGGGATTGATAAAGATAAGAAGATTTTAGATGGCCTACAGCCATCTCAGAATATCAAAAGCTTAGAAATATATGGGTACGGGGGCTCGCCTCTCTCTAGTTGGGTCTCCTCCCTCTCAAATCTTGTGACTTTGGAAATATTTTCTTGCCAACATTTGCATCATCTCCCATCTTTGCTTCTGCTTCATCATGTTCAATGGATCTGTCTTCAAGATTTAATGTCTCTTGAATACATAGACAGCAACAGCAGCGATGAGTACCATTTGAGAGATAGCATATCATCAGAATTCTTCCCATCCCTTAGAAATCTCCAGCTTTTGAATTTGCCCAATCTCAAGGGATGGTGGAGGACTACTGGAGTTGAGACAGACCAAGAGCATCAGCAACAAAGTCATCGGTTTCTTTGCCTTCATGAATTACGAATCATAAGTTGCCCTAGCCTGACTTCCATGCTACCATATCCCTCTGTTGAGAAATTGACCTTTATAGCCAGTGACAACATATTGCAACAGTGGTTCATGCAGCCAATACCAACGATGAAACCAGGGAGCCAAGCAACTACTTCCTCATCTGGTTCCCCTGTGCTTGGATTAAGATCCCTTGAAATTGAAAGTATGAATACTTTTGTATATTTTCCAGTTGAAGGGCTTCACAGACTCACTTCTCTTGAGAAATTGACTTTACGTGAGAACCCTAGACTGAGATCTCTATCGGGAGTCTTGAAACATCTCAATGCACTTAGATCTCTCAAGATTGAATCTTGTGAGGAACTTGATCTGTTGAATGGTGAGGATGGTGATTATGTAATGCAATGGAAGGAACTCAGGGGACTTGAGAATCTGATATTGACGGATCTCCCCAAACTGCAGTCTCTACCCGATGGTCTTCAACATCTCACCAATTTGCGACGCCTCGTTCTCATGAAATGCAGCCATTTCACAAGTTTCCCAGAGTGGATAGGCAACTTGGAGACATCATTGAAGGAGATAACTATTTCCAGTTGCCCCAGTTTGAGGTCGCTACCTGAAGGAATGCGACATCTCAAGTCTCTGCAGAAACTTAAAATAGCTGATTGTCTCTACCTAAACGAAAGATGCCGCCAGAGGGAACAGGGCGCTGATCATATTCCAACGTTCATTGATGAGCTGGATGGACGAGAGTCTTTCATTTGATTTCATAGAGGTTTGTTATACTCTCTGATTAAAACCCAGTTATTCTTTAGTTACTAAGTGCATTTTTATTTAGAAATTAGAAGAAAGTTTGCTTTAGAATTGCTGTTTGTTCAACCTAGAGAGAAACCCAATCATCAATTATTTTTTTCATTTTTGAAGCTTTACAAAAGTAAGCAAAATGGAAAAAAGGGGACAAAACTCTTTGCAGGAAGTATAATTCTTTTCATAGACGTTTATCAGTTGAGGATAAGAAAAGAAAATGAATATTGACTCCGTTAAGGAAAATAATGTGTGGTTTTCTCCTTTAAACGTGTCATATACTGTAAAAATCTTACCACTTGTTATTGCCTTGGCGCTTGAGTAGTTTAAAGAAGATGATGTTAATAACTAATGCTTGACATGGGAAGACAATAGTGAATTTGGTGGGGGGGGGGGGGGGGGTGGAGTATAGTGGGGAAATCAATAAGAGGAGTACTCTAACATCTAAGGCTTTTCAAAGGACCCTGCTCTGCATAAGATGCAGACACACATATACACTGCCATGCCCAAATATTTAGTACTGTAGATTATTGGCATAATTATTTTGATGTTTTAATAGCTCGAGCATTTGGTTGCAGGAACTGAGAGGAAATGCTTGATGTTTTATTCACCTAACTGAAAAATGCAGAGCAGAGATTGGTGCAGATTGTCCTAAGATTGCTCATGTCCTGAGCATTCATTGACAAGCTGGAATATTGTGGATAATTATAAATGACCAAGTAATCTTCAAGTAATTTCTAAAGGTTTTTGTCTAAAAACTCATTCAATCATGGAGAAGAATATAGTTTCATCTGTGCAGGATCCAGGACTTCCGTTTAGAAAGAAGGTGGCTTAAGCATAAAGGTTTTTTTTTACTCTCTGATTAAAACCCAGTCATTCTTTACTTACTAAGTGCAATTTTATTTAGAAATTAGAAGAAAGTTTGCTTTAGAATTGCTGTTTGTTCAACCTAGAGAGAAACCCAATCATCAATTATTTTTTTCTTTTTCGAAGCTTAACAACAGTAAGCAAAACTGAAAAAAGGGGACAAAACTCTTTGCAGGAAGTATAATTCTTTTCATAGACGTTTATCAGTTGAGGATAAGAAAAGAAAATGATCTCTAATCGAGATCATTGGTCGAGGCAAGAAAACAAAAATATCTGTGAGATTGTTTGGCAAGAACAAAGAAAAAATATATTCACATTGTAACAAAATATTCTTTTTCTCTAATCTCTTGATAAGGATGGTTGAACTAATCTAACAATTCTTCCAGAAAATTCAAATATGCATCAAACACCTTGGTTCATTTACATATGTATGTTTGTTGGTGCTGTTATGTTTGTCTCCAAAATCCTATCGATGGCTAATTAAACTTAATATCGTATGTTTTCGAAATTTGAAGAACTATGGAGAGTCTTAAGTCTATGTTAATGTCCATGTCAAACTGTTATGTGTTACGTAATTGTAACAGTTATGTGTCTCTTATAGTAGATAAGGTGATTTACCTTTTCAATATATATGTTATTGTATCAGATTTATTTTTTTTTCTGTGTATGTAATGAATAGTTGTTTCTTATTAATAAAATTGGAGACACAAAATGTTCTTTTTCTTGGAGCTTATGTTGGCTGGTTTTATTGAAGAGCTAGCAGCAACAAGAGAGTTTATACTGAAGATGCTTCAAAGAAACAAATCCAAACAAATCCGTCAGGACCTTATGGTCAAGCGGCACCTTCCTCCTCCCCTCTCCTAAAAGTCCAGGTTCAGGGTTTGAGTTTGGCCTCCCCTCCCCTAATAACAAATTTAAAAAATAAAAGAATCAAATACCTGTTTGAGATTGCTGACTGAAGGGATTCTCTATATTAGGTTCGTGTGGAGAAAGAAGATGGTTGAATCATGAATGTACCCACCTAATTGAAAAATGCATAATGGAGATTGGTGCAGATTGGCCTAAGATTGCTCAGAATTCATTAATAAGTTGGAATAGAGGATATTTATAAATGACTAAGTAGACTTCCATTAATTTCTAAGGGTCTCTGTCTGAATCCCGTGCAATCATGGAGAAAAATGATAGTCTTAGTTTTCAATTGTATTGAATGTTATCTGTGCAGGATTCAGAGGACTTCTGATTTGAAGGAAGGTGACTTAAAGCATTTTTGTTTATTCATTGTCAATAGTGCATCAACTCTTCAACTGTGTAAGCTATCTTTTCCTCCATCTTAATTTGTGTGCATGCTGAGAAAAATGTGATACTTTTGTGTTTTTCCAGTTTTGTTTAGTGGAATTTCAAATTTCATACTTTTGGCTCCTCTGAGTATGATTAAACAACCAAATTAAAGGGCTTTAATTTATTTGAGTTTGCATAATAAAAAATAAAAAATAAAAGGATATCTGTTAATAGTAAATGTACCATGATAGGTGTTTTTTGTTTTGCTCCTTCTAAATGAGTGGAGAGGTTGAATATTGTCTATAAAGATGTCTGGTTTTCTAAATTCATTGATCTTTGTTTTGAAATTTTCTGTATGATGAACTTCTTTATGAACTTCATTACAAGCAGGTCGATAAAACATAAAACCAAGATTTGTGCTGCTGTCTGGGAAACTAGGAGAATCAAAAGTTTAAAACAGTATATATATACCTTGAAGAAAAAGTTCAAAACAATGGCGCTTCTCTTTCGAATTTAGTAAGAGACCTCAAAAAGGGGGAAACAATGGTTTGGTGAATGTACAAAAAAAAAAACTTGTAAATGCACATGATAAAAGGATATTTTTCTTCCTCTCCAGAGGTCAGATTAGGATAGTCTAACTGATCTAACAATATTTTAGAACATTTACATAATGCGGAATTAATTCTAGAGGTCAAATTATGGTTGCATATTGTAGACTAAAATAAAGTAATGTGACTTCTAGACATAAAGACTAATGGGTAAAGTTTCAAGTTTAGCTGCTAAGTAAAGAGTAAAAAAAAGAAAAGGAGATAATTTCTTTTAGAACCATTTATTTTGGTTAGTTGATCAGCAATTCCCTTTCTAATGCTATATATTTGGATATCATCCTTCAGCAAAAATATGTCTCACAGCTGAATTTGGAAGAGTCTATATAGTGAGTACATGTCTATTTTATCTACCGAACGAATCTTTAGTTTTGTAAGGCTCCAAGTTGTTAAAAAAATCTGTATGTTCCTGATTTTAATGTGGAGGATTTGTTTGATATATATGCAGGAAGTCAGCAAAATTGGAATTTCTTTTAATGATGATCACTGCATTGGACACAACACAAGAAATTAATGATGATCCAGGTAAAATTGTGATTTCTGTTAATATATGTTCACAGACAAGCATTCAGTGTTTTTTTATGATCTTGGTTTGTAATCGCCTTGACAGATAATGATGGAGCTGCATCCTCAAATGAAGCAATATGCATTTATCCATGCCCAAGTCTCATAATTAGATTTCCAATGGTGTTGAAAGATTTGCAGAACTTGAATGGCAGAGTCAAGTCTCTTAAAAAATTGAGTCTTTTGTATGTTCATTTTGCACCATGTAAAGATGATCTTGTATGAATGGATAAATTATTTAGTGCATTATTTCTTGGAAATTTTTTTTTATTTTACTGTTGTATTAGATATTTTTAGAATATCAATAATAAGAATTTAGTTAAATATTAATGTTTCATTTTTTTTATGTAAGTTGTCAAATAGTAATGAGCTTATATTTTAATTTTTTGTATATTAAACAAATTATCACTTTTTAAAAAAAAAAGAAAGAAATAATAATTATATGCAAACCCACAACCAGGTTTGTTGGTAATTAGGGTAATTACGCACAAATTAAAATAGTATGGTTTGTGGGTAAAATTAAATAATATCTACAAACCACCAATCACCCAATTTTGATAAATTTTTGTCTATAGAAATTATCCACAAGAAAATACCCACAAGCTATTACCCATAATTTGTTTGTCAGTATGTTTTTCTCACAAACTTAGTACCTCTTACCATGAACTTGGTTTGTGGGAAAAAATGCATTTTTCTTGTAGTAATCATAGTAGAGGAGTTAAATTAATGTCATCAAACATTGTGGTTCAGTTTCAATTGTTTGTCTAATGATTCTGTCATGTTTGACTCCTCGTGTAAATAGGTAGATAGACAAACTAAACTCGATGTTGCATGTCCAATTGAAATGTTAAAAAAATCATTGCAATGAAAGAGGTCACAGTCTAAGAAATAGAATTATATGGAGTTCAATATGTATCTGCAATGTTTAGGCACGGGGTTGTTGAGATTTTATTAAAATAAATTGTCTAAATTATATGTAAATAAAATATAGAATAGTTTTATGCGTTATGCTTACCTCCTCATCAAAAATAGCTTTAAGGATTATGGAAATTTTTTTACTCTATTTGTAAAATGAAGAAGTACTAATTAAGCTGTAATTCCAATAACTAAGTATTAGTGAGAAAATATTTGATATCATTCCAATAGATTTATAAAAAGAATTCTTTTTTTTACCACGAGAATGGGATAAAAGATCCTATAACAGGACGTTAATTTAAAAAACTGAAAAAAAAATCAGAATAGAAATATGATGTAACAGAAGCAAATCAAAATGTAAATATATACAAATATATAGAGATGATCTTGCACAAAGAGACCAGGAATTGGTTCTCAATAGTAAAACTCAACTGCTACATGTACAATCTTTAAAAACATATAGGTATATGTTTTTTTGACTGTTAGTTTTTAGTATCGTGTCCAAATGATTCCAGCCGTGGCAGCTGCATTAATGATACAGTTACTGTAATCCAATGAACTCTTATAACTAACATCTAACTTCCAAACAGAATTTCCAAGAGTATGTCCACCTGAAATTGGCATACAATAGTATGAACAGTGTAAAACAGAATTTTTCAGCTTCTCTCATTCCCTTCCGCATGGTAGTGTAAAACGCATTTGAATAGTATGAACAGTGAGGGAAATAAGGGTATAGATCTACAAGGAATGAAACTTTCACTTAATATTCTTTAATAGATGAATTTGTAGCTTCAGATATGAATTAGTTCTAGATTATTTGCTTTCATGAGCACGGATGATAGTCCTTAATTGTCTAATAAAATTTCTTATGGCTGCTAAATGAAGTTCATTTTCATTTTGAAGACACTTGCATAGACTCAGAAGCAAGAAACAAAATTTCGTTTCGACAAGCCCAGAAATAGAAACGATTCCGAAAACAGTATGGAAACGGCATGGAAAAGCTAATTTTTTAGGAAACACATGGAAACATATAATAAAACACATTATAGTAATTGTAAGTACCTAACATGAATATTTTAGTACATAGAGTACTAATAAATACATATCAAATTAAAAATCATAATACAAACATAGTAATTCAAAAAAAATATTAAATTACAATCACATCCAACCAGCTGTGGAGTGTCTAGCAGGTGCATATCCAGAATATTGAAATTGTCTAAGAGGAAATTGATAGTATTGTTCAACATAGCTACAATACTGATCATAACTCATGTGATGACAGAAATATATCTCATATTCCCTCACATATTTCTGAAAATCTTCAATATTGTATTCAAAATTCTGAGTTTGTGTAGCAAAATGACCAAAGTGAGAAGATGATGATTGTGTATCATATCCAGAAGATGCATCATAACCATAATTAGAGGATAATGAACCATAATTGAAATTAGAAGCATCAAATCTAGATGGTTGAGACCTATATCCATAGTTAGAACTATAAGTTGAAGAATCATCTCTATGCATGTTAGTTCCACCCAAATGAAATGAGGAAAAGTCTGAAGTCAAAATTTCAGCATCTACCATCATTGTATCTCCATCATTTTGTATTTGACTTTCATTATTTCTTTTTTTCCTTCGACCATAATGCTTTTCATTTTCACGTAATGGTCGATACCTATTATCAGTATCTTGTGTACAATAATTAAATCGTTGCTCTTCAGTAAAGAATGATGCACCTGAACTTCTACCGCTGTTGCATTGTCCTCCATCTCCTTCATTATTACCTCCATCTCCACTATCACCACTATTATCACTACCACTTTTATCATCATCATCATCTTCTTCTTCTTCTTCTTCAGTATCAACAGATATATACCTGGAACGATGTTGAGATCCTCTCATTAAATTTTCAAACTCTTCATCATCAACTATTTGGGTTCTTCTTGTTTGCGTTCCCATACCATGTGCTTGTGATTGATCTTGTGTGTCTGACCAACGATTAGTAAAAGTGGCTAAATAAGCACTTGGCCTAGTTGGTTGGCCATGACCATCAAATTCATCCAATAATATATCTCCAGGATCATCTAACCATTCAGAAAGACCTTCATTATCTTCAAACACAGTGGTTAAATCTATTGCTTTGAAATCAACATTTTCCCTATTTTTCTCTTTCATAATATGCTTCAATTTCAACCTCATGTTGTATTATGCATAAACAAGCTTTTCTAGTTTTCATAGTTAAGCCAGTTACGTACTTTTGTGTGAATAAGAGTAAATGTACTCCAACTTCTTTCACACCCACTAGATGAACTTATCTGTGACAATACTTTTAATGCAATCTTTCTCAAATTTGGAGCATCCGTTCCATACAAAAACCACCATTTAGCTGTGAAAAATATATTACTATTATATCATTAACTAAAAAATGTATTCATGAAATAAAGTTATTAAATAAGATAAGTTACCTGGATCCATTTTTTCTCTTCTTTTAACAGCTAGTCGACTTGAAAATCCATGCATAGCCTCTCGAAAAATTTTAACTTATTAACAAATAAATTGTTAATTCTCAATAACAACAAGTATAGATAAAATTCAATACTATTGAATATTTCTTATTACCTCTGCTAGTGCATGAGAAGCTATTGTACTGCTTGGTTCGATTCTATTACCCACATCTTTAAGTGCATTTATCAACTCTGGTTGATCCCCAATATTTTCACTATATTGATATGCGGGATTCAAGTAATATGCTATTTTGTTTTAAAAAAATGAAAATATAACACAAGTTAGAGGTATGTTTAGAATATCAAGTCATAAGCAAAATCATACATAACTAGAATATATATTCATTATTTACCTGCTATATGAATACGAGATATTATCTGCTTCCTACAACGTTCATCAATAACATCAATATACTTTTTACAATAATTTAGGGCAATTTCTTGTATTTGTTCTTTTGCTTTTATCATTGCTGCATATACATATAGCATAGTTTCTAATTTCTCTCCATCAACCATTCTCAGTACTTTTGCAATTGGAGCATGTATGCTAACAATTTTTTTAGCTCTTTCCTAGAACTTAGAATCTATAAGAGTTTGACGAACTTTCTTCCAAATTGGATCCTTACTAGATGCACTCATTGCCCATTCATCTGAAGTCATCATTCTTTGTAAGTCATTCTTATGTTGTAGAAGACTTTCAAGAGCAATATAATTTGTGGCAAATCTTGTTTGAGTTGACCGTATCAATTCACCTGTGCAATATTGCCTCATCAAATGAAGAACTTTTACATGATTGTAATTGAAATTTGTGCACTTCTTTGCTTGCTCTAGAATAGGTCAAACACTTTTGAATTTCACAAAGTCGTGTAATACCAAATCAAGAGAATGTGTAGCACACGATGTCTAATATACATGTGGTCTTCTATCCATCAATAACTCTGCAGCCCTTTTGTATGAAGATTGACTATCTGTGATAATTTGAATTACATATTTTTCACCAATCTCTTGAACAACCTCATCCATTAACTGGAAAAAATAATTAGCATCCTTGTCAATTCCCGTTATATTTACTGATTTGTGAAAAACTGTCCTTCCATCATAATAAATCAAAAAGTTTGTTATGGATAAATGGGTTATAGATGTCCATCCATCACATATTAGCGTCACTCCATAAACCTCCCATTTCTTTTTAAATTCATCAATATATTCCTTCAATTCCTCTATCTCATCCTCCAAAATAGAACCACCGATTTCATAAGGAGTATGCCCTTCAACTCCAACCCCTACACGTGCAATTTCATCAATCATATACTGATAATATGGCCCTTGTGCTTTGTTAGGAGCAATATTTTGATAAATAAAGAATTTTCCAATAGCATGCTTTGCTGACTTTGCCCACTTTTTTGGATTCCACATGTTTTTCAACTTTTGTTGGTAAACATCTTGTTGCCTATATATGCTTGGATCTATCTATTCTCTGCTTGGGCTTTTTTCTCTCCTAGTAAACTTTCCAAAACCTTCTTTCACACTCTGAGTACGACTTAAATTTCGAGTTTGTGTAGGCTCCATCCTTGGATGTGGAACTTGCCTATATCATTGTTCTGCCATATATATCATGTATTGATAAATTCGTTGCATATTGAAGATCTTGTCTTTCTTGTATGCTCATCTCATCATCTGTGTCATCAATATCTTCTTCTCTAATCCCTGCTCTTCTTCTTGTCCCGCTCATTAAATTTTCTTTCATCTCACCTCTTATTTCTTTCGTTTTTTCATTCTCTTGTTTCTTCTCTCTCAAGTGCAATCTCACTTGTTTAGAAATTTCCACGGGACACTTCTCACACTTTGCCACATTTGGATAACCTCCAGCTAAATGTTGTTTGCCTCGAGCTATACCTCCTCCCTTAATTTGCTTTTCACAAAAATTACAAATTATTTGCTGACGATTATCACATATTCTTTCAAAATACAACCATCCAATATTATCAGCCTTTTTCTTTTTCGATGGTGACTCTTCAATAGCCGGTTGTTTACTTTTTGAGGAAGAAGAAGCCATCTTTTATTTTTAACTGTAAAAATATAAACATGTAATCTAATTAAATTATACTAAAAATTTAAATAAATTAAATTGATAGGAAAAAGATAATAATTGAAATTAAATAAATAAAAAAATTTGAGATTATGTAAATTACAATAGTTGCAAATTTAAATAAATTAAATTGATAGAAAAAAATAATTAAAAAAATGTATTTTCTAATTAAGTCATATTTACTAATGTTATAGGATAATGAATTTAAAAATTATTTTATAAATAATTCATGTCTACTAATGTTCTAAGTTAATGACCATATATAAATAATTTATATTTATTATTTTTTTTCACTATTTTAAATAAATTATATAATAAAAAAATAGATAATAATTGAAATTAAATCAAAAAAAAATTGAAATTATATAAATTACAAGAGTTGCAAATTTAAATAAATTAAATTGATAGAAAAAAATAATTAAAAATATATATATTTTCTAATTAAGTCATATTTACTAATGTTATAGGATAATGAATTTAAAAATTAGTTTATAAATAATTCATGTCTACTAATGTTCTAAGTTAATGACCATATATAAATAATTTATATTTATTGTTTTTTTCACTATTTTAAAAATTAAACTAACTTTAAAATAAAAACCTCATTGTTTATGCCATCTATAAATAAATAGTAATAATTGAAAGTTTAAATAAATTATATAATAAAAAAATAGATAATAATTGAAATTAAATCAAAAAAAATTGAAATTATATAAATTACAAGAGTTGCAAATTTAAATAAATTAAATTGATAGAAAAAAATAATTAAAAATATATATATTTTCTAATTAAGTCATATTTACTAATGTTATAGGATAATGAATTTAAAAATTAGTTTATAAATAATTCATGTCTACTAATGTTCTAAGTTAATGACCTTCTATAAATAATTTATATTTATTGTTTTTTTCACTATTTTAAAAATTAAACTAACTTTAAAATAAAAACCTCATTGTTTATGCTATCTATAAATAAATAGTAATAATTCAAAGTTTAAATAAATTATATAATAAAAAATTAGAAAATAATTGAAATTTAAAAAAAAAATCTAATTAATTCATATTTACTAATGTTACATGTTAATGACACAAAAATTATTTTCTAACTTATTCATATTTACTAATATTCTAAGTTAGTAAACATATATAAACAAATATTTATTAATTTTTTTTCACTATTTCAACAATTAAATTAATTTTAAAATAAAAAGCCCAATATATATATTTTGATACATATATATGAATTTATTGTCAAAACAAGGAAAAGAAAAAAAAAAAGTAAAAACAAATTGATTGACAAATTTTAAGCCCAAGCCCAATATACTAATTACAAAAATAAAAAAATTACACTTATACAAACGCAGTGTTTCACCTTTCTTGGTCTCTGCATCTTCTCTCTCTGGTCTCTGCTTCTTCTCTCCAGCGACGTCTCTGCAACTAGAAGTCTGCAACTCTTTCTTTTTCAACTTCGTCTCCAACCGTCCAAACTTCACACCCGATCGACTCCAGCTCCTACAAGAGAATCGTCTCTCTCACTCCTGCGAAGTGCAAGCTCTCCCATCATCTTCTTCAAAAACAGATGAGAGTCTCTTCTTTCAATTATCTACTGCCTTTTTTTTTTCAAATTTGTCCACTTTTGCAATTTTGGAATTTTGTTACTTTTGTGTCGATCCGTTTCAATTGGAAACGGTAGAATTAGCTCTGTTTCCACCGACACTACAAACCTTCGTTTCTGTGTACATGATTCGTTTCCATGTGTGTGAAAACCGAATCGATTCGCCCGAAACGGGCAAATCGACACGAAATTTTGCTCCTTGCTCAAAAGTTGTGGGAGACATTTTCTATGGCTAAGCTAATGTTTTAACCAAGATGATTCCCGTTTTCATTTTGGGAATTCTTCTATCAGTATATCTACACTACTCTAAATATCAGAAGACCTTACAGTCTCCTACTTTAGAATAAAAATAAACTAATTAGAATACTAATTTGTGTCTTCTAAAAACTCCTCATTACACCATCCACCACATATCAATTAGCACCTTTCTCTTTTACCTCTTAATAACTACCCACACTACTCTCACTCACACACTAACTTTTTTTTTTTTCCTTTTAAATATGACTAAAAACTTAAAATGCCAACTTTGTATTTTTTAGAAAAGTCATTCAGTATGTATATAAACATATGTATGTGACTAGAATATATATATATATATATATATATGTGCACAAACATGATATATAATGCCATTGTGGGTCCTAGGACAAGGAATAAGGTCTTCCCTCGCCATTACAAGAAAACAATTTAGAAGGTGCATGCTTCGATTTCTGACGAGACGCCATTTAATAATTCAAGTCATGTTATCTGCAGGTTTGTATCGTTTTTGGTCATTTGAACTCATTAGATAGCATTTTTCTGAGGAAAACTGCCTCAAATCCATGTTCTACTATTCAAAAGTTTTTAAGATAGAAACCAACCATATCATGCCAGGATCTTGAGTAGTCTAGCGGTATCAACTGTCCTAGTCGACTCGATAACCAAGATTTTTTAATGAAAATTTGTATTTTAGCTAGGTAGCTATCTATGAAGCACGGATACAGATACAAATACAACATCTGATATGATACTTATCAAATATGAGGATACAACAAATTTTGAAAACTAGGATACGATACGTTTAAGATATGTTGAATGAAATAATTTTTTAAACATTTATCATATAAAAAATTCAAAATAAATATAGATAGAGTAAAAGTAATAATCAATTTAAGTATAAGCATGTTTATATAGAAATAATAAGATAAATAAATAACAGAGTATATATAACAAAAAAATTGCCATAGAAATCTTAGAAAAAATAGTTGTAATAGGAATTATGGGATAAAATAGGATGATTTAAAACCCAGTCCAACTTAAAAATATAAATAAAGAAACTAACTAAGCCCATATAAAGTGGCCCAAAGATAATTCAGTCTATATGACACAAAATTTCGTGACGCAAGCGCACGTTTCGTTATAAGTAATATAATGAAAGTAGATACCGTTCATACAATGATTTATATCATTTTTAAAGTTAATTATCTATATGCATGCAACTTAATCTTAATCAAGCCAATGCAATTTTAGAGTTTTGAATTCTAAATTCACAAGCAATTTATGTAAATTAATAAAACTAACACCTTGATTCACAATATCCCTCACACTTCACCTATGTTTTCCTTACTTTGATTCAATTTATGCAATAGTTCAAATATTAACCTAGATTTCTTAAGCAATTACAAGCATATTCCTATGTCTATAAATTTTATATTTCTCTTAGTCTAATTCACTATATTCGTATGACAATTATACTACGACAAATTCATTAAGAACTAATCTAAACTAGTTACTTGTGGCTAAAAAGTATATTCCTATCTCTTTAAAATCAAATTATTCAATTGAGATAAGCAATCCAATCACAAGTTATGTTACCTAAGGCTAACCTTGAAATTGACTTTTCCAAGTCAATTCCAAGGTTCCTAATCAATATAGCTGGTGATCAAGCAATTAAAGGCATTAAGAACAAAGTAACATAAATATTTGAAATTAAAACATGTATTAAATCAAATCAAGGTCATATAAGCTACATGTGAGTTCAATTACAACCTTAGAATAAACTATTCCATACTAGCTATGGAAAACAACATAAAAGAAATAGCCATTACAAGTAAATAAGAAATAAAGAGAATAGGGTAGAAGATTAGAGTTTGTTGCAGCTCTAGGTCTTCACGATCTTCTTAGAATCTCTTAACTCACTTGCACTGGTGTCCTTTTTCACCTCCTCATATTGGCCTTAACCTCCTAGGTTAACCAAACTAGGAGTCCTTAATAATACAGGATAGTGCCACTACACTTTCTTCCTTTGTGCTGCAGTGCCACAGCTTCTTATTAGTCTATATAGGACTCTAACTCCTTACATCGTGGCATCTTTATGCATGGCGCTATGATGCTGCCTTCCTTGGTTGCTTACGAAGTAGTCTTGGTTGAGAGTGCCAAAGCAATTTCCTTAGTGGCACTGCAGCACAATGCACTCTGACTTGGACTTGAATTTCTCTAATTTTGATGTTATGTCGTCCTTTGGTATGGCATTGTGACGCTTTGCTCTCTGACTTGGATGAGGGAATTCTTGAGGTATGGCATTATGACGCTTTGCTCTCTGACTTGGATGAGGGAATTCTTGAGGTATGGCATCGCGGCTTTAAGCTCTTAGTCTTATTTCTTTTATTTTGCCTTCAAGGAACCACAGCGCCATAACGCTACAGGCCAATGCGCAAGATTTGAAGACTTCATTCCTTGTCCTCAATTAAGACACTGCAAAAACACTTGAAAACAAATTAAATAACAAAAACAATGAAAAGTACTCCTTATTAGATTAAAATCCTACAAACTTGTAAACAATTTAGACTAAATACAAAACACTAATTTTAGATGAATTATAACTATAAACTCTAGAATTTAGCATAAAATAGGAAACAAAAGTTTAGTGAAATAACTTTATTTCACAGAGTTATCACCATACATTGTAATTAATGCAAAATGCACCGTTTTTCATAAACCAATAGATTATCTGCATAAAGAAGGAAGGAAGCATCGTCCCAGATCTGGGATTTCAGATATGGGGTTTCAAATTTGGGGTTCATATATGGAGTTCAAGATGTTTAACTTCATTTGCAAATTATAGCGCTAGTGATCTATTAAACCCAAAAAACAAGGTTGGTGTATTCCAATCGTGTCTGAGTTTATATCAACCTGTATCCAATTTTCAAAAATTAAACAAAATTTTTTTTAGATACATACTGAGTTTTTCCTGGTGTTGTATATTCATAACAGTACAAGTATTTAAAAAATTATAGTGTAAATTCATGTCCAACAACAAGGTTCAACAAAATGTTGGGCATAATTAAATACTATCAAAACTCAAGCTCAGCAGCTCAAGCATGGGCACAATCAACACCTACAATTCCCCAAGAAAACCACATAGGAAACCCCTCAATTCCAAAAACAAAAATCACATATTTCAACAAAGTTTGCATCCAGTTCAAACAAACAAGAATATCTCCAACATCTCAAGGAGATAGTTCAATTATTCAGTTAGATGCTAATGAAGGAACTTCAGTAACAAAAAACAAGCTAGTTCCAACTTGTTTTCCAAAATATTAGGGGTAAGATTAACTGATTATGTACAATCTAATGAAAATGATTGGTACAATATCAACCTTAGAAAAATTTGAAGTAGTCTTGAAATTACTGTTCGAAAGTCACTGTTCATTTTTATTGTAGCAATTATTAACATAACACTGTCCACTTTACCAATTAGGATAAGATATTGTTCATTGTAATGAGTGATTGTAATAAGTTAGTGGAATGAATAGTAAATTATTTTATTTTTTCTATTTAAAGAGAGGCATTCTCTTGTATGAAGGCATAACTTGTTTTAGAGTTTTAGAAAACTCCCTTCATTAACTACCCTTTCAGAACTTTCTTCTCTTACTCACAATTTTGTATTTCAATCTTGTAGTATCAAACTTTCAATTTAAAGTACAATCCCTTCCTCACGTTTAACGAACAGACTATCGCAGTTATGCACTAAATTACTCTCTTTATTTTACTTATATTTTAGTGTAACATATCATAGTAATTGTGTTGCTCACTATTTCACTACTCTGTGATCCTCCTCACTTGTAGGGACCACTCTAGTCTCTATTTGGTTAATCTCAAACTTATATTTCAATATTGTAGTTTTAAACTTTCAATTTAAAGTTTTATGTTCATTTTATTTTTCAATTCCCTTCCACGGGTTTAATGGACAGTCAACCATTGTTTATATTTATATATATATATTTTTTGTATTTTAAGAGAAATATGTGTGGATTTAAAAAATGTATAAAAAGTCTCAATGTAATATTAGCTTAAAGATAGGACTTTGATATTAATATAATTTAATGACAGTCATGTAGGAAGTACTAACGAGAGTTTTGAGATAGTACATAAATGATATATTTATGGAGTTAGGAATGAGGGTAAAGAGTCTTTTAGATTTTGCGACTGCGTATGACTTGATTTTAGTTAACACATTCTTTAAGAAACGAGATTCGCACTTAGTCACATTTAGTAACTGGCCGAATATGAGCCAAATAGATTTTGTTTTGACTAGGAAGGTTGATAGAGCGGTTTGTAAGGATTATAAAGTTATGCCCGGCGAGTGTTTAGTGTCTCAGCATAAACTTATGGTTGTGGATGTTGGTGTTAAGTGTTGGAAACAAAAGCATAGAAGTAATATGTATAGTAGGACTAGATGGTAGAATTTGAATGGAGGGAAGCTTGCTCTTTTTAAAGAACAAATGTTACAGGGTGATACTTGGAGGGTGGAGGGTGGAAGGTAAACCTAATATGATTTGGGATGAGATGGCAAGTCATATCAAGAACACGACTAGAGAGGTGTTAGGAGAAAGTATAGGACGTTGACCTCCAACTAAGGAGACATGGTGGTGGAATGGAGAAGTTCAACAAGCTATTAAAGTTAAAAAAGAGTGTTATAAAAGATTACATGAGTGTAGAAATGAAGATAATTATAAATATTTTAAAAAAACTAGAAAAGATGCTAAGAAAGTGGTGAGGGAAGCTAGAGGCAAGGCTTGTGAAGGACTTTACCAAAAGTTATAGACAAAGGATGGAGAGAAGGATATTTATAGGATTGCCAAGAAAATGGAAAAATGAATTAAAGACTTAAATTGTATTAAGTGCATTAAGGATGAGGCTGATAAGGTTTTAGTTAAGGAAGACGAGAATAATGAGAGATGGCGAACTTATTTCGATACTTTATTTAATGAAGAGTGAAGGGGTGATATTGGGAACCTTGATAACGCCTTTGATGATATGAACAACCAATTTGTTCATCGGATTAGAGCACAGGAGGTTAAAGAAGCTATTCATAAGATAAAGAATGGTAAGGCAATAGGCCTAGATGATATACCAATAAAAGTTTGGATATGCCTAGGAGATATTGGAGTAACTTGGCTTACAAATCTTTTTAACAAGATTTTAGTAACCAAGAAAATACCCAATGAGTAGAGGAAGAGTATGTTGATCCCTATTTATAAGAATAAAGGAGATATTCAAAGTTGTAAAAATTTCAAGGAATAAAACTTATTAGCCATACAATGAAGCTATGGGAGAAAGTAATTGAGCATAGGCTTAGGAATGAGACTCTAGTTTCTAAGAATCAATATGGCTTTATGCTAGGAAGATCTACAATAAAGGCTATTTTCTCACTTAGGGGATTAATGGAGAAATATAGAAAAAACAAAAAGGATCTTCACATGACCTTTATTGATTTAGAAAAAGCGTATGATAAAGTACCAAGATAAGTTTTGGGGTGGGTGCTTGAGAAAAAGAAGGTCCCAACTAAATATGTAGAAGTTATTAAAGATATGTATGAAGGAGTAATGACTAGGGTGCGGACCGTAAATAGTATAACTTGAGAGTTCCCGATCACGATAGGTGTTCACCTAGATTCATCCTTAAGCCCTTACCTATTTGCTTTAGTCATGGATGAACTTACCTATAATATTCAAGATAGGGCTCCATGGTGCATGTTATTTACTGATGATATCATGTTGGTAGAAGAAACTAGAGAAAGTTTAAATTCCAAACTAGAAATATGGAAGAACGCGTTAGAATATAAAGGCCTTAGATTGAGGCAGATAAAAACTGAGTATATGGAGGGCAATTTCAATGAAACTAAAGGAAGCTTGAATGAAATAATTTTGGACGATCAGACAATTCCTACAAATGATGTGTTTAAGTGTTTAGGTTCATTTATACAAAAAGATAGTGCAATTAAGCATGATGTAAACCATAGGATCAAGGCAGGGTGGATGAAGTGGTGAAGTGCTTCGGGAGTTTTGTGTGATTTTAAAATCCCAAATAAATTGAAAGGAAAATTTTACAGGACAGCAGTGAGACTAGCTATGCTATATGGTACCGAATGTCGAGCAGTTAAGAAGCAACACTCCCATATGATGGGAGTAGCCGATATGAGAATATTGATATGAATGACCGGACATACAAGAAATGATAGAATAAGGAATGAGGAGATTCATAAGAAGGTGGAAGTAGCACCTATTAAGGAGAAAATGACGGAGAATCACCTATGTTGATTTGGACATATCTAACGTCGGCTAATAGATGTTGTAGTTAAGAAAGGTGACTTGGTACAAGTGTCAGGTGTTAGACATGGTAAAGGGAGACTGAAACTTACATGGGGGTAGTCATTGAGAAAGACATGGCTGCTTTAGAGATTACTGAAATTTTTATCTTAGATCAATGCGAATGGAAAAAAATGATTCATAGAGCTGACCCCAACTAGTTTGGGATATAAGGCTTAGTTGAGTTTAGTATGTTCTCTCAATAAAATTTAGGTTGAATTACACTTTCATCCTTATAATTTGCTCGAGAATCCACTTTAATTCTTATAATTAAAAGTTAAAATTAAAAATTCATAATTTTAAAATTGAGCCATTATGGTTCTTGCAGTCATCCTTCGTCCAATATGACTCAACAAAAAATGACATAGACCACATTTGAAACATATGTATTGACACTATAGTCTTAAATCAAGAACTTATAGTTTAAATTGTTTATTTTATATTTTTTTTTAAATTAAAAATATTTTATTTGAGACATATTAACAAGTCACATTTTATTTGGCAATGTAGGATTATGTTGATTTATGCCATCTTTTGTTAAGGTCATGCTCAGCTAAGTCAATTTAGACAGAAGATATAATAGTAGGAACCATATTGATTAGATTTTGAAATTATGTGTGCTTAATTTGAACTTTTTAAAGTAAGTTCTAATGTAAACTATAAGAATAAAAAAATATAATTTAGTATAAATTTTACCAAAAGGACGTGAACTAACTGTAATCATAAATTTTGAAGGCCTTAATTTGGGACTAATTGATTTTAATTAATTTGATAACTACCCTATAATCTGTGAAAATTCACTGATTATTTATTTATTTTATTAAAAATTTTGAAGAAAAAAACTAAAAATTATAGATCATATTTTGTGAAAGAAAAAAATAGAGTAAGTTTAAACAAAATAACATGCTAAGTAATCTTATAGTTAACTAGATATTAGATATACAACTTTCAAATAATTAAATCAAATAAGATAATAAAATTATGAAATAAAAAACTGCAGAACATATTACTTCCATAGAAAATAAAAAAATAAAATTCCTATGCCTTCTATCTATATAGCGAAAAGGATTTAGCTCACCTCTATTACACTCTTTTACCCAATACTCCCAATACTGTCAATACTCCCAATTATATATTTAAATGACTGACATGCAGATTATTTTAAATTACGACTTAGATTAAAAGTTCAATTTAGCTAAAAACTCACCCTCATCTTTCTCGTCTATCAAGGGTTGCAATGTGGTAGGGGAAGAGGCAAGGAAAAATTTCTTCCCATCCTTCGCTTCTCATCTTACTTACTACTTTCTACCTTATCACCTAAACTTTTATGTTTTTCTATTTCTTTTTTAATCTTTTTAAAAAGCATTATAAACTACAAGTAATTCAGATTTTTGGTTGATCAAATCTAATTTGATTGGGCACAAGGGTGAGAAAATTTTTCAATACCCATTTTGGGTCTTTCTAGATATTGTTTGGGATCAATCTAATAAGGGTGAAACCCAATTTCAGGGGCTTCACTAGAATTTCATAAAGAAAAGGAATTGATGACGGTAAATCCCAAAAACCTATGCTAGAGCTGCTAGTTATGGCAAACCTCTCCACCAGAGGTGGGTTCTTGGATTCATAGAGAGTGAGAGAAAGAAGAAGAAGAATGAAGGAGACAAGGGTCTTGGCCAATTCTATTCAATATTCAAGATACCTTTGCAATACAACCTAATTCAGCTTTTATAAGCTAATAGTCACTTCATCAAATAATCCTTGACCTCAAGGATCAACAATGGTGGCCCTTTGAAGCAAATGTACTAAAAGCTTTTATGAGGATAAAATATGCATTTGATGGAAAGGCTCTAAGAATTCTTGATTTGCAATTGGTTTTTCTATGGCTAAAGTCAAAGTTGCTGTTTGTGATTTCCTTAAAGAAGATCTTTGGAATTTCTTGTCTTGAGCAGCAATCTTAATGCTTCACCCCTGCAACTAAGTGAACTGCCTTCTGAGCTTATGTTTGAAAGCCACCATCCAAACCATTATGGCTTGAAATCCAACGTGAGAAGACCATAGAATTCCAACAGCTTGATCTTTGAGATTCTTATACACTAGCACACCCCCATTTTCCTTTTTTCTGATACCCATGTCTTTGTTCTTAAAGAAATATGATCCTTCTTTGAATTGTGTATTTAAAGACTTTATTTTTTGAGGTCTACAGGGGCTGGTTCTACTGCTTCTTGCATAATATCCTTCTTGATTTCTTGCACCATTGAGAGGTTGGT
The DNA here is from genome assembly GCA_029379385.1 of Quillaja saponaria. Lineage (NCBI taxonomy): Eukaryota > Viridiplantae > Streptophyta > Magnoliopsida > Fabales > Quillajaceae > Quillaja > Quillaja saponaria. The sequence continues at coordinate 18,886,016 of CM055605.1, read as the reverse complement.
GGCCATTGATCCTGTCAAGAAAGCTTCTGCTTATGCAACTTGTGAGTCTATTGGAGATTTCTGGTTTCCCTCCATTGTAGAGGTTGACAGATTCTTAGGAGCAGAGTTATGATTTCTTTTTGCATTGTGTAGCATGGAACTAAGTAATTTCCCAGGCATGCCCTGCAACTTCATGTTAGGCTCTGGGCTGGACACCTCCATTACTGAAGCTATGGCTTCCATCAAAGTTTGGAACTTTGAACCCATATCAGCTTGCATCTCCTGCACCAATGACCCGATTATTCTTAAAATCTGAAATATATATATATATATATATATATATATAAAGAAAAGAATAAGAATATTCAACCAAGAAAGTTTGGAACTTTGAATCCATATCAGTTTGCATTCAAAACTAAAATTAGATTATGTAAAACTAATTAGATTTTAGTACACATTTAAGAGCAATATTTATTTATTTTTATGAAGATTTATCTGATAAAAAAATTGTTACATCTCCATATATATTTAATGTAAAGAAGAAAAAAAAAAGGCAAACAGAGAGATCATGAGTTAAACCGCATGAGATGATTTCGATACGCAACTACTATGATAGCTTCGGTGTTGAGCTTGAGGTTTTCCATCATTTGTTTGTAAGTTTTGAGCTTCAGAATTTACCATTTTTCAAAAAACTTAAGTAGTTAATTAATTTGAAAAGTTACAGATTAAGGTAGATGAATTATAGCATGTGATGCTTTAAATTCTCATTCTCATTTGTTTGAGACTATTTATTAATTATATGTTAGGTGACAATCACTATGCTAATGTGGTAATTTTAACTGATTGGGTTATATTACAATGGAGGATATCAATGTCATAGGTGATATTATTATAAGTATCTAGCAGCATGGCAATGTCAAAATGAAAGTCATTTTTTTTAATAGATATATATATATATTTATTGATATATTAAGAGTGTTCGAACTCGACACTAAAAAATAAGAAGACAGGTACCAACAAGTTGAGCTAAGATATCGGTGATGATAGCTTAATAGGGCTAGTTATTAACATGATTTTGAATAGAATAAGCATAATCTTATCTCAGGTTGCACTATCTTTTTTTTTTTTTTCAATATAATGTATTGGGCCTTTTATAAAAAAAATTAATAATAAATAAATTCTAAGCTTAAAATGTAGGGATCTGGCTCTTTTAGAATATTCTTTGTTAAGTCTGGATTTGACTAGGCTGAGGTGTCCTCCACGTATCAATCTGACCTGCAATATGTGAAGAGGGCGGTCCTCTGGACCTAGAAAAACTCTGATGCCAAAGTTAGTATAATCAGAGTAAATAAGCTAAAAAACTATAAAAAAAAGTATGAGTTGTAAAGAGCAACCTGTTATTTTTTGAGGTTTTGAGCCTCTTTATATAGGAGTTGTGTTAATCACAATAGTTATGACGTCCGTTACAATAATAATGACGTCTGTTATAATAATAATGGGCGATAATGGCATCCGTTTTAATATTAATGGTGAGAGTTATAATTCAAATTAGTCTGTTATATAATAATGAGCGATAATGATGTATGTTATAAAATTGATAAGGTAATTATGTTATAATTTATGTGCTTTGCCAGTTATGCATATATGTCATTTGTGTCAGTTGGCATATCATTATTGGATGGGTATTTTCCTATGTTAACACTTGTCCTCGAAAAAACTAGTGCGTGTATTCACGAACTGAAATGTATCTACAGGGATTGATTTATTTTTGAATTCATTTGCAAACTTAAGCTTGTTTTGTGTGCTACATTAGCTCAATTTTCGAATGTAGCTTTTAGCTCATTCCTTTATTTTATTTTTAGGGTAGCTCTTAACTCGCCCTTTCTTTTTTATGAGCTCTTAGCTCATTTTTTTTATTTTTTTTATTTTTAGGGTAGCTCTGAGCTCGCCCTTTTTCATTTGATGAGCTCTTGGCTCTTTGATTAAGTTGAACTCTTGGCTCCTTCATTGCTTTGAGCTCTTGGCTCCTTGATTGATTTGAGCTATTTGCTCCTTGATTGAGTTGAGCTCTTGGCTCTTTTCTTTTTAATTGAGTTGAGCATTTTGCTCTTTGATTGCTTTAAGCTCTTGGCTCTTTGATTGAATTGAGCTCTTGGCTCTTTGATTGCTTTGAGCTCTTGGCTCTTTGAGCTCTTGACTCTTTGGTTGTTTTGAGCTCTTGGCTCTTTGGTTGTTTTGAACTCTTGGCTCCTTGATTAAGTTGAGCACTTGGCTCTTTGCTCTTTGATTGTTTTGAGCTCTTGGCTCTTTGAGCTCTTGACTCTTTGATTACTTTGAGCTATTGGCTCTTTGATTGAATTGTGCACTTGGCTCTTTGATTGAATTGAGCACTTGGCTCTTTGGTTGTTTTAAGCTCTTGGCTCCTTGATTGAGTTGAGCTCTCACAACGTATTAAGTAGTCAAGTTGACGATTCCCGAGTACATAAAAGATTTAGTCAAATTTGCCTATTATTTTCCCTTTGTATAGGCATTTAATAAAATTTACAAGACAATTTAAGCAATTTTGCAATAAATGTAAGATTTAATAACAATAAATCAATATTATATAAAAATATATAATAGCTATTCAATGGTCAATAATTGACTACAATTAAGTAATTTCATATGAGCAAACATAATTGTATGATATTTAAATCACATTGACAACCAATAAATAGAGTTTTTAATTTGTATTTAATACAAATTTAAGAATGTGTGACTATAATTAAGTAATTTCATGTGAGCCAACATAATTGTATGATATTTAAATCATACTAACAACCAATAAATAGAGTTTTTAATTTGTATTTAATACAAATTTAAGTGAAAACATAATACAAATTCAAGTGATATATGTAAAATATATATATATATATATATATTAATGAAAATTTAAATAGTCAATTATGAAATTCAAAACTTAGTTAATAGGCAATACAATGTTAATTTAAGACATATGTTATGTTTCTTTGATGAGCAATAAATCACTTAGGCAATTTAATATAAAATTAAGAGTCATTATATTCAACTTTAAGAATTTGACATTCAATCACATTTGTGGTTATAATAAAATGCACATTTAACATGCATTTTTTTCTCTTTCATGAGCATTTAAGTAGGTAATTAATGAAATTTAAGAAAATTTTAATAAGCAATTTGTAAATGCTGATTGTAAGGCTACAAATTTGTATTAAAAAGATGTGCCAACCAAGCATTTAATGTATAATCATTTATGATCTTTCCTTATTTTTTTAATAAGGATATTTACATATATTTTTTTAAACATGCAATTATAAGTCTAAGGACATATTCGTAAAATTATAAAATTAATTAGGCCATCTATATAATCATATAGAATTTAGGGACTTATCTATGATTTTTTTTATTTTTTATTATCATATAGGTCATTTATATGAGAATATAAAAATTTGAGGGCCCATATACAATAATCCCGAAATATTTAGGCAATTATTATGCATATAGGAATTCAACTCGAGATACTGATCATGTAAACTAGAGATTGAGGAATATATATTTGAATGAGGATCAATTTTAGATATTTAACATTTATCACAAGATTAAAAAGTGATTAAATGCAATAATACTAAGGGAAGACAAAAATGGCAAGGCAATTAAGAATAATTGAATGTGATGGATAATGTTTGAATTTAAACTTGGACAATTATTATATTATATAATAATAATGGCAAGGCATTTAAGAATAATTAAGCAATAATGTTCTAGGTCACCCCACCCCAACAAATTGCATTGGTCCTTTTATCTCCATGCAATCGTTATGGACCTTATTATGGTAATGTACTAACATGTGTTATTATCTATATGCTATAGACAAGTGACGCAATAACACTAGTAACAGCCACCAAACACGAAAAGTAAGAATCAACTTGCATTTAATTAATTCATCCAAGTAGCATATCTTTCAAATCCACATTTATCTTGTTTTCCTCCACATTTTTGTCAAACCAAATATATAGCCACGATGCTTTTTTAAACCAAATATATGTGTTTGGCTTAATCCTTTGATTAAGGAAATAAATAAATAATGTGTTGTAGGCTTCTACAGAAGTATCAACGCCTCCATTTTTCTTTTATGGTTATCAATGAAAATTCTAATTTCTAAACATATATCCATAAATTTGTTTTTATGAGCATTAACTTGCATGTATAAAGAGAAAATTTGCTAACCTGACAGAGCCCACATGTTTAAGCAGGACAAATGAGTCAAACTGCTTGGGAGTTGAGCCAAGCTGCCTGAAGTTGAGCAGTTAAAGTGAAGCCAAGCAGCTTTGATGCCTGACACTGGCTCGATTCACATTCAACCATTAATCGGCGTGAGATCATAAACATTCAGATATACAGGAAACGCTTCATTCTTCTTCTGTGGCACCAATACCATTCTTGCAGAACATTATTCCTTTTTGTCTTTAAATTCAAAATTTCACAACAAAATTGTCAATTTGATTTCATCAGAAAGTTGGTTGGGTTCCTCTGAATTTCCAAGGGGAATGAGGAAGAGCTTTCTTGTGGGTCTTTCAGTTTCATCTTTGGTGGTACTACTCCTTTCACTCACGGAAGTGAATTTTTGTTGTTTGCTTCACATGTGAGACAATTGATTGCAAAGTATGTGTACAAAAAGTCTTGATAAAAATCAAGCTTGGACTTGCAGAAGATAAATAAGTTCATAATAATAAATATTTATATTATACGTATTTATTTTAATGCAATAAAAATTTCCCATCCATGTACCAAAAGGATTAAGTTTCAAATTAAACTTCAAATAGGATGCGAAAAGTTAGCAAGATGTAGTTACTTTGATGCTTAGCTATCATAGGAGAACAGATCTGATTTTGATTGAAAAAACATCTAACCTTGTAGGGTGGAGGTGCACCACAAATTTGATGGAGGCAGTTTTTTGCATGCTTTAGGCACTTTTTCTTGTGATTTGGATATTTAGAAAGTGCACAAAATCAGCTCCACAGTTTGATGTGTGTATCGTTTGGTTGCAAGGATTTCAAATCCATCTTGAAGGGTTTGTGGATATCAGAAAACCCAAATCATATGGGTTCTCACAAACGGTGCCAATGTTTAGTCTGGATTTGACCAGGCTGAAGTGTTCTCCACGTATCAATCTGACCTGCAATATGTGAAGAGGGCGGTCCTCTGGACCTAGAAAAACTCTAATGCCAAAGTCAGTATAATCAGAGTAAATAAGTTAAAATGCTATAAAAAAAAGTATGAGTTGTAGAGAACAACCTGTTATCTTTTGAGGTTTTGAGCCTCTTTATATATGAGTTGTGTTAATCACAATAGTTATGACGTCCGTTACAATAATAATGACGTCCGTTATAATAATAATATGCGATAATGGCATCTGTTATAATATTAATGTTGAGAGTTATAATTCAAATTAGTCTGTTATATAATAATGAGCGATAATGACGTATGTTATAAAATTGATAAGGTAATTATGTTGTAATTTATGTGCTTTGCCAGTTATGCATATATATCATTTGTGTCACTTGGCATATCATTATTGGATGAGTATTTTCCTATGTTAACATTCTTATTGGTAGAATTTCTACAATTCTTTTATTTTTAACCATTTATACTATTTTCTTAAAATCTCAACCATCAAAATAATTAAATTTTAGATGAACATAAAACACAATAAAGGACTTTCCTTAGTAGAATAAAAAGTTTACTGCTTATTTACTGTTTTTGTCTTTACCATTATACTAATTTATATTTTAATCATTCACATTTCTTTTTATTATAAATTCATTCAAGATTAATTTTTTATTTATTGAATTTTTAATTAAGACATATTCATTAAATTAAAACAGAATCTAAAATATATGTTTGTGAAGTTTATTTCCTTCAAATTAAATATGTATCTTAAGTTAGTACTCCTAAAAGATAATAATCATAAAGAATTTGATTTTTTTGGTTCACAGTAACTGATATATAACATAACAATATATATTAAAACTTCCAAATAGATTACAATGACTGACTACATCAGTTTTACACATTATGCGTACAAATCCTTATCAGTTACAAGAAGCTCAAAAATGAAAATTAATATAATGCTAAAGTTGATACTCACACGTACATGACATCCAATTAAAGGAAGAAAAGTTATTGCAGAAAATAAATTAACTTCCAAATCATATGAAAACTAAGGTGACCAGATGTAGAATATTTAATATCAATAGCCTTTTGGCGGTGGGGGCACTGAGTAGTAGGGGTAAGGGTGGTGAGGTAGCCGATGGGGAAATGGAAATGAAGACGGTGGTAGTGGGGATTTTTCGACACAAGGAGGACAAGGTGACAACAATGGAGGATGTGGAGAAATATAGACATATGGTGGAGGAGGAGATGGCGGGGGAGGTGATTTATAGGCGTAAGAATGTGGTGGTGATGGAGAGGATGGTGGTGGGGACTTGTAAACATATGGAGGAGGAGGTGATGGAGAAGGTGGAGGTGGTGATTTATAGACATAATGAGGGGGTGGTGAGTTGTAGACGTATGGGGGAGGAGGCAATGGAGAAGGTGGAGGAGGTGATTTGTAGAGATATGGATGGGGTGGTGATGGAGATGGCGGGGGTGGAGACTTGTAGACATATGGATGAGGTGATGATGGGGAGTGTGGAGGAGGGGATTTCTTGACATAAGGAGGTGGGGGTAATGGGGAAGGCGGGTGTGGCGATTTGTAGATGTATGGAGGATGTCGTGAAGGTGATGGTGGTGGCGGTGATTTGTAAATATAAGGTGGTGATTTGTGAACTGAAGGTGGTGGTGGTGGTGAATAGTATGGAGGAGGTGGTGTTTTGTAAATATAAGGTGGTGGAGGAGAAGTGTAAGTATAGTAAGGTGGGTGTTCAAAATGGAATGGGGGTAATGGAAACTGAAAAGGTGGATGGTTGTAGTAAGGTTCAGGAAAATAGAATAATGGTGAAGGGGAAGAATAAATGTATGGGTTATTGGAAACCACAGCAGTGGAAATCATGCAAAATGCCAGGCCATAAACAAGTAGAGGCCATTGCAATATTGTCATTGGTGCTATGGTGCTATGGTGCTATAGATCTTAAGAAGAAGAATTGTTAAATGGTATGGTTGAATGCTAAGAGCTAATCCCATATATATACTTGTCATTTCTTATCATCTCAATCATATATTTTCCTTATAAAATTAAATATTATAATAACAGCCTGGATATGATTAATATGGTTTAATTTAACATTATTCTCCAAATCTAAACCATGGTATTGTTTTTCTTCAACTTAGTGTGATTGTGTTGTTTCCCATTATACAATCTTGTCCATAAATGAGTCAAAATTATTGTCAAGAAAGAGGAGTAGGTAAAGTGGTGTAATGAAAATAGCATTTATGAGTGGATAAAATTATTGCTAGCTTTTGGCATGAAGGGGAAAAATTGCTTAAAGTCAAACAGGGAAGCTTGCATACAAGAAACTTAATCACTCATTTATTTATATTTTCACAACAAAATGACAAGTTTCTAGATTAATTATAAACTGTCGGTGGTGAAAACTAAATCTGTAGATTAGATGGATCATAGCATGCAATGTAGCAATTAATCAACAGATATATTGTAATTGAAGATGGTGTTACTTAGACCGACTAGATTTTGAGATTTTAATAATATATGTAGAGAGAGATGGTAAGTGTACAAATTTGAGCCTAATTTACCAGTTAATTATAATCAAAAGGGTTAATATATAGTATTATAAACTATTTCTTCAAAGAGTTATTATTTAATTTTAAGATTGTACTGAAAAATTGTTAATATTAAGATTAGATACATTACAAGTAGTCAAGTTGTTATGTGCCAATATATAAAAAGGTACAGTTACGTACACGAAGCAAACAAATCCTTATTATATTAAGAAAAATTATGAGCTCCAACTGCTGCCAATTAATTATTTATTAGTATGAGCAAAAATATTTGTGTAGCATGCATTCAAAAAACAAATAATTATTTATTAGTTCCAGTATAATTCAAATAGCATAGCTCATCACCCCATCCTATCAAGTCTAAGATTCTCCTCTTCACTTAGGCCGTGAATTCATCACCGCGTTCCCCACAAACTTTGAAAAAAAAAAAAAAAAACCAAATAATTATGAGAAACTGGAACAGAAAAGTTAAATGGGTTTGGGCTAAAGTTGGCCATTTAACTTCACTAAGTCAAAATAATTAAACAACAATTATAACAATTCGAAAAGTCCAGTTATTCTTCCTTTGAATAGAAAGGCTCAATTCTAAATGGATTTTATCAATGAATCGGGCCTTTCTTTTATAAGCTGCTCTCATTGTCTACAATTCTAATTAAGAATAATAAGATACTCTAATTCAAAATCTTCACATAAAACTCAAAGCCCAAATTAATGATGGATTCTAAAATAAGTTACGTGAAAGGGGTATTTCTTAAAACAGGGTGTTCAACACTCGGTTTTTAGTGTCTGCTCAACGCCAGATTATACAAGTTGCATGATGTTTGGGATAAAACCGAGTTTTGAATACCTAGTTTTTACCTGATAAAGCCAGGTCTGCAAGGCCCGGTTTCAGCCTAGAGACCCCAATTATCACAGCCTTCTCTGTTGCTTCTCATATCCTCTGCTTCATCCCCTGCTATTATCCTTAGTTTCGTAACTTAAGAGGAAATATTTAAATATCTTTTCAATATCCACAAAATGACATAAATTTTAGAAGAACCTGTCTTTTTGTTTGATAGAGCTTCAATGTCACCCTTTAATATATGACTTGATTGCTTCGTCAAAGTAGTTCATGATTAACTCAAATTTATTTTACTTTTACAACGAACATATTCATTTATTGGATTTTTGGACAGAATGGTCCAAAATATATGGTTTTTGGACAGAATGGTAATTTTTTTAGTTTAATAGCCATAATAAGGTAAAGTCTGAAACCGTGTTTTCAAAACACGGTTTCTAGGTCCGACCTGGCATGCCAACTCACCTCATTGGCCAGATCAAGTATTGGCTCGTGGTACGCGAGTGACAGATGAAACCGGCTTTTGAAAAGCCGGTTTCATTTGTATTTTTGTCCTCACGCAGGGGACAAAAATTTGCAGTAGCCTGCATTGCTAGGCAGCAACGTCCAGGACCCCTCCCACTCCCCTGTCAAAAATTCCTTCTCCCTCTCCCATTAATATATTAATACATATATTAATTTGATTAAATCATATAAATTCAATAATTAACTTGTTTTATTGTACATAATAATCATATTAAAACATAAAAATTTTCAAATTTTTATATTTCGTGAGTTTTGTAAAAATTTTATGAGTTTTTGAATTTTTATTAAAGTTTATTAAAGTTTGTCGGTGGCTATAGTCAAATTTTTACTAAATCCTTGCAAATTTTTATATACTTTAAAAAAAATTATTTTTAGTAAAACAATTATATATTTTAAATTAAAAAAATATAGTAAAATTTAATAATGTGCAGTATCTTGAATTTTAAAATATCATAAACTTTAATAAAAAAATTTATGATACACTATAGAATTAAAAAATTATCAAAAATCTTAAATTCTAAACATACCAAATTTAAAAATCTAAAAACTGTCATACACTATAAATTTAAAATTTATCATATATTTCTAATTTCATATTATTATTATACACTTTAAAATTTATCATACATTTTAAAATTTAAATAAATCATAAACTATAAATATATAAATTAACATATACTTTATATTTAAAAGATATCATGAATTTTACAAATATTTTTGATAAAATTAAAAAAATTTCAAAAATTAAAAATTCTAAAGTTTTAAAATTATCATATACTTTAAATTTATAAAATATTATAATATAAATTAAAAACTTACTATATATTTTAAATTTTAAAAATATCATGTAATAAAAATTTTAATTTAAAAATTATCATATATTTCACCAAAACTCACTTCTAAATTATCATATATTTTAAAAAAAATTCAAAAACTCATAAATTTTTTACAAAACTCATGAAAAATATTTTTTTGAAAGTTTTTATGTTTTAATATGATTATTATGTACAATAAAACAAGTTAATTATTGTATTTATATGGTTTAATGTAATTAATATATATATATATATTAATATATTAATGGGAGAGGGAAAAAGAATTATTGACATGGGAGGGGGGGGACGTGAAAGCTGCCTAGCAATGCAGGCTACCCTGCAATGCTGCAGTGCTGCAGGGTAGCCTGCAAATTTCATCTGTCACTCACGTATCACGCGCAAGTGTTTGATTTAGTCAATGGGGTGAGTTGGCATGCCAGGTCAGACCCAGAAACTGTGTTTTGAAAACACGGTTTCAGACTTTACCCTATTCTGACTATTAAACTAAAAAATTTATTATTCTGTCCAAAAACCATATGTTTTGGACCCTTCTGTCCAAAACCCCTCCATTTATTCATGTCATTTTTTCTCTGCTTTTTCATTTCTCATGCGTCTCTTCCATTTTATGAATTATATGTGTAACTTGTTTTATTATCTCTTCCTTGATCCCAGATAAACTGGAAAATTATAAATCACATGCAAAGTACTGGTATAGATCTTTAAGAAAGAGGATTTTGTTTAGTCCTTTAATTGTACCTTGTCTATTTGTAAGGTAAGATATGCATAACATAACATAATATGAAATTTGAGGAAATTTGTTTTCATTATATGCTTAAGTCATCGAATAATTTTAATAAACTTATTAACTAATGGATTATGGCTCTTGATAATTAATTGGTTTTCCACGTGTAAGTGCTCTGAAGGATTTAGAAGTAAGTTCTTTTGTTTACATACTGTATAACTGATAGAAGGTTATGTGAATGGAATTTGATTCACATAGAGTTTACCACTGCATTGTTGTTGTATGCTTGTCAACAATCATAGGCTTATCATCCTTCTTCTTGTTGAATTTCTTTTTGTATCCTTAACTTTTCTTTGTATTTTACTAAGCTGTAATATCATTTTATTTATTTTTTCAAGTTCTTTTATGTCTCTCCGTGGTTGATTCAAATTCAAATTCAAGACCATTACTTTGGCTGGGTTATTGGTATATACAGTTAATAACCCCTTTTAATGAACAATAGTTTCTTGATTTAATTAGTAACTTCTTTCCATGCTTTGATATTTGTATAGCTCTATGTTTTAGTGCCAAATTTTTTATTTCTGCTAAACTATTTTTTATATTGGTAAACAAATAGATAAATTATATCTTTTTTAATTCTTAAGATAAAAGAAGAATTAAAAGTTAAAATAATAATATTATAATCATGAAAACTATATTCTTAATAATTATTTTTTAATTCATAGCATTTAAAAAAATAATTCATAAATTTGAGAAAAAATAAAAAATATTATAATTATTAGAAACTTATTAAACCAAAAAAATAGAAAAAAATTCTATCTTAATTAGTATTGGCATATAATTATTTAAAAAATATAGAAAAATATGAATTAAAAGTCAAAATAATAATATTATAATCATGAAAACTATACTCTTAATATTTCTTTTAATTCATAATAAATTTGAGAAGAAGTTCAAAAATTATGGTTATTAGGAAATTATTAAACAAAAAAATTGAGAAAGTAAATCTTAATTACTATTGACATATATTAATAGTCCTAAAACAATTACAATCTTATTGATAATAAAATGGAGAAAAATTAGGAAAAAATATTTAAAAATAATAGTTTATTTGTAACAAAATAACAATTAAATGTAATTTTGTAATTAAAAAAGCTCATAAGGGTATTTAAGAAAATCAAAAGATTCTTCTCTTAATTCACTTTTTTATATAGGATAAATATAGGTAGATATTACCAAAATCTTCACTCACGCTCTCGCGTGCTTAGATAATTTTTTATTCTAAAATAATTGTTTTAAAAAAGTTTCATCCTTAAATAAATAAATTAAAGAATTATATGATTAATTTCTTTTCAATTTTATTAATTGATTTAGTCTAGCATGTGGATGAATAGGGTTAATGAGAAAGAGAGACAATAAGATTAGGTAACTGATTTAGGAGAAAAATTAGTGTTTATTTAATAATAAAATTATGTCAGTAGTTGGTAGAATAGTTATTTTTTATAATTGAATTTTGTTGTAAAAAGATATAAAAAATTTACTGTTACCTAAAATAAATAATTAAATAAAATAAGAGAAGAGGAGAAACTTGTGTGTATATATATACTAGTTTTGGTGTAAATAATGTTTATGATATTTATATAACCTTACTGATTATCACAGTCAATAATTCCACTAAAATTTGCAGACAGAAAGCAGAGCAGCAAGCTCTTCAATTAGTTAGTATCTTGGCAACTGGTCAACAATACCAAGCTGTTGTTTGTGCCTTTAATTGATCTGCTTAGTCAATATTCAATATTCATTATGTTTAGATTGATCTGCTTGTAGTTTTTAGTTTAACATTAATGTTATCAGTGAAGAATCTGAGTTCCATGTGCAGTGAAATCCATGCTTTTGGACTGAAATGGTCAAGTATATAATAGACTAATATTCACTGACTCAAAGTCCTCATTTTCACTTACTTGTTGAAAATAATAAATTTCTTATGAACTAATCGTTAATAAAAGTTAGAAAGGAGTGGTTTATTTTGATATAATTGAATTTTATGAGGTAGTTAATTTTTTTATAATAAATAGTTATAAATTATTGTATGCTAGTGTGAATTTTTTTTGGTTAATATGTAATAAAATTGTTATAATGAGTTCAAATTCTTAATATCTAAAATCATAAATAATTAATCTATATTAATCTATATTTAATTATGTGTCACTAAATTATTATAATTTTATAAATATTCATAATATATATTTAATTTGATATAAAAAAAATAAAAATAAAAAGTTGAAGTTGTCCTTGAACTATTTCAATTTATTCATTTTTTATAAGTTGTGTATTATGCTAACCAGATTTTCAACATTACTATCTCTCTCTCTGTCCATCTTGTGTTATTTCTTACTTTCTAAAAGCGACAAAACCATGGATGTCGTTATGATAAAAGCCACCGTCAACACAAAGGCGTACCTTTTGCTCTAGATTGCAGTTTTGTGCGTTGGGTTCAAGATTCTTCCGTCCGTTTGTAAAAGAAAAGGCAAAAACAAGCAACACTTTTTATCTTGTCGATTCATCCATCCCCAAATAATATTCCATGATGGAGAATGATTTTCTGAGAGAACTTCTGTCTGTTTCACACACTCTCACTCTCTCTCTCTTCGTCCACGTGGTCCCACTCCCTGTTAGAATTTGGTATTTGCCCCTCACACACGGCTTGGAACTTGCTCATTGTCTATTGGACCCACAATCACATGGTTTTCAACGTGGCATGTTACTATTAGATAGATGTCTGTATTAAATCACATGGCATTACTTTATGTGGTCAGATTCCTTGCTCATTCTGCATAATTAATTCTATATATGTAACAACGATTGTTCTCCTTGTCCTCACGATAACTACTTCCAGTGCACCCTTTCATAACATTTTAGCATTAGTTCCCTCACTTTCACCAAAACATGGCCGAATCAATTCTGTTCGGTGTTGCTGAGAACATCATTGGGAATTTGGGATCATTGCTTTTGGTCCATGACTTCAGATTGCTTTTTGGTGTCAAAGATGAGCTCAGAAAGCTAAAAAACAAGATTTCCAGAGTCAAAGATGTGATTTTGGATGCAGAGGAGAAGCAAGTTACTGATAATGCTGTTGCAAATTGGCTGAACGACTTGAAAGAGGTGGTTGATGATGTAGATGACTTGTTGGATGACTTCTCAACTGAAACTATGCAACGAGAGGTGATGACAAGAAACAAGATGGCAAAGAAGGTACGCATCTTCTTCTCTAAATCAAACCAGATTGCTTTTGGTCTTAAGATGGGTCATAAAGTTAAGGAAATTAGGGAGAGAATTGATTCCATTATCAATGATGGAAAATATTTCAATTTAATCCCGAGAGCCTCACTTGGAGAGACCCGTGTAAGGAGTAGAGAATCACGAGAGACTCACTCTTTCATACGGAAAGAAGACGCTATAGGAAGAGAGAAAGAGAAGAATGTCATCATAGAACGTTTGTTGGACACTAGCGTGAAAGAAAGTATTTCAATCATTCCCGTAGTTGGTATTGGAGGCCTGGGAAAGACAGCACTTGCTAAGCTTGTATACAATGATGATACCCTAAAAACTCACTTTGAACTAAAATTGTGGGTTTGTGTCTCTGATGATTTCGATATGAAAAAGGTTATGGAAAATATTATTCGATGTGAAACTAATCGCCAGATGGATGAAGTGCAAACTAATCGCCAGATGGATGAAGTGTAACACAATCTTAGAAAAAAGATTGGGGGAAAGAAATATCTACTTGTATTGGATGATGTATGGAGTGAAGATGTTGAACAATGGCTTAATTTGAAGAGTTTGTTAATGGATGGTGCAAAGGGTAGTAAGGTAATTGTGACAACACGCATACAGAAGGTAGCTGAGATAATGGGAACATATGCACCTGTTGTTTTAAATGGTCTAGATGAAGAAATGGCATGGGTGTTGTTTAGGCAATTTGCTTTCAAAACAGAGGAAGAGCCAAAGAGTCCAGGGTTGGAAGCAATCGGAAAAGACATCGTGAACAAATGTGCTGGGGTTCCTCTTGCAATAAGAACTATTGGACATCTTTTGTACTTTCAAAATTCAGAAAGTGAATGGTTATACTTTAGAAATACTGAGCTTTCAAAGATAGACCAAGAAGGAGATAAGATATTTTCAGTGCTAAGACTAAGTTACAATCATTTGCCATCACATTTGAAAAGATGTTTTGCTTATTGTTCGTTGTTCCCAAAAGATTATGAGATTGATAGGAAAGAGTTGATTCAACTGTGGATGGCACAAGGGTATATTCAGTCACCAGATGAGAGCAAATCTTTAGAAGATGTTGGCAATGGATTTACTTTGGGGTTCCTTCTTCCAAGAAATAGGAAAAAATGAGTATGGTGAGTATTGTAAAATGCATGATCTCATGCATGATCTTGCAGTGTCAGTTGCAAGAAAAGAGGGCACCATCGTAAATGTAAAAGAAAAAGAAAACATTGCTGACCAAACCCGTCATGTATCAATTGGCTTTGCTTTAGATTCAGTACGGGACGTTCCATCAAGCTTGCTCAAGGCAAACAAATTAAGAACATTTCTTTGGCCTAAAGATAGATATGGTCCTGGAATACAGATAGATAAAATTGTTTATGATTCATTGGTCTCAAGTTTTAATTGCTCACGGGTGTTGGATCTTTCTCACCTATGTAATGAAAGATTGTCCAATTCTATTGGCCTATTAAAACATTTGAGATATCTTGATCTTTCATGGAATGATAGAATTGAGGTGCTTCCTCACTCTATTACGAGGCTGGTGAATTTGCAAACTCTAAATCTTACATTTTGCAATCGGCTTAGAGAATTGCCAGGGGACATCATAAAGTTGAGAAATCTTGGGCATCTCTATTTGTATTGTTGTAATAGTTTGTCCCATATGCCACATGGGTTGGGACAGCTAACTTCTAGAGGTTGTCCTTCCAAATCCAAACCGAGTGGGGGCATTAGCGAACTGCGTGATCTAAATAATTTGGGAGGAAGATTATTCATCGAAGGCTTGGAACAGTTGCGGTGTAATACAGGGGAAGTAATGGCAGCAAACTTACGTGCGAAGCAACTTGATTTCTTATCATTAGGTTGGAAAAGAGTGGTTTCTGATAGCGGAGGAGGGGCTGATAAAGATAAGATGATTTTAGATGGCCTGCAGCCATCTCAGAATATCAAAAGGTTAGACATAAGTGGGTACGGGGACTTGCCTCTCTCTAGTTGGGTCTGCTCCCTCTCAAATCTTGTGACTTTGAAAATAATTTCTTGCCAACATTTGCGTCATCTCCCACCTTTGCGTCTGCTTCATCATGTTCAATTGATCAGTCTTCAAAATTTAAGGTCTCTTGAATACATAGACAGCAACAGCAGCGATGAGTACCATTTGAGAGATAGCATATCATCAAAATTCTTTCCATCCCTTAGAGATCTCGATCTTATTAATTTGCCCAATCTCATGGGATGGTGGAGGACTACTGGAGCTGAGACAGACCAAGAGCATCAGCAACAATGTCCTCTGTTTCTCCTATCATTTCCTTGCCTTGAAACATTATATATCCGAAGTTGCCCTAATCTGACTTCTATGCCACCATATCCCTCTGTTGAGGAATTGACCTTTAACGAAGTCAGTGACAAGCTATTGCGACAGTGGTTCATGCTACCGACACCAACGACGAAACCAGGGAGCCAAGCAAGCACTTCCTCATCTGGGTCCCCTGTGCCTGGATTAAGAGCCCTT
This sequence comes from Quillaja saponaria, assembly GCA_029379385.1. Lineage (NCBI taxonomy): Eukaryota > Viridiplantae > Streptophyta > Magnoliopsida > Fabales > Quillajaceae > Quillaja > Quillaja saponaria. The sequence goes on along the minus strand of CM055605.1, from coordinate 18,869,580 downwards.
CAAATTGGAAGGATGAATACTTTTGAATATTTTCCAGTTGAAGTGCTTCACAGACTCACTTCGCTTGATAAATTGACTTTAAATGATAACCCTAGTCTGAGATCTCTATCTGGAGTCTTGAAACATCTCAATGCACTTAGATATCTCAAGGTTGAATCTTGTGAGGAACTTGATCTGTTGAATGGTGAGAATGGTGATTATGGAATGCAATGGAAGCAACTCAGGGGACTTCAGGATCTGATATTGATGGATCTCCCCAAACTGGAGTCTCTACCCGAGGGTCTTCAACATCTCACCAATTTGCGACGCCTCGTTCTCATGAATTGCAGCCATTTCACAAGTTTCCCAGAGTGGATAGGCAACTTGGAGGCATCATTGGAGGAGATAACTATTGCCAGTTGCCCCAGTCTGAGGTCGCTACCTGAAGGAATGCGACATCTCAAGTCTCTGCAGAAACTTAAAATAACTAATTGTCTCTACCTAAACGAAAGATGCCAGAGGGAAGAGGGCGCTGACTGGCCTAAAATTGCTCATATTCCAGAGGTCACTGATGAGCTGGATGGACAAGAGTCGACCATTCCATTTCACATAAGTTTGTTTTACTCTCTGATTAAAACCCAGTCATTCTTTACTTACTAAGTGCATTTTTATTTGGAAATTAGAAGAAAGTTTGCTTTAGAATTGCTGTTTGTTCAACCTAGAGAGAAACCCAATCATCAATTATTTTTTTCTTTTTTGAAGCTTAACAAAAATAAGCTAAACGGAAAAAAGGGGAAAAAACTCTTTGTAGGAAGTATAATTCTTTTCATAGACGTTTATCAGTTGAGGATAAGAAAAGAAAATGAATATTGACTCCATTAAGGAAAATAATGTGTGGTTTTCTCCTTAAAACATGTCATATACTGTAAAAATCTTACCACTTGTTATTGCCTTGCCCCTTGAGTAGTTTCAAGAAGATGATGTTAATAACTAATACTTGACATGGGAAGACAATAGTGAATTTAGGGGGGAAAAAAAGTAAAGTGGAGAAAATCAATAAGAGGAGTACTCTAACATCTAAGGCTTTTCAAATGACCCTCCTCTGCATAAGATGCAGACACACATATACACTACCCTGCCCAAATATTTAGTGCTGTAGATTATTGGCATGGTTATTTTGATGTTTTAATAGCTCGAGCATTTGGTTGCAGGAAGTGGGAGGAGATGCTTGGTGGTTATTCCACCTAAATGAAAAATGCAGAGCAGAGATTAGTGCAGATTGGCCTAAGATTGCTCATATCCTGAGAATTCATTGACAAGCTGGAATAGTGGATGATTATAAATGACCAAGTAATCTTCAATTAATTTCTAAAGGTTTCTGTCTAAAAACTCATTCAATCATGGAGAATAATGATAGTTTCATCTGTGCAGGATCCAGGGCTGCGGTTTAGAAAGAAGGTGGCTTCAGTATTTTTGTTTATTCATTGTCGATAGTGCATCAACTCTTCAACTATGTAAGATATCTATTCCTTCATCTTGCTTGTGCCGCATGTTGAGAAAAATGGGATACTTTTGTGTTGTTCCTATTTTGTTTAGTTGGAATTTCAAATTTCAAATTTCAAATTTTTGGCTCCTCTAAGTATGATTAAACACCACAGATAAAGGTTATTAATTTATATATATATATATATAAATAAAGGATCTCTGATAATAGTAAATATACCACGATAGGTGTTTTCTGTTTTGCTCTTTCTAAATGAGTGGGGGAGAGGCTGAATATTGTCTATAAGATGTTTAGTTTTCTAAATTCATCAGTCTCTATTTTGAAATTTTCTTTGTGAGGAACTTGTTTATGAACTTCATTCAAAGTAGGTCGATAAAACATAAAACAAAGATTTTTGCTGCTGTATGGAAAACTAGGAGAATCTAAAGTTTAAAATAGCATATACTTGAAGAAAAAGTTAAATATAATGGCGCTTCTCTTTTGAATTTAGTAAGAGACCTCAAAAAGGGATAAACAATGGTTTGGTGAATCATGACTATCCCCAATTAAGGTGACTTCTAGACATAAAGATTATTGGGGTAAAGTTTCAGGTTTGCTTCTAAGTAAAGAGTCAATAAAAAAAAAAAATTTAAAAAGGAAGAGAAGTTATTTTTAGATAAAATTAATGAAAATCCCTAAATGCCATTATGGAGTCAATGATCTCATGAACTTCATCATATTATGTTGATTACACTACAAATCACAAATTCTTTATGAATACAGATAGAAGTTAACTACAGAGATTTTTTATTTAAAATTTTTTACGTAGGGTGGAACTGTTTCTTTGGTATTAAATTTCATCATTTTCGATTTTATATCAAAAAAAAAAATTTGAAAATCATTTTCCTAGCTGGAATCATGCTCATTATCAGGGTTGAAGAGATTCAGTTGTCTTTGGTATATTAGTAACAACAACTATCTAACTAGAAATACAGTTGGTCATAGTTGAAAATATCCATTGATCCATTTCTATTAAAAGCTTAAATCCTTTCGTACCAGATTCAACAAAAATCACAGTACTTCTCCACCTAACATCTTTACTATGTGTAGGTTTTATTTTTCAAATTGTATAAATCATATGTCTTCAACAACCATATCATAAGGACTAAGAAGTAAGAAGGATATCCTAGGAATTATTTGGTGTGTCATGAGATTTAGAATCCTACTTTTTCTTATTGTGAAGATGGCATTGTCATAATCCCTTTTGGACTTTGAGAAATTTTGAAACATCTTGGACTTCAGGGACTCTGAAAAATTGTCTGCAGTCAGCTGATTCCTGCTGCTTTCACCTAGTAATGAAACTTGGCATGTAGTCCATGATCAATGTCTCTATAGACTTGTCATGCTGCAATTGTAACTTGGACTGAATACTGCCTTAGTGTTATTTGGCAAGAGACTATTCCCAACTGCAGGGAGCTGATTGCCTTTTCAAGTATACTTAATGATGTAAAATAAAGTGAGGTTGTTTCATGAGTGAATGCAATTTACAAGTTTATCAGGATGACCTAACTGGAAATTTTATGTGGTTTCACATTTGCAGATCATATTTTTGAATGTGTAGAAAGTCATGCATATGAAACTTATGACAAATTTCTCAAGGCCCGAGGAGGTAAGATGGAATGTAATGCTTCTCCAAATTTGGAGAAGTGTACATAAGTTGTAACTTTGAAAAACCCTGTAACTTGCACACTTTTTCATGGCAGTATTTATGTCATTTCTCCACTTGTATGAGAGTTTTGGCTGGTGGAGAAAGGCAGACTATCTGAAAGTGCACTTTGCTGAGAGCTGGAATGAGATGCACCATTTACTCATTATGAAAGTAAGGTCTTGAAAATTTGTTACGTTCTCAAATTTACAGCATTTTGATATATTGATTCCATTAAGGCAACCAATGTGTGGTTTTCCCCTTAAAACATGGCATATACTGTAAAAATCTTACCACTTGTTATTGCCTTAGCAGTTGAGTAGTTTCAAGATGATGATGTTAATAAATTAATGCTTGACATGGGAAGACAATAGTGAATTTAGGGGGAAAAAAATTGTAGTGGGGAAAATCAATAAGAGCAGTACTCTAATATCTAAGACTTTTCAAATGACCCTGCTCTACATAACATGCGGACGCACATATACACAACCATGCCCAAATATTTAGTACTATAGATTATTGGCATAGTTATTTTGATGTTTTAATAGCTTGAGCATCTGGTTATAAGAATTGGGAGGAAATGCTTGGTAATTTTTCCACCTAAATGAAAAATGCAGAGCAGAGATTAGTCCAGATTGGCTTAAGAATGCTCATGTCCTGAGAATTCATTGATAAGCTGGAATAGTGGATAATTATAAATGACCGAGTAATCTCCAATTAATTTCTAAAGGTTAGAAAGAATATTTTCATCTACGCAGGATCCAGAGGACTGTGGTTTAGAAAGGTGGCATAAGCATTTATGTTTATTCATTGTCAATAGTGCATTAACTCTTCAACTGTGTAAGATATCTTTTTATCCATCTTGCTTGTGCCGCATGCTGAGAAATATGGGATACTTTTGTGTTGTTCCTATTTTTTTAGTTGGAATTTCAAACTTTTGGCTCCTGTAAGTATGATTAAACACCACAAACAAAGGTTATTACTTTATTTTTGCATATATATATATAAAAGGATCTCTGATAATAGTAAATCTACCATGATAGGTGCTTTCTGTTTTGCTCTTTCTAATTGAGTGGGGGTGAGGTTGAATATGTCTATAAAGATGTTTGGTTTTCTAAATTCATCAATCTTTGTTTTGAAATTTTCTTTGTGAGGAACTTGTTTATGAACTTTATTCAAAGTAGGTCGATAAAACATAAAACCAAGATTTTTGCTATTGTATGGAAAACTAGGAGAATCTAAAGTTTAAAACAGTATACTTGAAGAAAAAGTTCAATACAATGGTGCTTCTCTTTCCAATTTAGTAAGAGACCTCAAAAAGGGGGAAACAATGGTTTGGTGAATCATGACTATACCTAATTAATGTGACTTCTAGACATAAAGATTAATGGGGTAAAGTTTCAAGCTAGCTTCTAAGTAAAGAGTCAATAAAAAAAAAAGGGAAGAGAAGTTCTTTTTAGATAAAATTAATGAAAATTCCTAAGTTCCATTATGGATTTAATGATCTCATGAACTTCATCCTATTATGTTGATTACACTACAAATCACATATTCTTTATGAACACAAACAGAAGTTAACTGCAGATACCTTTTCTTTTAAAATTTTTACGTAAGGTGGAACTGTTTCTTTGGTATTAAATTTCATATTTGATTTTATATCAGAAAAAAGAATTTTGAAAATCATTTTCCTAGCTGGATTCAAGTTCATTATCAGGGTTGAAGAGATTAAGTTGTCTTTGGTATATTAGTAACAACAATTATCTAACTAGCAATACAGTTCATAGTTGAAAATATCCATTGATCCATTTCTAATAAAAATAAATAAATCCTTCCATACCAGATTCAACATAACTCACAGTATTTCTCCACCTAACATCTTTACTATGTTTAGGTTTTCTTTTTCAAATTGTATCTTATGTCTTCAATAACCATATTTGAGGACTAAGAAGTAAGAAGGATATCCTATGAATTATTTGGTGTGTCAGGAGATTTAGAATCCTACTTTTTCATGTTGTGAAGGTGGCATTGGCACAATCCCCTTTGGACTTTGAGAAATTTTAAAACTTCTTGGACTTCAGGGACTTTGAACTTGTCTACAGTCAGTTGATTCCCAGCTTTTGTGACTTCTGAATTTTTGATATTGACTTTTCTGAATGGGTTCTGAGCCATGCATATGCAAATTTGGAGAAGTGTGCATAAGTTGTAACTATGAAACGCCCTGTAACTTGTGCGCTTTTTCATGGAAGCCTTTATATCAGCTCTCTAATTGTGTGAGAGTTTTGGCTGGTGGAGGAGGGCAAACTATTTGAAAGTGCATTTTGCTGAAAGCTAGAATCAGATGCACCATTTACTCATTATGAAAGTAAGGTCTTAAAGATTTGTCACATTCTCAAATTTATAGCATTTGGATAAATACTCCATTAAGGCAACTAATGTGTGGTTTTCTCCTTAAAACATTTCATATATTGTAAATCTTACAACTTGTTTTTGCCTTGGTCTTGAGTAGTTTCAGTGCTTAGAAGAATGGTGTTAATAAACTAGTGCCTGGCATGAGAAGCCAACAGTGACTTTAAGGAGAAAAAAATGTGTAGTAGGGAAAATCAGTAAGAGAAGTACTCTAATATCTGAGGCTTTTCAAATGACCCTACTCTGAATAAGATCCATGCACTCATGGAGAGACACATATCCCAAATATTAAGTATTGTAGATTATTGCCACTGTTATTTTGACATTTTAATAGCTCTAGCATTTAGTTCTAGGAATTGTGGGGAAAATGCTTGGTGGTTTGACCTCTTTCTTGCTCAACACAATCCTGTATTCTATTACATCATGACTGTTCTTATGTAAGCATTAAGCCCAAGAATGACATCTAAGTATCATATATTCAATCTATTGTTGCATAAAAATTCTTATTTATTTATGCATAGTAATACTGCAACGTTTTAGCATCCGAATAATGTGCAAAAGCATGTGAACTTGCATGTTGAATTATTTTAAGCATGCAGGAATAAAAAGTTGGAAAAAATTTAGCATACACACATATGGAGAGAAGTAGTACCATTAGATAGAATATTAGAGAAGTAGACTACAAACTTCTTTAAATACTACTATTATATCCTTTGCTTTATCAACAGTGCTACACAAAAAAGTTTAGTAAATATATATGACACACATGCCTACATGGTTCTTTAAATACTAATTTTTATACGGTTTCACTTTTGCATATCATTTTTCTGAAGGAGATAAGATGGAAAATTTTCAAGCTTTTGTGACTTTTGAATATTTGATATTGACTTTTCTGAATGGGTTAAGAGCCGTGCATATGCAACTTCTATTATGCAGTTATTTACTTGTACATGCTAGTTGAATAACATGGTATATTCCTCTAATTTCTTGTAGAGGACTAGAAAAAAAATTCATGCACCAGAGGTTGCTATGAATTATTATAGTGGAGGTGACTTGTGTTTGTTTGGTAAGCTCCGGTGTCAAGGCATATGATTTTATTGGCTAAATATAAATTCAGGCTTTTAACACTTCCTACTATAATTTTGCTCAGATCGATGAATTTCAAACTTCAAGAGTACCTAATACTTGAAGGACTAAAATGGGTATGCATGGAACCTTAGTTTGATACACATTTATATGCGGATATGTAATGTTTAACATACCCTTTCCAGAGTACCTAATACTTGGAGGACTTCAGAGAACAATTATTGCCTTGCCTGAGTCTTTTCTTATGTAATGGAGTTTGTCAATGTGATATTTAGCAGTTACAGTTATTTTCTTTTGTCTTCTCCAGAAAATATGTGCAATATGTTCCTGAATATTAGAGATGAGGAAGTGGAATATTGTAAGGCAATGCAAGCTTGTCAAACTCATGGGAACCTCTGCTTCCCTCATTCGTATTCAGAGGAGTCAGTTAAAGATAATTCACTGTGTGTCCTTCAAGCAGATTGTGAAGGAATTAGAGATTGCATAAAAAAAATATGTTGCAACTCTTCCATGCAGCTAAGCATAAGTTAGACATGACAAAATGGGGTATAACTAGAGGGCATGAATGGTGACACACGATATATATACAGAGAAGATATATAATATATACATGTTATCTACGTCGTGGATGGCTTTTAATTATAATTTACATCTTACATCTTCTTTGAATGTTGTGTGCGCTTTGTTCCCTTTTAGAGCTTGGATTTGTGACAATTTTCTGAATATGGTTGGGTTTGAATATTAAAACAAGAAAAATTTAGACATGTTCATAAAAGTTAGAAATTTTTTATTATTTTGTTACAAGAAACAATAGGTTGGTTTGTTAATTTTTTGGTAATAATTAAATATAGTGAGTGTATGTCTACTTTATCTACTGAAAGAATCTTTAGTTTTGTAAGGCTCCAGATTGTTAAAAAAATCTACAAGTTCCTAATTTTAATATGGATGATTTGTTTGATATATGCATGTCATGACCCGAATCTAGAGATGACCGGTCTAACAACCCTTACCTTTTGCCCTTGGTAATGTACTAACTTCTAGTCTTGTAATAAAACCTAGTTTATTAGTATCTTCTAATGAGCTCATAATGTATTTATATAATATTCTCAAGTTGTATTAGTAGTACAATTGTTTATGCTACTGTATTAATATTTATTTAATTATTCACAAAGCACAAATAGAGAAATATTTGATTTTTCTCACTCCGTAACATTTTCACCAAGTATAAGAGTGTGAATTATTTCATCTATAATAAGATATATGATATTTTGTTTATATTATTGCTTAGGTAACTAATAAAAATGAATAATTAAAAACAACAATAACAAAAAAAAAAAAATAACAAAAAAAAGAGAAAAAAAAAAGGTAGGCTGTTTTGTAAAAACCATCCACCTTATCCCTTTCATTTTGCCCATCCTTAGTTGTAACTAACTTTCCAAGGCTGCCCATTTCAGATCAACCACTCAACACCCCCTCCTATCCACTCCATTCCCTTCAAAATTGTTACTACCTAACTAAATAATTTCATCCATTTTTCTTGCCAATCATTTTCCTGTCTTTCACACTATATTCCTCATCGTTTATCTTCAAAAGAAAGGATCAACCCATGAAACTAGTAATTCTAATCTCTTAGATTTGGTGATTTTGGGTCTTTTCCTACTCTAAATCTCACTTAGGTAAGTGGGTATTCTCCTATTTTATTTTATATTCTGCACGATATCAACCAGTTGTCAAAATCTGTAACTCTTAATACCACTTAAGGTAACTCCCCTCCCTTCTAATAAGTCACAAACCTTCTATGTCCCTAAAGACATTCCTTAAAATATCGTTCGAATGAAACTAGAATTTTGGATTAATAATTGTATTCGTCAAAAAATATTTCCAAAAGACAGGCATTTTGCACCTTCTCACCTTTCCCAAACTCAAATTTTACGAATGTATCTTGGTTGATAGTGACTCTGTTACTAATAAACATGATAAATAAAAAATTGATACCAATTTTATCATCCACTCCATCATCCAAATTCTCAAGGTTTTAAGTTCTACCCATTGGAGCTCTAAACTAGCCAAACCTTGCAAATTTTCTCAACCATTTGATCCTATTAGTTATAATTATTGGGATTATCAAGATGTTTAGTACAAAATATTTTACTTCCAAAACAAGAGCTACAAGAATTCTTGATTAATTTATTTCGAGAATCATCTTCAATATAATTTCCTGTAATGGGTCACTCAGTGGTGGGATCTCCATGGTTCTTGTACCAAAATATTACATAATCTAGTAGCAGAAGGCATGCATACTTTCTTTCAATATTTTGATCAACAAAGATCATAATCCAATCTTGTTACATTTCTTTTCCAAATTTTTCCTAGTGTTGTATATTCATAGCAGTACAAGTATTCTAAAAAATTACAATACAAATTCATGTCCAACGACAAGGTTCAACAAAATGTTGGGCAATATTAAATGCTACCAAAGCTCATGCTCAACTGGTCTAGCATTAGCGCAATCAACACCTACAATGCCTTAAGAACCCACACAGGAAGCCTTTCAATTCCTATAGCGGAAATCAAATATTTCAACAAAGTAAGCTTCTAGTTCAAACAAACAAGAATATCTCCAACATCTCAAGGAGATAGGTCAATTATTTCAATCAGATGCTAATGAAGGAATTTCAACAACACCAAACAAGATAGTTCCAGCTTCTTTTCTAGAATATTAGGGGTAGGATCAACTTATTATGCACAATCTAATGAAAATGATTGGTACAACATCAATCTCAGAAAAACTTGTAGTCTTGAAATTATTGTTCAAAAGTTATTGCTCATTTTTATTGTAGCAATTGTTGACATAACACTGTTCACTTTACCAGTTATGATAAGATATTGTTCATTGTAGTGAACCAATGTAATAAGTTAGTGTAGTGAATAGTAAATCAAATTTTTTCTATTTAAAGAGAGCCATTCTCTTATGTGAAGGCATAACTTGTTTTAGAGTTTTAGAAAACTCCCTTCAGGAACTACCTTTTTGGAACTTTCTTCTTTTACTCACAATATTGTATTTCAATCATGTAGTATCAAACTTTCAATCTAAAGTTTTATGTTCAATTTATTTTTACAATCCCTTCCTTAGGTTTAGCATATGGATTATTGCCATTTTACCTTCCCTTTTAATTTATGCACTTAATTACTGTCTTTATTTTATTCAAATTTTAGTGTAACATATCAGAGCAGTCGTGTTGTTCCCTACTTCACTAACTTTGTTATCCTCTCCCACTCTTAGGGACCACTATGGTCTCCATTTGGTTACTCTCAATCTTGTATTTAAATATTGTAGTATTAAACTTTCAATTTAAAGTTTTATGTTCAATTTATTTTTCAAATCCCTTCCCTAGGTTTAGTGGATAGACGACCGTCATTTATATATATATTTTTCATATTTTAAAAGAGATATGTGTCGATTTTAAAAATATATATTAAAAATCTCAATGTAATATTAGCTTAATAAATAAGACTTTGATGTTAATGTAATTTAATGATGGTTTCTCAATAAAATTTAGGCTTAATTATACTTTCAACCCTATATTTTGTACTATAATCTATTTTAATTCTTATAATTAAAAAGTTAAAATTAAAAACTCATAGTTTTAAAATCGAGCCACTATGATCCCTGCCATCATCTTTTATTCAAAATGACTCAACAAAAGATAGTAGACCACATTTAAAACATATGTATTGACATCATAGTCTTAAATTCAAGAACTTATAATTTAAATTGTTTATTTTATATATATTTTAAAATTAAAAATATTTTCTTTGACACTATTGACATGTCATCTTTTATTTGCATTCTCCAAATACGTTAATGATGGTTATTGATATAAGAATTCTCTGAATTTTTCTGAATTTTTTTCTTCTATAACCTACATAAAGTTCAATTCCATATTCAACTATGACCGTAATGACTCCAGCTCCCAATGATGTAAGTACCCTCTTTATCTCTCTACCTTGATTTTGTCTTCAACTCTCTGCCACTGTATCTACAAGCAAAGCATGGTGTTTTTGTTTCATTATTTGTTCAAATCACTCATTGATTGAATTTTTTCTTAGCATTGCCATAATTGTTGTTGAATCTTTTTCTTTCAAATTTAGTTTGCCTTTTGGGGTTGGTTGGGTGGAGTTATGGGTTCATCTAGGGATCAAAGTTTTGATTTGTGGATATGAAATTCAGTATAGTTTCTATGTGCGTTTGCGTTTGCTTTTGTTGTTCAAATTTTAGGGGTTTGTTTGCATTAATATAGGTTTCCTTTATTCATGCGATTTATCAGTTCATGAGTTTGATGTAATGACTTTGTTGGCTTTTGATGAGAATTCTTAATCTTTTTTTCTTTTATGTATGGTTAGTAGCCAAGTTATTTCTCCTTCTTTCACGTGTATATTGTTCCTTTTCTTCATTTCGTAATCACTTATAATGCATCTATATTTTTTTTCCTTTCTTAAGTCTCTTAATTGTTTAGTTCACCTACAATTGTTCTTCTGCGACTAAGAAATTTATCACATAGACAATTACCAAAACAAGTATGCAAAAGGTTCTCCAAAAAAAACATGGGCAAACCCACTAAATGAACATTGGGGAATACTTTTATCTTATCCCTTTCTCACGCATCACAGGAAGCGCCTTCATCTTTGCTTTCTTCAGGCTTCGCTATCAACCCTCCTGTTCTTCACAACTTGACTGACATGCATAAATATATTCATTTCATGATTTTTTTTATTTTTTATTTTTGGTGATTTTATTTTGAGGCCAGTTTGTGGGGGACCAATTTCTTCATTGTATAATGTAAAAAAAAAAAGAAGGTAAAGAGCATATCGCATCAATTGGGTGTCTGGATCATCATCACAAACCTTTTCTCTCCTTCGAGTTAACTTTTTTATTCTTTGGCTTGCTGAATTTCTTCCCTGATTTTCCTTTTTTCTTTCATAGATGTTACAGTTAACCCAATCGACTTAAACACTTCATCAAAATTTGTGGCTATTCTCAGATGAGGTAGACTACCCATACATTTTTTATATTTGCTATTTTGGTTTATGGATTTTTCCCCTTTGCTTTTGAGATTTGGTTCTTTAATTATAGTAATAATTTTTCTGATACAATTTAGGATTTCTAATTGGAATTTGAATCGTATGTTCTCTTTTTTCTTTCTTTTTGATATATAGTTTTCAGGATGTAAGTCTGACTTTTGTGATAAACTATTTTTAAGTAACTTCTTCTTACTCCCTTTCTTATAGACTGAATTTTCATTTAGCGGTCTCTATTCTCTTTTGTTTTGTGAAATCTAGATTTTTGAAGATTATTGTTCCATAAGATTTAGTGTTGCATTTGTTTTCAATAGAATGGTTCCATTTGTGTAAGAAATCTCGTCCCCAGTATCAGGTTTCTTTCTTCTATTTTATCTCTTTCTCATGTATATTGTATATTTAATCACATATTATGTCTTCGATTTCTTATGCTCTCGAAATGTATACACATATAAATTATTGCTGCAGGGCACTAGAAATTACAAATCACAAATTCTTTTCTTTTTCTTTGAGAGTTAAAACTATTTGATTAAATTCTGTAAGCTGTAGTTCTATTTCTCTTCTTTGTTTCTTTTCCACTCACTTTTTGTGATCAGATGTTCTTCTCCCTTAACCCCCGATTTTCTACGTGTTTCTTTGTATTTCTTTTAATGGTTGATTCAATGGGAGTCACTTTTTTTACTATCTAATGAAATAACTAACTGCGGCAGCTATGAATTTAGGAACCGAACAAGAAGAAGAGGAATAGCTGAAGACCATGATGGATCACATAGATCTCGATTCCCAAGCTAAGAAGACTTAAGGGATTTCAAGGATATTGCTGGAAGTTTCTGGTCTGCCTCTTCAGTATTCAGCAAGAAATTGTAGAAATGGAGTCAAAAGCAGAAGTTGAAGAAGCACAGAAACGGTGGTGGGTTATCCACATTGCCTGTGGAGAAACCCATTGGGAAGCAATTCAGAGAGACCCAGTCGGAAATTGTGGAACATACAAATGATAAATTACATTTTGCTAACCCAACCCTCATTTCATGTATTTAAATTCTCATGTTTGAACCAAATACCATGATCTTTTCTATATAAGCAAAAGTGGTGGTCGAAATTTAGAATTTGGGTAATTAAAAAAAAGAAAAGAATTTTACTCTTTCTTGTCACAAAGAAGAAAAGTTAAAACTTTTACAGCAATATGACCATTTTGATGTTTACATGTTAAACTCTATTTTCCATGCCAACAATTCTTTATTTGTTATGCTGTGTTTTCTGAAATATATACATTTTTCATATGTCTCTATTACTCTCTTATGTATTCATTTATGTGTGTACTGTATTGCAAACTTGATATGTATATTGTTATTAATCAAACTGCCTGAATTTAAATCTAGATTTGTTTTTCTTGAATTTTAATCTATATTTGTTTGAGCAACTTGCCTGCTTTCGTATGTGATAGATAGGATTATTGTAATGTGTAGTTATTTGTCCTCAATCCTCATAATGAAAAATAACTCATAGGTAGACATCTTTGAGCCCTTAAGACATTGGCGATTGTTTCAATTTCCTCATGATCAATGAATTGCCAATTTTCCTGCAAGCAGGTTTACAACATTGATGAAATTAAATTTGAAGGCATAAATTACTATTGGAATACTTATGTTTGCATAAAACCCATTCTGTAGATACTAGATACTTGTTCTTTCAAATTTTGACATCCAAATGTTTCTGAATTCTAGGAGGATTGCACAGTTAAAGGAGTATCAATGTGAAATTGTCGTAGAAGATGTCATGTATATGTTGATCATTTACAAATTTTCTGAGATCAAGGTGCCATTGGTTTCAAGGCTGTCTAGATGCATTTATAATACTAGGCTAGAAATATGGCCGTCTAACAATTTTAGTATTTGAGATCTATTTGCTCTTCACAAATCTTTTTTATTGTTCATTGTATAAAGAAAATGGGCCTTTGCATGCCTTTTTTCTATTTTGGTTTAATACATTGGCTTTTATTAATTGTTTAAGAAAAATTATTTTGTTCTTTCTTGTTATAAACTACCTTAATTTCTTTTCCTTAATAATGGTATGTTATATGGTATTGAGTCTTTCATTTAGTACTCTTCTTTTTTTTTTTTTTTTTTTTTCTTTTCAGACACTATTGCGCATGATTTTCTGTAGTATTGTAGGTGGATAGATTTTAAAAGATGAAAACTACAATATATGTGGAGGGTTACCAAACCTAAGTTAATTCAACACAATAAAACTCAAAAACTTTTTCTTTTTAGTGAATTTCAGTTGTGGCTGAGTGAAAATTTAAAAACAGAGGGGAATAAGGATCAAGATGTTATGAAGAATGATAGTGGAAAGCAAAGGAAGATGAAGTTTTTAGAATTATGTGACCCTAGAAATTGGAGTTCCATTACATCCAAAGGTAATTTGTAAAGAAAGATGAAGTTTTTGGTAATTTTGTGACCCTATAAATTGGAGTTCCATTACATCCAAGCGTCTTCTTTATGTGATTATATTTAATTTTTTTTGTTTTTTATTTATTTATTTTTATTTGGTGTTTGATGCAATGACAATGTTGGTCTGACTGAAATTGTTGTTAAACCTACTTTTGTTTTTGTACACAGCTTATAATCAAGTTACTTGAGGTGGATTGTTTCTAATTGTTTGATGGAGGCTTTTGTATCAGTGTTTTTTGTTAGCAAGTGTAAGTTTTCACTACAAACTGAGACTGGTGATAGAGTTGCTAGCACTTTTGGCCATAAATGAGCGAGGATATAGAAACTTATTTATCGCGTAGAACATATATTAATTTGAAGTAACTATTTTCAATTTGATAGCTTGAATCAGAATTGATTTTTAAATTTTGTAATAACTAGCATTCTCGCACGTGCTCTCCCGCTTAAAATAGCTTCTTTCTTTTTTCTTTTTCTTTTCGGAGTTTTGATGGAAGGATTCATTTACTAATGCAATGCCGTCAACTCCATTTGTTACAATAGCTTCCATTGAGTCTTTGCACCTATCTTTTTTTATTCTCGCTTTCTTACCTCTTCTTCTTCTTTTTTCATGTCACTAAGCAAGTTATTTCTGATGAGATTTTAGTTTCAACTAGTTAAAATGGATGTGTTGGAATCAAGTACTAGCATTATATTCAAAGTGTTTTAGATTTAAGAATTGCCACTAAATTGAGATACTCAATTAAGTCAAGAAATGATGAAATGTTTTGTTGGAAAACTGAAAGCTAGACTGCTGAGTTTTACAATTCTATTGTAAATTAAGCGATTTCAAACATTCTATCAAAGTTGTAGCCTTTTAAAAATAAAAAATAAAATTTGTTCATAAATTTAAGGATTTTAAAAATGCTTTTTCATAAATTTTCAAGCTATAAAGATAAGCAAGGTAGAAAATGCTAAAATTTATTGATAAAACAAATTTAATCTCAAATATATGATTTTGAACTTAATTGAATATTTTATCACAAAAAAAAAAAAAAAAAAAACCAAAACATATATGAATATTGTTAAGTTAGGGACAATAATATTTTTCATAACATCTTCATTTATATTAACTAGCATCCTCACATGTGCTATCGCACGTGCTCATATGTTTTTCCAAAAAAAATTTGTTTATGGTAACACTGTAAAGTTATTTTATGATACTAGCATCCTCATGCATGCTCAGATGCTTTTGTTTTTTTAAGGGAAAGATATAAAATTCTTTACAGTGCATACTCTTATACCAATGTGTCAAGTTCTTCTAAGAAAGGATGTACTCTTCTATCAGTGTGTAAGTTCTTCACTCTCCTGTGCTTCCTCTATGTGCATGTAAAATTTTAGAATTGACAAACTCTTAATGTAATGAACACTGTTATAATAACAAATTAAGAGTTTGCTGGCTCTAGAATTTTACATGCAAATAGAAGACATGCGTGAGAGTGAAGAACTTACATCATGATAGAAAAATACGTCTTTAGAAGAACTTGACACGTTAGTATAAGAGTATAAGCTGAAAAAGAATTTTATGCCTTTCCCCTAAGAAAAACAAAAACATATGCGAGGATGCTAGTATTGATTTATGTCATCTTCAATTAAGTTAATTTAGATAGAAGATAATAATAGAAACCATATTGGTTCGATTTTGAAACTATATGTGCTTAATTTTAATTTTTAAAGTAAGTTCTAAGGTAAACTGTGAGAATAAAAAGTGCAATTTAGTATAAATTTTACTAACGAAAGGACCAGACTGGACCCAATGTTCCCATAAATTTTGAAGGCCTTAAGTAGGGCCTAATTGATTGTAATAAATTTGAGAACTACCTGTGAAAATTCATTGATTATTTATTTATTTTATTAAAAAAATTGAAGAAAAGAAAACTAAAAATTATAGATCATATTTTTGTAAAAGAAAAAAATAGAGTAAATTTAAACAAATTAACATGCTAAGTAACCTTATAGTTAAATAGATATTAAATACACAACTTTCAAATAATTATATCAAATAAGATAATAAAATTATGAAATAAAAAAATAAAAATCCTATGCCTTTTATCTATATTGCTAAAATAGAGTACATTCACTATTTGCATTGGAAACTAAAAACAGATTATGTGAAACTAATTAGATTTTAGTACACATTTAAGAGTAATATTTATTTATGTTTATGAAGATTTATCTGATAATTTTATTTATTTATTTTTACATCTCCATAGATATTTAATTTAAAGAAGAAAAAAAAGCCAAAACAGAGAGGTCATAAGAGTTTAACCAATAAGCATGAGATGATTTCGATACGCAACTACTATAGATAGCTTCGCTATTGAGCTTGAGGTTTTCCATCATTAGTTTGAAAGTTTTGAGCTTCAGAATTTACCATTTTTCAAACAATTTAAGTAGTTGATTAATTTGAAAAGTTACAGATTAAGGTAGATGAATAACATTTGATGCTTCATATTCTCAGTCATCAATGAGATAACAAATATTGTAATTTCAGCTTTTCTTTTTAATTTTTCTTACACATCGTTTTAAATTAATAAAAAGCAATAAATTTATATATAATTTGAGACTATTTATTAATTATATGTTAGGCGATAATCACAATTCTAATGTGGTCATTTTAAATGATTGGTTTATATTATAAGGAAGGATTTCAATGGCGTAAGTGGTTTTTTTTTATTGAAGCGTAGGCTGTATTTTTTTTTTTTGGGTAGATCGTAGGCGGTATTTTTATAAGTATATGGCAACACCAGAATGAAAGTCATTTATTTTAATAGATATATATATCGGAGACTTGGTCTAAATTATTTGCAACAAATATTTTATTAGGAATAATTATTTATAGGATCTTGAATATAGTAAGCATAATCTTATCGAGGCTGCTTTATCTTCTTCTTCTGTTTTTACAAATATAGTGTATTGGGGCTTTTCTTAAAAAAATTTATAAGCTTAAAATTTAGGAATTCTGCTCTTTTAGAATTTCTTATTGATAGAATTTCTATAATTTTTGTAATTTTAACCATTCACAATATTTTTTAAAATTCTCAATCATCCAATTAATTTAATTTTAGTTGAACATAAAACACAATGAAGGACTGTCTTATTAGGATAAAGGTGTATTGCTTATTTACTGTTTTTGTCTTGAAGATTATACTAATTTATATTTTAATCATTCACTTTTTTTTTTTATTATAAAGTCATTCGAGATTAATTTTTTTATCGTATTTTTAATTAAGACAAATTCATTAAATTTAAACAGAATCTAGAATCTAAAATATATGTTTGTGAAGTTTATTTCCTTCAAATTAAATATGTATCTAAAGTTTGTACTCCTAAAAGATAATAATCATAAAGGATTTATTTTTTTGGTTCACAGTAATTGATATATAACATAACAATATATATTAAAACTTCCAAGTAGATTACAATGACTGACTTCATCAGTTTTACACATTATACATACAAATCCTCATCAGTTACAAGAAGCTCAAAAATGAAAATTAATATAATGCTAAAGTTGATACTCACACGTACATGACATCCAATTAAAGGAAGAAAAGCTATTGCGGAAAATAAATTGACTTCCAAATCATATGAAAACTAAGGTGACCAGATGCAGAATATTTAATATCAATAGCCTTTTGGCGGTGGGGGCACTGAGTAGTAGGGGTAAGGGTGGTGAGGTAGCGGATGGGGAAATGGAAATGAAGACGGTGGCAGTGGGGATTTTTCGACACAAGGAGGAGGAGGTGAGGGCAATGGAGGATGTGGAGAAATATAGACATATGGTGGAGGAGGAGATGGCGGTGGAGGTGATTTATAGACATAAGAATGTGGTGGTGATGGAGAGAGTGGAGGTGGGGACTTGTAAACATATGGAGGAGGAGGTGATGGAGAAGGTGGAGGTGGTGATTTATAGACATAATGAGGGGGTGGTGAATTGTATACGTATGGGGGAGGAGGCAATGGAGAAGGTGGAGGAGGTGATTTGTAGAGATATGGACGAGGTGGTGATGGAGATGGCGGGGGTGGAGACTTGTAGACATATGGATGAGGTGATGACGGGGAGGGTGGAGGAGGGGATTTCTTGACATAAGGAGGTGGGGGTAATGGGGAAGGCGGTGGTGGCGATTTGTAGATGTATGGAGGATGTGGTGAAGGTGATGGTGGGGGCGGTGATTTGTAAATATAAGGTGGTGATTTGTGAACTGAAGGTGGTGGTGGTGGTGAATAGTATGGAGGTGGTGGTGTTTTGTAAATATAAGGTGGTGGAGGAGAAGGAAAAGCTGGTGGTGGTGAAGTGTAAGTATAGTAAGGGGGGTGTTCAAAATGGAATGGGGGTAATGGAAACTGAAAAGGTGGATGGTTGTAGTAAGGTTCAGGAAAATGGAATAATGGTGAAGGGGAAGAATAAATATATGGGTTATTGGCAACCACAACAGTGGAAATCATGCAAAATGCCAGGCCATAAACAAGTAGAGGCCATTGCAATATTGTCATTGCTGCTATAGATCTTAAGAAGAATAATTGTCAAATGGTATGGGTGAATGCAAAGAGCTAATACCACCCTTATATATACTAGTCATTTCTTATCATCTCAATCATAAATTTTTCTTATAAAATTAAATATTATACTTACATTTAATAACAGCCTGGATATGATTAATATGGTTTAATTTAACATTATTCTCCAAATCTAAACCATGGTATTGTTTTTCTTCAACTTAGTGTGATTGTGTTGTTTCCCATTATACAATCTTGTCCATAAATCAGTCAGAATTATTGAACAAAAGTCAAGAAAGAGGAGTAGGTAAAGTGGTGTAATGAAAATTGCATTTATGAGTGGATAAAATTATTGCTAGCTTTTGGCATGAAGGGGAAAATTTGCTTAAAGTCAAACAGGGAAGCTTGCATGCATGAAACTTAATCACTCATTTATTTATATATTCACAACAAATTGACAAGTTTCTAGATTAATTATAAACTGTCGGTGGTGAAATATAAATCTGTAGATTAGATGGATCATAGTATGCAATGTAGCAATTAATCAACAGATATATTGTAATTGAAGGTGGTGTTACTTAGACCGACCAGATTTTGAGATTTTAATAATATATATAGAGAGAGATGGTAAATGTACAAATTTGAGCTTAATTTACCAGTTAATTATAATCAAAAGGGTTAATATATGGTATTATAAACTATTTCTTCAAAGAGTTGTTATTTAATTTTAAGATTTTTCTGAACAATTGTTAATATTAATTAAGATTAAATACATTACAAATAGTCAAGTTGTTACGTGCCAATATATAAAAAGGTACAGTTACGTACACGAAGCAAACAAATCCTTATTACATTAAGAAAAATTATGAGCTGCTACTGCTGCCAATTAATTAATTATTAGTATGAGCAAAAATAATAGTGTAGCATGCATTCAAAAAACAAATAATTATTTATTAGTTCGAGCATAATTTAAATAGCATAGCTCATCACCTCATCTTATCAGAGTCTAAGATTCTCCTCTTCACCTAGGCCATGAATTCATCACCTCTTTCCCCACCAACTTTGAAAAGAGAAAAAAAAAAAAAAAAACCAAATAATTATGAGAAACATGGAACAGATAAGTTAAATGGGTTTGGGCTAAAGTTGGCCATTTAACTTCATTAAGTCAAAATAATTAAACAACAATTATAACAATTCGAAAAGTCCGGTTATTCTTCCTTTGAATAGTTAAAAGGCTCAATTCTAAATGGATTTTATCAATGAATTGGGCCTTTCTTTTATAAGCTGCTCTCATTGTCTACAATTCTAATTAAGAATAATAAGATACTCTAATTCAAAATCTTCACATAAAACTCAAAGCCCAAATTAATGATGGATTATAAAATAAGTTACGTGAAAGGGGTATTTCTTAAACCACGGTGTTCAAATTAAGTTCTCAAATCAAATTTTATTCGAAATCAAATTAAGATCGAATAAGTTTTCGAATTCCACCCTGACCAGTGATACCTAGCAAACACACCTTCTAAGTTTGAATTCCATCCAAAACTGAGTCACAAACCCACCAACAGCTTCATGATCAAGAATTAACACTTGGGTTGCTCAACTCCTTATAATTAGTCCTCTACCTTCATTCTTTTCTCAAATCCATTTGGCAGTCATTCTTCTTTTTCTCCCTCATTATTTTCTTATTTCTTCAACAACCCAAATGAATTGTTGCCTAGAAACTTCAAGCCCCATGCAATCTCCCTTGGCTAAGAATCCCTGAACTGAAACCGGGGGTTAAAGACTCGGCTTTGTCAAATTCAAAGCTGGGTCTTCAAGACCTGGTTTCAGACTCTGACTGAGCACCCTGCATGGTGTCCACCTGGCAATTAGCAGCTGATATGGCAGAAAAAATCGGGTGTTCAACACTTGATTCTAAGAAATACACCTTCCACGTAACTAGTTTTTTGAATCCATCATTTAGGCTTGAAATTTTGGGTAATACACCCTTTAGGCAGATTTTCCTGCAATTTCCAGTCAATTTGATTTCCTTTTTCAATCTATTTAGGAGTTTGGAGAAAAAAAGTAGAGAATAGTAAAAGAAAAAATTACATTTATCATTTGTCTTATTGAGAGTTAAAAAAGAGTAAGAGAAATGATACAAATAAATTTTTTGTTAGGAGTTGAGAAGAAAATAGATGGGAGGATATATTATTACATAAATCTTAGATTATGCCCTTAAAATATTTTATTTGGCCATTAATGGATATAAAAGATATAGGTACATTAGTCAATGCAATAACAAATCATAATTTCCTCTACATCCCTGTAAGAAAAATCTCTCAAATCAAAGATTTAGTAACATACCCTCTTTCTCTCTCTCCATGGGGCTATTCCCCTCCATTCAAATGACACAAACACACACTCTTGTTCAACAAATATTATATTTTTAATATTCTAATAAATAACAAATAATGATCAAATTGATAGGGTAATTGCAATATATATCTTATACTAAATTGATAAAATTAATTTTTTTTAAGAACCAAATTGATAGCACCTTATCTTTTAAGTATCAAAATTACAGTTCTATCTTGTACCCAAAAAAAAAAATTATCAGTTCTATCTTGAAATTAAAAGTGATAAGTTTTTTTTTGTCCACCATATAAATTTTACTAATAAACAAAAAAAAATAAGAATTCCAATGCCTCTAAAGCTCCATTTGGATTCATTACATTGGAATTAAACCAATTTAAATCCTACTAAAATAGGAATTCATTAGTCTTACAATATACAAATTAGGATCACAAAAAGAATTACTACTAGAATTGTGTTTCAAGTACTTAATTGTAGTTTTCATCAACTCTAGTAATTTTTAACTGTGGTTGACATAGTCTTCGACGGCTTTTGATGGTGGATTCCATCTTACTTGGGCTTGGTAATTGTTGTCTTCATCTCCAAATGCTTTCAATGGTAGTTGTTGTAATTTTCAGCAGCTTTTGATGGTGATTTCCATCATTTTGAGTTGCTTTTGACAACTTTAAATGGTGTTTTTCAAGAGGATTCTGATAATAATTGTTGTCATTTTAGAGGATCTCAATGATAGGACATAATGGGAATTAAAAAATATTAATATTTTGTACTTTCATAAATTTGATTTAAACAGTAGTTTAGGTTTATTTTAGTCTCACATTATTTAGATGTGACTAGTGAGTTCATTGTACCTATATAAATATAAGTTTCCATTCAAAGAAGTTTCAAATGGGTAGGGTTGGTGGTGAGTGACAAAGGTTCTTGGGCATAGTGGTGATATTAAAACATGTGTGCCATCGAAAGAATTATATTTATTAATTCCATCATAAAATTATTTTGCACTCAGAAAGTGAAAAAAATAATATATTTTATGTCACGTCATCAATTTCCATACAAAATGCTAACAATGGAAGAAATTATAAATTTTTGAAAGTAATGGCATGAAATTGATCGAAAATAATATTTTAGAGGATGAAACTAATAAACATGTGATACTTTAGGGATAATAAATGCTATTTTTTTTATGTTTTTGTAATTGAAAAGAGTGGTGTAGTGGATAATTTTTTAATTAAATTTTATATTATAAAAAGATATTAACAAGACTTTTATTTTTTGTATTAATTTAGTAATATTTTATTATGCTTTGTTTGATTAATTTGGATTATTATATTTATTTAATATTTAATTAATTAATTAAATATTTTTTTAAAAAGAAACCAGAATAGGTCCAATTAGTTTGAAAAAAAAAAGAAAAAAAACTAATAAGGCCCAAAAACTTGTCAAGATACCAAACTAAATCAATTAAAATAAATTTGGTTTGGTTCCGTTGTATTTCCTTTTTTTAGTCGGTCAATTTTACTTTTTAAACAACCAACATTTAAAAAAAAAAGTGTAAAATCAAAATAAAGCTCATCTGTAAATTGACTGCCCATTTGATTTATATTCCAAAACACCAAACGAGCGTTTGAAATTGTCTTTTGAGACCAAGCTATGTTTGATTGGGTCGTGGATGAAACGTTTGGGTCGTTAAAGTTGTTTTTCGATGAATATTATATGATGACTGCATCTCAAACATGCAATGCAATACTTTTAAATTTTATTATAATTTTAAAATATTTTCTAATACGGTTCGCAAGCCATGTATTTGAATATATATATTTTTTAAATCAATGGATCATGTGACATTTGTTTTCTAATATTTAATATTTTTTTTTCACTTTCTTATTTATGGTTATAAATACAATCTACTACTTTTATTTTTCTCTACAATTTCACTTTTTAATATTACCATGTCATTTTTTTATAATTTACATAGCAAAACAAAAAAAGCAATATCTTAAACTATGTTTTACAACTGTTAGTTTTTAAGATCAACCAAAACAATATAAAAATATAAATAAAAAAATTAATTGTAACCAAATTGCATTGCATACCACAGTGTCAATCAAAAGTCCAAACTAGTAGCCAAAAAAAAATGAAAGTTGACATTTCACTAACGTGCGCCGATGATGTTCAGTGCTCACAATAAGAGGCTGCACACAATTCGGTTAAAATAAGCATATTCTGTGTCTTTGTTCCGTCATTGTCATATATCGCTTTGATTTTCTGTTCGTTCGCTGGTTGTTGTGTTTGTTTTCAATTTTGGTAATCACTGTGGTTATCCCTAATTATGTCTGCACTTTATAGTCGTAGCTGGTAATTACCAAATGAGATCAACTTCTTTATAAGGAGGAGGAAGAATATCAATATCCAATCGGCATCTCTCTCTTTCATTTTTTATTTTTTTTTTCTTTTTGAGTCCGTTACTGATCGTCTTGCCCTTTTCCTCTTTGTCCATCGGTCTCAGCGCTAGAGATACAAGTTCACTCACAATTCCTGAGAAAATCTAAATTCAGTTTCCTGAATAGTCGTTTTGGAGGTTCATATGGATCTATGGGCCTTCCAAGTCAAAAACGCCACTCGAAGTCCTCTTTTGATGAAAAATACATTTCCTGAGATACCCATTTCCTGGAATTTGGGAAAGATGAGAACTTCTTCCAGAGTTGAAGTTGGAAAGCTGTTTGAGATCAGAGTATTGAGGCGCAAGGTTAGCTCTAAAGGGTATCAGTCATTTGCTGTGCGAGCTATGGGGAAGAAAAATCAAGACAATTCTCCGGGTATGTGACTTTAGTCAAAATTTGCCTGCCGTTCATATGAATTTCGCTTTCTTGGATTTTTTTCTAGTCCTCATCTGATGCCCTGTCTAGGTTAGGATTTTCTTTTGAAAATTTGACATTTCAATACATTGGTGTAAAATTTGACTTTTTTCTCTTCTTGGCTGCTGAAAAGCCGTGGAAAAAGGAATTACAGTGATTAATTAAAGAGATGAGTTCACGTTGAAGCTTGGATGATTGTCATCTGTGGAAAATTCCATATTATTTTTTATTCCTGTTTTAAAGAGTCCAATGGAAGAAGTTGAAGTTTTCCAAGTAGTTTATAAATGTTTCTCTCCTGTCAAACAAAGCTTCAGGGATACATAACACAATTTTTAATTTTTGGTTTCTTTATGGGTCATGGAAGCTTATTGTAACCCTCAGGAAACTGATAGCAGAACCATGTGCTTGTCAAAAGCTTCTTAAATGTGATGAAAGCATCCATTCACGTGGTTTGGGACATAATAGGGGTCTTAAGGGGTTGTAGGGAACGCTATTAGTTCTACCATCGAGGAAGATCATGAAAGTCAAACCTGTATCTTTTTTCTTTTCTTTTTTTCTTTTTCTTCTTTTTTCTATTAAAGGTTTTAAAGAGCCGGGAATTTATGACCCTGATCAACAAAGCCTTACAAACCTGTTCATGATAAATAGGTTGAGGTTTTCATGGTTGCTTAGATTTTTAAATTGGTTTTACAGTTGAACCTAGTGTCCTAGACAGTAAATGCATTAATACAATAATCAAAATCTTCATTGTTTTGTCTCCATGTCTACAAATACTACTTATAAAAAATGTGGAACATGGTCCCACGAGATCAAGGATCTTAAGTTGCCTGGTTCATTTGCTTTATTTACACTTTGTTCTTTTCTTAAAAGATACTTAGGCAGTTATGCTCTTTCTGTTCACTTCTTTTACATGTGATACACACAGAGATACTCATATTATCATCTTTTATTAATTTATGTACTGTATGGACATCTATTTCTTCTTTGTCAATTCTATTTCATTTGAAAACGGGTTTTCTTTAAGGCTAATGGTCACATTTCCCTGTTGAATATATAGTTACTTCACATGCTATGCCTTTTAGATTTAACACTATTACAATTACACTGTAATGAATATGCACTTTTTTTATTTCCCATGAATGGTTCAACCAAGCTAATGTTGTTTAATAATAGTATTCACGTCTTTTCTTTTTCATGGGGGGGAAGTGCTTGAGAATGATATGATTGCAATGGGCATCACTAAAAGTGATGCCTTGGATCGATGCAAATGGAGAAAAGAATTCATATAGCCGTCCTCAACTAGTTTGGGATTTAAGACTTAATTGAGTTGAGTTGAGTTTAAAACATTATCCTTCGTTAATTATGAACTTGTCCTTACTCATTATCTATGCATATAGCAAAGACTATTTCCTAAATGTACTACTGCTTTGTTATTGTGGATCACAAAATTAGCCAAATACATATTACTCTTACCAAATCTTGTATATGCTTAGGGCATTCTGATCTATCTACTTCAGGAAGATATTGTGCTTGGGGAACCATTGGATAAATATCAATGTTGACTGTGTCTGTCTACAATTGGGAAGCTAGCTCCTTATTAATGCTCTGGTGGTAATGTAAGCTCCATAGTATTTGTTATTGGTCAAGATGTTTTAGCTGATAATTTTCCACAAAAATGTCATTCCCTTTTTCAACAACCTGGCCTTTTATGATATATATGTCAGAAAAATATTATGGAAATGTTTCGTATGTCCAAGAAGTTTGACAAGTTCCTTTGTTATGGGAATAGTATATTCTGAAAATGATAAGGGTCAAATTAAAGGGGATTTTCGTCTTGACGTATTAGTTGCTTTTTCAAATCTTAACATTTTAACCATTTAAAGGTACATTAGTAACATTACTTAACATTTCGTGTAGTTTTTTCTTTTTTCTTATGCTTTGTTTTGAAATGAGCTATCACGGTCATAGTAAAAACATGTTATAATTACCATCTGAGTAGTAATTATAGTGTTTTTCTTCTTGATGTTTCTGTTGAACACTGTCAATTTATTCTCATGCCTTGGGAAGGCCTATGTTGGCTTTTTCAGTGAAGTAGTGAATGAACTTGCCCATTTAATGACTGCATACTTTTTGTTTATTCTGATAGAGTTTAAATTGCATGAAATGATACATGTATTCACTCTTGTTAGTATGAGAGCAGACAAAATATCATGACGTAGAAAACAACTTAAGGGTTTTTTCCTTATTAAACATTACTCTGTTGCTTGGAGTATTTGCCATTGGCTTTTAGACTTCTTTGGTAAGAAATGGATTTAAGAGTTAGGAGGACTTGTTGAAGGTTAAAGGTTTTGGAAGAAAGAAAGGGAGCAAGCTTCTTCAGATATCTCCCATGTTTGTGGTTATTTGGTGTCTCTCAAAGCAGGTGGAACTCTGAGATTTTCAAGCATCAGCTTCTCATGCTACAGCTTTTTATGGAAAAAAATGGCCGTTTGATTTCCCTGGCTTCTTTTTGGTACTCTTTTTTGGGCTTCTTTAGTGCTATTTTTTTTGGAATTCAGTGAGGAAGTATAACCAAAACATTTGAAGAAAACATAAATGAGTTCTCAAGGTTGGAAAATGTTTTAAGCTTTTTGAATTGTAAGGGGTTAAGGGGGTGCTTTTAAAGACAGAAGCGTCAAATTGAGAAAACATAAATGATATTGTGGAATGGTTAGAGAGGTTGGGATTGTGGAGTTTGAATGCTAAAATTGTAGTACTTACTTTTTTTTTTTTTTTATAAAAAAAAGTAAGAAAATGAATTATGAAG
The DNA here is from genome assembly GCA_029379385.1 of Quillaja saponaria. NCBI lineage: Eukaryota > Viridiplantae > Streptophyta > Magnoliopsida > Fabales > Quillajaceae > Quillaja > Quillaja saponaria. Next base: position 18,842,840 of record CM055605.1, on the reverse strand, counting down.
CTATCCATGAAGAAATCCAAGAAATTAGTTTCAGAAAGAAAATTAAGATTCCATACTTTTGGAAGTACGTATTAATTTATATATTTTAGCACGGACTAACAAAACAATTGAGGCAAAATTAAAATCTCTATAAGTCTACAAAATCCTTATATACATGATGTTCGTAGTGTAACCCATGTTACATATGAACAACCCTACTCCGTAAACTAAAAGCCCAAAATATATTTCTTAAATATTAAAAATGTAAATTGAAATTCACTTATGACTTATGAGTTATTTTCCTTTCTTCGGTATAAAAGGAAAGATAACTTAAAAGTAATCGACTTTTCTCATGAAAAGCTTCACAAGAATTTGTTATTTTGGATAAGAGGGTACTTTCTGAAGGTTTAAGGGTGTGGAAAGAAGGAGTAATTTGTACAGTGATGGAAATAGGTGTGAGAGGAGTCCTCCTCCTGCTACAAATTCTTCTAGCATGTGGATTCCTGCCATAAATGAATATGGAACAAAAAACTATTATTTCACTTAAAAATGCACCCTGAGCCCCTGTTGTAGACTTTTTCAATACTCGAACAGACCAGACTCTTTAAAGAACTATATTTAACTGACTGCTGTCATTGACTACATTCTTGATTACTTGATGTGTGAGTTTGAAGAACCAAAGCTTAGCTAGTTAACTCTTTGGAATAACTGAACCAAGACTGTTATAATAGACGAATATGTCTATGATACTAATTATATTCTAGAATATCTGATACCAAACTGATACAGCCCTGGAAATTTTTCTTGGGCTGCATCATGATTGTGAAGATGGGGAAATATAGACATGGAATAAAAGTGTATGAGCTATTGAGATATATTGACTGCATATTAGAACGGTATCAATGAGCTATTGAGATATATTGACTGCATATTAGAACGGTATCAAATTATGATTCTTTCCCGGAGTAGGAACTTCACTTAGTGTTTATTACTTTCTAAAGAAAATGTTTAATTATGATTGTATTCTTAGAATGTGATGCAGAGAAAAATCATTATGTGTGGCAATGCTGATAATTACAGGTAATGGTGACCAGTCTAAGCCAGAATGGAGATGGAATCAGAGGAAACAATTCTTCTGATGGCAAAAAATCTAATGACTCCTCTGCTGAACAATCTCATCATATTAATTTGGATTGGAGAGAATTCAGAGCAAAGCTATTTAGAGATGAACAGGTGATGTATCTGTTTTTGAGCAGGATATATAGCTGTCATAATCTTCTTCCCTGTCTTTCTGATCGCCCTTTTATGTCCATTTTCACTTGAGTAGATATCCAGGTTCAGTGGTTTAACAATCGTATGGAAGTTTTATCATGTTTTCTGTAAACTCTTCATTGAGCTTTGTGCCTGTTAGAGAAATATACTAGTTGGGGGAGATTTGATCTGTTTTTTATGACGATTTTCTGAAAGCAAGATCTGCACTATGCTCTTTCAGGAGTAAATTTTCTTTCTGCTCATAATTTGAATTTCCCTGGGTTGACTCTAATATCTAGAATATGTTTGTGATTATGATGCACAGTTGGTAGTGAGGTTTGACCCTGCTGAGTGAGCTCCACCCATATATTCCTTCAGATTTCATATCTTGATTTGACCGGTTTAATCTCGTTGAAATAATTTTTCTTGGTATGGAATCTCATATTTGGTAATTACACTTATTTGACAAGCAATAATGATTAAGTATTGAAACTTATGGTCTTTTGACTGTAAATCTTCTCACTTCAATAACAGGAAGAAAAAACAGACTCTGACACCCATAACCAAGGTGACAAACTACAAAGTTCCAAATCTCCGAGCCGAAAGTGGGCTCATCCTATTCCCGTACCTGAGACTGGCTGTGTTCTTGTTGCCACTGAAAAGCTTGATGGGGTTCGTACCTTTGAAAGAACAGTTGTTCTTCTTCTTAGATCTGGAACTAGGCACCCACAAGAAGGGCCGTTTGGAGTTGTCATCAACCGCCCACTTCACAAAAAGATTAAACACTTGAAACCTACTAATCTTGATCTGGCAACCACTTTCTCTGATTGTTCTTTGCATTTTGGTGGGCCTCTTGAAGCAAGCATGTTTTTGTTAAAAACAAGGGAGAATTCAAAGCTTCCTGGATTTGAAGAGGTTTTCCCTGGGTTGTCATTTGGGGCTCGGAACAATTTGGATGATGCTGCCGCACTTGTAAAGAAGGGAGTTCTCAACCCACAGGATTTCAGATTCTTCGTCGGTTATGCTGGCTGGCAACTGGATCAGTTGAGGGAGGAGATTGAGTCAGATTATTGGTATGTGGCAGCATGTAGCTCAAATTTGATTTGTGCGGGTTCATCAGATTCTTCTTCAGAAGGTTTGTGGCAAGAGATTTTACAACTAATGGGTGGTCACTACTCAGAATTGAGCCGGAAGCCTAAGCAAGATATGTAGTTGTTCGTGTCTGGTGTTCACAAATCCAATGACTTGCATAGAAAAATGAAGCATTGCTTCTTGTGAAGCCAAATGTACAGAAATCTGCTCCGACGTCAAATAAGTAGATCATTTTCTCCTTCTGCCACCTTGTTCTGCTTATGAAAAGAAATCTGGTTTATTGTTCTTGTATGTAGTTATGCTTTTTAGTTTACCTTGATCGAAGTTATAAAATTAAAGCTCCCTGTTTAATGTTCTTGCCTCATTCTAGGGAAAAAGAATTGAAGCTCTGTTTTATATTTATTCAGAAGTATCTAATGGTAAGACAACCATAATTCATAACTGATGTTTGTGACATCCTTATATTATTTACTGGCATGCTGCATGTATTTTGTCCTAATCAAAGGTTGTCTTCAGGAATTATGACATTTGGGATTATGTGACATTTGGGATTATGTCATTTTTGGGATCTTGGGAGGGCTGGAGCTGGAGCTTTGTTTGGACTCCATCCACTTGTAAACAGTTAAATCGAAGGCAGCACTAAAGGCAAAATTAGCAAATTGAGCATGTTACTATACTAGGGGAATTGACTATAGTTGGCACATTTTTTTTATTGGTAGTGCACATTTTTTTAGTGATATAAATGTGATAATTTGTAAAAAGACATGCTCGTGACACTCTGACGTTGGCACTTGATGTTGCTTAAATCCTAGAAATGATTGCCAATTGCCATGGCTTCGCAGCTATCAAGAAGAGGGGTGCCGATCAGAAGAATCTTGCCATGCCAATTGCATCATCCGACCAAAATAAAAATCTCAATTGAAGGCGCCAACGTTCTTGAAAACCCATTGTTGTTTCAGTAAAGTCTATTAGTGGCATGTTTGCTCTTTTTCTTCATCACTTAAATAGTCCTCGATTCAGGTACAAAATATTATCATTAACTCAACATAGTTAAAAGAGAACCAGCTAGCTCTGAGTTGGAGTGGCATTTCACTCCGTTGAGTCTCATATCCCTTAACCAATTCCTGCAGAGCACTCCTACTGCTGACTTTCATGTGAGTAGCATAGTGTGTGTTCATTTTTTTATTTTTTTTTTTCTTTACAGATGGTCAGAACTTCATCTTAGTTCAAATTCTATTGAGACTTGGCTATAGTTTTCCTTGCGATCGTCCAAGACGAGATGGTACTTGTTATATTTTGGCTTGGGAATTGAATTGTTACAATTGATATTCGATCGAAATTGGTTATTGGGTAGTAAAAATTGTAGTAGGCTTGCTAGATAAAATGATTGTTGCTATCAACTCCAATAACGAATCATTAATTTAACTGAATAACTAACTAAAATACATAGACATTCCAATGTATGCTATAAAGACCCAATATGTAGTTTTAACTATGTATGGTTATTTTGTTTAGTATTAGTAATACTAATAAAGAAAATAACACACTTATACCTAACAAGGTTAAAAGATTACCTAAAAATATTATGTGCAGTATTTTATTACTGTCACTTGTTTTGAAACTTACAATACTTTCGTATTCTTATGAATCTTAATAAGATGCTGAGAGTATCTCTTTACCTAATTTCTACACGACATTTCATGATTGATTATACTTGTCTTAACCTAACACCTTACGACACGAGTTTACGAAAGCCATACACCATGTCCGTGTTTCCAAAAATCTGATACAAATCCAATATAACACCTATGAGTATAGTACCTAATTTTGAAAAAGTCACTTCCAAATTTTAAACAATTAGATTTGGAGTCAGTACACAAATTTAAGGTCATTTCTTTCATTTGCTCTCTATTTCTGAGTTTGTAAATTATATGGAGAGATTGTTTCTGATACAATATAAAATTTGAATCAATAACTTCAGGTCGAAAATATGCATATATTGTTGGGTAAAAAAGTGTGACATGGGAGGTTGACGAAATGTCAAGGTTATATGCTATGAATCATGTTATTTGTTTCCAGTTTTATTGTATCTGGCATCCAAGAGAGCTAATCTCAGATAAAATACTTTCTTGCTAAGTTGCTTCCTCATCCCGTATGTTGGAGGATATTTTGGTAAAATTAACTGATGGACCACAAGAGAGGGGTTTTGCTGTGAATAACTGTTCGTGGGGATTAATAAGATATACTCTATATATTAATTTATTAGGTTTGAATTCCTTTGCAGACTTAATTTTTTATAATTATTCATAGTCTCAACATAAATTGTATATTATTGATAGGGATCAAAGAAGTAATTTGTCAATATTCGTGTAAGCTAGACCAAAATCACTTAATAACTAAATAAAAAAAAAGCTAATAAATAAATAAAAAAAGCCTAAATAAGTATTTGGACCATGCATAACTATTTATGTTTTAACTTCTCTTCTTGTAAATTTCTATTTGATTGTTTTTCTACTAAATATTTAGAGTTTCAGGAAGTGTTTGTACTCTATAGATATCAGAGCCAGATTATTGATCAACAAGTCTAAGGGGAGATCCATAAAATTAATCAGCTGCAAGGGGGAAGGAAATGAAGGAGTAACAAGAGAAAAGGGAAGAAAGAATGAGATTGCAAATGATGGTAATTTCATCTGCAAACATCTCCATCTCTTCTTGCTAATAAAAACATCATATCTTTGTTAATTTTATCTTAAAATATTTTTTTCTGTTAATTTTTTACCAAATTATTTTAATCATTTGTAATATTTTTTCAGTTTATAATATTTTATATAAAAATTGCTAGCATAAAATAGAATTTATTTTAATCACATGTGTATTAAGTGACAAATAAATATATAATTGTAAAATAAAAAAATATAAGTGTCTGAGTTTGAAAATAATATAAATATTGTTTTGGATTGGGATCTGGCATTTGTATACGTGGCAGTTGATTTCTGTGGTAGACATTAAGGCTAATTTAGGAATCTACATGTCGGGTGGCCCTTTCTCCCTCTCTTTCTCCAGAAAATTCCTTTCCACACATACTTGTTCTCTAGTTCTCTTCCTTCGTCTCACAAATCTCCCTCTCCTTTTAAGGACCGCAGATACAAATCTGTTGCCTCCTGTCTTTCTTTTCATATAAAAGAAACCAATTTTCAAAATCTTCCCGCTCCAAACACAATCTTTCTCGCTCAATTTTTCTCTGCAATTCTCGCCTATACTCATCCAAAACCCTAGCTTTCAAAACTCTTTATCTTTTTCTCTACCTCTTATGCGAATCACCATCAGATTCTTGTTATCCTCCATTCTTATTTTGTATTCAATCCCTCTTTCTATCGATCTCTCCTTTGCTTATTCCATCCGTCGGTTCGTCGTTTGTCGTTTGGTTGCTGCCTGAACTGCTGTGTTTGACTTTTGACTTTAGGGTTTGTGGAGGCTTCCATTGGCGCGTACAAAATATGAGCATAAACTCACCCGAGCACCCTTAGTTTGTGGAGGGTTTGAGTTTCCTGTTGGGTAAACTAGTGTGTTTGAGGGAGTCCAGTTTATTGATATTTTCCAACATTAGTCATCATCATCAGGTGACTAAGTGACTTGCTGCTGAAGTTTGCCACTTTAGCCTCTTCTGCGATTCCTGGTTCCCCTCTAAAACCGGTGACTAGTTTACTTAACTGCTCACCATGATTAGTTTCGTTTCCTTATTTCTTTTAGTATTTTAATCCTCTTTAGTTGAGATTTTGAAAAAAAAAAAAAAAAAAAAAACAAAATATTAGTCACAAAGGCTGACAAAAAAGTGAAACTTATTGTGCTTTTCCTCAATATTCTACCCACGATAATGATCATATTCACTTTCAAAACTGCAAAGGGAAGTTACAGGGACAGTCTCCCACCTGATAATGGTTTGTCATGACTTAGACTAATGAATGTCTTTCTTTGCTATAAATGTATAAATAAACGAGTCATATGGAGGAATTGGGTTGCCCACTGACAGTCATTGTTGTCCTTGTTCCATAGAGTGTCCCCAGTTGACATAGCTTCTTTTGGAGTAGTGCTATTTGCATACCTGTTTATGCACTTCTCCTGCACACATGCCTTGGTAATTTGAACAAATCACTGTTCTATACGTTCAATATGTCTCCCACCTGAAATTGGTATGACTTAGACCTAGTATTTGGTATGATCTCTCTGGTTTCACAGTGATGTATTCTAGAATTTTTGTCTCTCTGTTAGTATTTTAATTGGCATCATTAAAGTAAGTCTGTGGTACATTGTTAGGATTTGAGGGTTTATGTTCCTGATAAGTGCTTGTGCCCCTTTTGCACTTTACTTTTTTCCTTCTTTTTGCCTGACCTTTGTGCCACTGCTAAGCTCTATGTTAATTCATATCACCAAAAAAAGTTCTTTGTCTTCTAAAACTTACTAATTGTCAAGGTGATTGTATTCTGGCGGTGCTTCCTGAAAATATTTATGATTATGATTCATATCTTGTAAGAACTGAATGCAGCAAGTCTGATGAATAGATTCTTGAACATTTTCTGTTAGGTTGCGTATTCCCTTGCATCTATTTTTACCGGTGTATTTTTTTCATTTTATGTTATGTAGTTGCTTGTCAGTAGTTGCCAACCCCAACTAGTTTGGGATTTAAGGTTTAGGTGAGTTGAGTTGTCTGTCCGTAGTTGCACGTGTTAATTAATAATTTCTGTTCATATATAAGTACTAATTATGTTATTGCTTTGACAAGAGATTGTTATAAAAGCAATGACAAAATAAAACCCAAAAAAAATAAAATAAAAACTCTTTGTCTTTCTCTGCCTCTTTGGCTGTTGTCTTTTTGCATTAACCAGTGCCACTGTTCTGACTGACAACATAATTTACACGATGCTCATACGTTGATTGACTGTTTATACAGAAGCTGGTAGGATACAAGCAGTTAGGTGAAGAGATCTTGAAGTCTGTAGATTCCAAAGTCCAAAGTTCTTGCTGCGATATGAATTGAAGTAATTTGATGTGGCTAGTGAAACACAGTATTTGTTGATATGTAGGTGATGCCGGACAGTAGGGGAAAATAGGGATATGAGGGAAATTGAGAGAAAAGAAGGGGAATAGGTAGGAAAGCAAGAAAAAGAGAGAATTAGACGAAACTAGGGTTTGGAAAACTTGCAAACATGCAATCAATATTCAATTTGTCAAAGGATTCTAAACAAATCTATACCAAGCTTTTATGTAGGCTTTACATAATACCCTAGGATGTAAACGTAAAACGTAAAAAACATAACTAATAATGTGAACTAAATAATACTAATTATCCTAAATTCTAAAATTACATCATAAAACATAAAATAAAATACAATTAATATTAAATAAAACTCCCAAATGATCCATATTGTGTTGTCCATCAGTAAGAGTTCCTTATTTCAATCCAACCTATATAATAGAGGAGGATAATTAAAGTGTCTAGTTTTGGTGTCAGTGAGACATGGTATTTATTGATCTATGTCGTGTGATTAAGGTTTAAACTATAAACATCAATTTAAAAAAAATACTTGAATTTATTTCAATAAAGAATTATGAATTTCATGATCCTCAAAATGGTTAAGTGATGGTGGTTTTGATATTTACTTGAGTTGTGGCACATTAAGCCTGAAAGGAACAAATTTTCTCATTCTTGCAATACTTAGGATCAGTACAGTCAATGTTACTAATCCTAGCTCACCTTCTCAACAGGTTTCCATTCTCGAGGAAGGAGATCCAGTTTGTGATTACATTTTTAAATGAATTCCTCTCACTCAATCTCTTTCTATATTTTATTCTTTTTTGTCTCAACTATTTTGACTTTTTTTGGGTTTTCAGAATGTGGGATTGGGTTTTGATGATTTAGGGCTGTTGAATCTTGATGATTGAATTATTGAATGTTGGAAACTGAATTATTGTACAATCACATAGTAACACTATTTGTATGTTTGAATCTTTGTTTCACTGATTGTTCATCTTTCTCTCTTTCTCAGTTTGGGCATCTGCCCCTTTCAATCACTTGAGCTGGAGGCCTGTGGCATGATCATCACAGAATTTCTGTTGATACTCTGAATTATCAGACTGTTTCTTACAACACAATCCAAACAAGCCACTTTCGATCAAAACTACTGAATCTCCTTAGTACAGGTGTGTTTTGGATATATGTTGAACGATACCAAGAAACTGGATGATATCGTATGACAGACTACGATATTTCAAGATGTATATTAGTTTTAAAATTAAGAGATCCGAATCATTTTCATATGAATATAAATACCCAGGAATTATCCGATCTTTAATTTTCTGCTTACATTGGTTTGTAGTTTGCTACTTTGCTTCAAATTTATTCCCCAAAAAGAATGTATCTCTTTGTAGCTGATTCTTAATTCTTCAAAAATATATAATTAGATAATTTAAGCTGAAGAATCTCGTGAATATTTTATTTGAGAAGGGTCTATCCTTGAACTAATCTAATGGTTCCCTGCAAAATTGATTTTTTGGTTTCATTAATTTTGTGCAATGCTTTCTGAAACGCAAAAAAGGGTCTTAGTACTGATGCCTTTCTTATATGTATTATTTTTGTTATTTTAGATCACAAAGTGTTGTCTTTCGATTGTGGGTTAGTGGCTGAAGCTTACTGTATTAAATAGGAATGGCAGATCAGGGATTGGAAGGCAGCCAGCCAGTAGATCTCAAGAAGCATCCTTCTGGGATCGTACCTACCCTCCAGTGAGTTCCCGTTTCTCAACGGTTTTTTCCATAACCATATCAATTGATGGATGCTGATGGATTAGATAAGATACTTATATGTATTTGTTTACAAAAGAATATGGACTCTTCATATAAAAATTACCTGAAAATGCCATACAACTAGACCATACTCAACATACTTTCAACTTATAAGACTCTATGTCTAAAGCCCATAAATGTTTCAAGTTGAGCAGTAAAAGATCAGGACCATAATAGAAGGAGGAAAAAAAATGTACTCTTTTGTAACATAAGCACAATCAAAACGAACAAAGTAAAGCCAAACTCCTAATACTAAGAAACCAAGTACCACAATTTTGAACTTCATTTGCAAAACTAACTATCAAAACATATGTATCCAAAGTAATAATCTCAAACCTAGAGTAAGCTATATCTTCTACAAACAAACAAAACCAAAAACCTTACAAACCCATCATAGGAATCCACACCTGATCGTATAAAACATATACCCATAACAAAATTAAAGAGGACATTCAAACCAAAAAAAAAAAAAAAAAGGACATTTGCTAAGTTTGAACAATCCCTTGGAACCTATGATTGAAACTGAAACGATGTATCTTTCATCAGAGAAGATGACTAGATTGTAGCAGTGGAGTACTCTTTCCTTCTTGCGCCTCTCCTTCCGGCAAAGCCTTGTGTGTTCTTCAATTGGAGTCTTGAGTCTGAGAGAGAAGGAGATTAAAAGCACAGTTAGCGATTTTGACGTTGTATGCTTCTTTTCTCTTTTCTCATTTTAGATTTGTTTTAAAATTCAAACGAGCTGGGTTTATGAAAACATGCTGGTCGAACTGGTTGAGCGGGTCTGAACGGGCCAACCGTTCCTTTGGGTATTGGGCATGACTCGGCCCGGGCTGCTGTCCGAACGGTTGACCTGCCCGGGTCAATCCAGGTCTTAAAACATTGGTACACAACCCACTTGTGCAAAAAGCAAAACTACTAATTACAATTCATCCGATCTAAGAAATCTATGAAAGACCCAAGGCAGTGAAAAGAAGGCTGAATAGTCATCCATTGGAACCACACAAAGTTTTAAAAAGTGCTAGACTCAATTAGGTGATAAGGGCTTCTATTGCCTAGGCACAAGGTGCAAGCGCACTCCTAGGCGCACTTAAGTAAAGAAAATTAAAATATTCTTAAGAGAAGATATATATAATGATAGTGAGAATGTGAGATTTAACTTAATATATATGTATATATCACAAAAAACATTGTATTAAAGATTTAAAGCTTATGGAATTATACATGAGCCATTTCAAACTCCAAGCAAGTTGAAACAAGAAAGTAAACATAAAATTCAGATGCAAGCATCTTTTAAAAAACAATTCTTTCTCCTACTCATGAGTTGCTTATTTTCTCATCCTCATCAATACCTAGTAGGACCAACATCACCTCAATCGCCATCACTAGAATTGTAACCTTCATCATCTTCTTCTAATAACTCCTATGCTCATGTGCATGGTTCTTGATAGTAGAACTTGAACCCATAAATGTTCTTGACGTAGCTCTTGTGTTAAATCTTTTTAAACCCTAGATATTATTATTATTATTATTTTTGGAAAGAATAAGGTCTTGTGGTTTTTATAAGTAGAAGGACTTGAGGTTGTATGGCTTTTGTAAATTGTACACCATTTATATATTTACTCTCTATATATTATTATGATCCAAACAAACAAAACCCTGAAAAAAAAAGAAAAAAGAAAAAAAAAAAAAAAAAACTGTAACCATATAAATAAAAAGGTTCACTTCAGTTTTTCCAAACACTTCTCCTATGTTTGATGGTTGTTGTGGATTTACTTGTGCGTGTATGTTGGACAAATGAACCAAAGTCATCCTTTCTTGGATTTGATTTATTTTGGTCTACATATCTTTGTCATATCATTGGTGATGGTTATTGTATGTAACCTGCAAGAGCGCTCTTTCAGTTCAGGTCAAAATTGCCATCCGGGCTTAGCTTAAGTGTTAAGGGTGGTTGGGGTTTGGGTAGAGGGCAGGTCATGGGTTCAATCATTTTTCCGATGTACACAAAAAAATCAGCTATTGATTTCTCTACATTTTTAGATGCATGCATTGTCATATTTGTAGTGGGTGGAAAGTATTCCAATTTGATGGAATAGAGGTGTGGTAGATTAAGAATAAATATCATAAAATGAAGTTTCTGGTATTTGGTATGATGTTCTAGAGGGATATCTTCATGATTAATTGAAAATGATTCTCTTAAGAATCTCCAATATCTCTATTTGTCAATGGAGAAAGTCATTTTCCAGAAGTGCTTCAATGTCATTTACAACTTTAATTCAACCACTAAGCATTTTCTGGCATACGTTACTTAACAGCCATCTCCTTGCTACCATTGGCTAAGTTTTTTGGGCTCCCAACCATTGAATAACATCTGGTGTGGGATATGGAAATTCTTGTTAATCTAGGATAGGAGACACCAATAATTGAACATAGAAGAATGCATGTGCTTATTAATAGAGGAATTTCAATTCTAAATTAAGGCCCAGAAATAGTTATACATGATATTGGTTTTAGCAAAAAGAATATATAATATTTATTAAAATATTTACCACTACAAAGGCATGGAAAAAGAGACTTCTTATACTTTTTGTTGTCAAGAACATTGTAATAATGATAAGTGTTCCATGTGCCAAAAGCACGTATATGAGCTGTAGAGTCATCTGGTAACAACTGCTTTCATATAGCTACCTTTTAGCAGTGTCTTTGCTCCCTAGCTGCCAATATTGAATTAGTGTCAGATAATTTATTCTTTCCATTTGGCTCATGTCTTTCACATTTGATTGATATTGGCTTGAAGGGTTAAAAGTTGTTCAAAACAATGAAAAGTTGTAAGAAACCATGTCATTTTTTTATAGTTCGTTCTACTTTTTGGTAGTTAATTTTTTTTCCCAGAATAAATTAAACGTATACTCTACTGTTCCTGTATTCTTCTCAAAAAGTTATTTTTTTATTTTTTTTATAGCACTATGCTTCCCTGACCATGTATATATGCATATATTTTTATATTAGGTTCAACTATTGAAAGTTTGCAATTTTTTCCTGACATTGAACAGAGGTCGCGTCATTGCCAAATGACTTTCTATTTGATTTAGATTTGTTCTGTAAGTCCTTTATATGAATATGTCATTCCATTAGATTGAAAGTTGTCCTGGAAATTCTCCATATGAACATGCCAATATATGAGTTATGACTGATGAAATCTCTGAAAATTTGACCACTTACTATCACTTATGAAAATTTCATCCTTGTGTGATACTACATTCTAGAGGTGGTTGTGATTTCGCTTACTGAATAACAGTGCAATAAAATATGTGAAAAGCTTACTTTGTTGTGAATCTTGTGATTCAACTTCCTAATCTCGGGGTAAAGAATGGGGAACTGAATTACATAAGGTTAACATTGTTTGTGTCATGAAATTAAACACTATTATTTCAATAGTTTTTTTTTTATAAGTAAATATAGGTTTCAATAGGTTAACCTATCAATACAGATTTCACACACACACAATCATTTTATAATTCAGACTGATAAATCCTTGAAGCAGGTGGATTATGCAATATACTCAACTAAGTGAATATGTCATCCCATCTCTGCATTCCTTCTTAGATTGATATCTTTTTCTTTTTGTTTCTTATGTTTGTTTTAATTTCTTTATTATTCCTTTCAAAGTAAATTGGAAACTTCTGCTCATCTGAATGTTGTAACCTGTGCATTGTGGGAAGACTTGTTTCTATTATATGGATTACCACTTAAGCTAACAATCTGCACTTCATACTTCAGGAACATTGTGTCAACAGTGAATCTTGATTGTAAATTGGATCTCAAAGCCATTGCCCTCCAAGCTCGTAATGCAGAATACAATCCCAAGGCAAGTGTTTTTTTTTTAATTTTTTTAATTTATTTTAATTTTTCTTCACCAGTGAAGTTTGCTTGGTATAAATTTTTTAAATCCATAGATTCAGAAGTATCCATGACATGCACATACATGTGTTAAAAAGTTAAAAAATAAATAAATAGTAGATGATAGAGAAACATGGAAAGTGCGAGTGGAAGAGTGGGAAACGAAAAAGGTCTGTTAAGGAGGGCCATGATTAAGTTTTTTTTGATAATAAGGAAGTTAATAATGTATTCATAAGATGCAAATGGAAGATAGCCAACAAAAAATCATTTTTTGTGGGAAAAAAAGGGAATATTGAGAACTTTGAAGCATGGATAAGTGCATAACTGAGCTGTAATTGTCGGATATGTATTTGACACGAATACACCTGGATACGTACAAAAATTAAAAGTTTAATTTTTGTATTTTAAAATTTTAGTTGCGGCTCATATATGGCTTGGATATGTTGCAAATATGGCTGAGATACACCTAGATGGGCTGGATGCCTGCTTAGACTAACCTGGGTTTTTGGTTGATTTGTTTATGTTTTTTGTGTCTGACTCTAATTCTCAATTACAACACAAGCGTTCCAAAATCAGAGATTTTCAAAGAACCAACTCCAATTATCTTCTCAAAGCATCAAAACACCATCAAGAGAGAGATCGATAGACAGGGAGCATAGTTGTCCAAGCGTGAATCGTATCATGAATTAAAATCATATTTTTATGAATTGTGACCTGTGAATTGTATTTAAAGTTAATTTTCTGAAAAGTATATAAAATAATAAATAAATATGTTAAGAACAAAATATATGAGAAAATTATTCATCTTGGCACAGAAAACCAACTAATAACAATGACATGATAACTGATTACATCATAAAGACAAAATATAGTTTTATTAATCAATATTCTGTGTCTACCTCATAAATTTACCGAAAATAAACTTTTGATCAGCAAGTGTATGTATTTAAAAGTCATGATAACAAAAAGCATATAAGAGAAGTAGATAGCCATCATAATGAAACAAAAATCATCATCAAAAGCCACATGATTTGAGTTTTGAAGGATGGATAATTGAAGAGAAGTTTAGGAGGTTATTAATTTGTATTTTTCTTTAACAATTTTTTTATAATTTTTTTTTCTGAAAGTATTAAATGTGATATTTGGTCTTTTTGATTGGCAAAACCCAATCCGTCCAAGTTAGATAATCAATTTGACGCTGTAGGAAGCGTCATAGGATTGAAGCATAGGATTGATTTTCATGGAAGCCTAAGTTTCTTAAAGGGAAACAATGGAAAACTTCTTTTGGGATGCTAAAAGAAGCAAACCCCTAGTTTTGAAAAGCCAAAGGCTGATTTCATATAATTAATCCAAATATCACATATTACAGAGCTACCATAAGGCTCTCATCTATAGGGATACAATACCCCCAAAAACCTTAATAAAACTTAATCATGACCCTTGATTTAATCTAATCCTAGCTGTACATAACAAATAACTACAAACAATATAAAAACCCTAATTCTAAAGATGCTCCAGTAACTGGTAGCTACAATAACCCATTACAGTAATTGTGGCTGACTTTTACTTTATTCTATATTTTTATCCTCTTTTTCTTGCATCAATTCTCCTCCTCTTGGGAAAACAGCTCGCACTTAAGTTGCTACTAGATATCCTCAATCACCAGGGTGTCCTAGCAACAATCTCATCATTTCTTTCGTGGTCGGCTTGAATTAATAAAGAAGTTTCCTTTCTGCCATAAAGCATGAGTGATGTCTATTGCAAGCTGCACTGTGTCATGTTCATTCCATGATGGATTTCCATGGAAGCTTAAGTTTCTTGTAGGGATATGAAGGAAAACCTTTTTGGGGATGCTAGGAGAAGCATACCCCAAGTTCTCACAAGAACTTGAAAAGTGAGTGGCTGATTTCATATGAAATATCACATATTACAGAGCTGCCATAAGGCTCTTATTTATAGATACAATACCCTCTAACCCTAATAAAACTTAACCATGACACTTGATTTTATCTAATCCTAGCCAGACATCAACAAATAACTAAAATGACCTTAACAGAATATAAAGCCCTAATTTTAACACTGCTACAGTACTGGTAGCTACAATAACTGCGGCTAACTTTTACTTTATTTTTATAATTTTATCCTCTTTTTCATGGATCACTATCCTAGCAAATCGTAAGTGAATCACTGTTTTGGTGCGACTCACTGATTCTCATTTTTGAATGGCGATTCACCTACTAATTCTCTCTTTCAGTCGATTTTTTAATTGATGCGAATGATTGTGCCATGAATTGAATCGTAAAATTTGCATTGTGAATCGTACGATTATGACAAGTATGACAAAGAGAATTGAGCACGTTGGAACTCATTCTTCTTCCTTTGAACCTACATTGGCCTTAGCAAATGATTAAGGTGGTCTGGTGAAGGATATTAGTCACAGATCTCAGGTTCCTCATGCAGTGATTATGGGGATATATGAAAACTCATCTCTGTTTGCAGCAATCCCTCTTTCCCTCTTTGGGTTTGTTCATACGTAGCATCTCTTTTTGTAAATATCAAGTGTTAATTTTTGTTTCCTTTGGGCTATCCAATGGACTTGGTGTACTCTTTTTCTCTGAGAAAACATGAATGGTTGGGTTTAATTTAGGTGTTATGCTCTTTTGTATATAAAATATGTGTGTTACAATTTTTTATCTTATATATGATGTTACTCTTGTATTTTGTTGTTTTTCTAAGAACATGCTTATATTTTGCAACAGTTATTTTTGGCTCTGATAATATTAAAATTAAACTACTAATAATTTTTATATGTATTAATATTTAATTAGACATATTCAATACGTATCGTATCCTAGGTTTTTAAAAGTGCCATATTCCCCAATATGTATTTTATATGATACTCAAATCCGTATCCCTACTTCACTGATTGAGAACTAAACTAACTTTAAAATCTCTTAACTAATACTAGAGATTATTTACTTTCTCTTTTGTATTCTTGAGTGACTTATGTCTGAGGCTCTGAGCAGAAAAGACAAGCGTATATAATACTGCCAGTTGTTTATATTCAATGACTATATTCTTGTGCAGCGTTTTGCTGCTGTTATCATGAGGATTAGGGAACCAAAAACAACTGCATTGATCTTTGCATCTGGAAAGATGGTAAGTTGCTCCCTAGCAGTTCATTCAATTCCAATACACCTGTAGTATTATGTGCTGTTGTTACTTCTGTTATATAGATCAAATGATAGGTGGATTTTTTGGTGCTCCCTATTTCCCCCTGTTCTGGTTCTGAGAAATTTTACAATATTGTCATCTTCTTGGCTTTCTACCCAATAATTCCTCATAGTTTTATCTTGAATTATTGAGTTAAATACTATGTTTGCTCTGATGCTTCATAAATGTAATTTTTCCTGTTTTAGGTTTGCACTGGAGCTAAGAGTGAACAACAGTCCAAATTGGCTGCAAGGAAGGTATGCTGCTTTCTTCAGATCTTTTTTAGTCTTCTGTTTTTACTGATTTTTTCAGTTGGATATCCTCTGTGCCATGTCAATTATTATTTTTTTGGCTTCTGCTGCTTCTAGTTTTTCTTTTATCTTCTTTTGTTGCAAATAGGTAGTTTCACAAACTTGCACACGGTCAGAAGACTGATTCTGGTAGCTTAATTTTATGCTTTACTGTCTGGCATTTAGACCAGATATGGTACTTACATATTTTGAAAAAAGAAGTGGTCTAATGGTGTAATACTCATTTTTACATGGTTTCCTCTCTACATAACAATTGGAAAGAAATTATATAGTTTTAACTAGTTGCATTTTTCTGTCCCAGTATGCGCGTATCATCCAGAAACTTGGTTTCCCTGCTAAATTCAAGGTATTCTCTTCAAGAAATCTTGTTTTTCCCTTCTTCTCTAGTCTCGTGATCTATTATTATTATTGTCAGTGAAAAAATTACCTCCCAAGTAGTTTTCCATGATAAATTTATTATTATTATTGCTCTAATTGCTGATTGTGTCTGGTTTCTCCTAGGATTTCAAGATTCAGAACATTGTTGGTTCCTGTGATGTTAAGTTTCCCATACGACTTGAGGGTCTTGCATATTCCCATGGTGCTTTCTCAAGTGTAAGTTCTGATGGTGAACTTCAGTTCTGTTAATTGTCTTATATATCACGGCCAAATTATGTTCCTGTGGACCCCTTGTTTTATTGATTTTTTACTGGTATATAAATATAATTTTGCGGAAAATGGACTTTTAAAACGAGTAGTCTGGATAAATGCGGTTACCTTGTGAAGATCGCAAATCTTGATTGCCTTTATTAACGTCACACTATTTTGTTGGGATGATTCTTGAAGATACAAGATTTTTCTTGTTTTACTGGAATTGTGAATTGGGATGTATTTTACGGTCCATGAAAGAAAATGATCCTTGCAGAAAGGAGTCAAAATCTCAGCTACAATCTTTGATGTCTCAATGCTGTATAGTGTGTTAAGACACACTTCTATGTACACTCTTATGTATGTCCATACACACTCTTATATATAGTATACACTTACATATATCTTTTTTTATATATTTAATATTAAAAGAATGGTGGCTCTTATACTGAGTTTTTTCTTTTTTAGGTGGTTAGTATGAACCGGAGCTGTTTCCTGGGCTAATCTATCGTATGAAGCAGCCAAAGGTAGTCCTGCTCATATTTGTGTCAGGGAAAATTGTTCTTACTGGAGCAAAGGTGATATTTCTCATTTTATTTGCTGTGCCTTCTTACATGTATTTTTTTCTTCCTGGTGGGTTATCTGAAAAAGGTATTATTTTTTATAGGTGAGGGATGAGACCTATACTGCCTTTGAGAATATATACCCTGTGCTTACGGAGTTTAGGAAGAACCAGCAATGGTATGCAACTTGGCTATATTTCTATATCTTAACTTTTGATTGGCATTTAGGAGAGTACAAGTTTAAACACATTTTTTTCAGTGTATTCGCATAGGTGTAGTTATAGTTTAGCTTAGGAGGAGCATGAGTTAAGAACCAGCAATGGTTTGCAGCATGGCTATATTCTTCAGTTTTGATTGGCATTTATGGAGTAGGTTCAAAATTTTCTTCAGCGTATTCAGTACAATGTACTTACAGTTTAGAGGAGCTTGAGTTACCATGTTTTCTGGGTGTCTTCCCTTTGTTCCTTGGGTATGTCTGAACTTCCAATTAAACCTCAATGAGTAATGTATCTTGAGAGCTTGATAGGAATGTGCAAGTCCATCTTATTTAGGCTGTATAAATGGTTATCTGTCACATGATACTAATAACCTGCTTAAAATGATGAGAAACAATTTCTTGAGGGCATTGGGGTTACAAGTGTATAAGTTGAGATATTTAGTATTTGCTTGTGAACTTTGATATATTGTCTGAAGTTCACTCATTTTTCTGATATTGATGTCAGATCATTGCGGTAGAATGCAAGCAAGATCAGTCCTTGTCCTTGGTTGCGCCAATTTTGCGGGCAGAATAGTTTGTGGACTGTTGAACTGTATATTGGACTTCTTGTTTCGAGATATAAATTAATATTGAAAATAATTAATTTTTCTGGTCTCTCTTTTGATTTCTGTACTAGAGCTGAAAATAGTGGCTATTGCACAAGAAAAATTATTTGAAAGATGCAATAAAAAGGATGGAAAGCAAACAAAGCTTTCTGAATTTCAAGCAGGCTATTCCTCTTGCAAGTTTAAATGTTACCCCAAGTTACTGAACCTGATTGAACTGTGTGTATAATATATATTGTATATAGTTGAGATAAAGGAGAGGTTGGCCACTCGTTTTAACTCCTCAATTCTTAAATGAATTATTGCTGCTTAGTTATGTTTGGATATATCATTAACATAATAAGTTTCCATAAGATATAAGATGAATCTCTCACTGATTTGTACTCTTAATAGTAACCAAACAGTACCAAAACTCAATGGCATTTTTCCCCCACCAGGTGGCCTTTGTTAGTTGTTACCGTCTGTATTTGTATATTTCTTTATTTCTTTTGAGGTTGATTTTATAAAGAGCAGGGGATTAGTGTATGGGTTGGGTATTGTTATGGTCCTCCAAACATAAAAAGGTTAAAATACATATAAAAATGTTTTCGAATCTTTATAATAGCAACAACCCATAACTTGTATTTGAAGAGAAAACATGACATAAATAAATAATGATAAAATGGACCAGGGAGAAAGAGGGCAACAGGTGTCCTCAAACGTTTCAAAAAATGAGCAAGTGGGATTGTAGCTGCTGCATACAACTCACGCAAGAAAATCCAAAACACCATCCATTAGTCACACCCATGACCTTCCTGTCAACACTTGCGTATGTGTGTATGTGTATTTGCTTACACCTCTTAACACATGCAAAATTGCAAATGCAATTCATTATTCATGTTGTGGATATGACCATCATCCCAAGATCAGCAGACTCTGCTTGTTTTCTTTCTGATCCCTTTCTGTTTTTCTTTCTCCAAATTTCTAGTTTCTATCTAGCTATACATTTGAGTCCTAGTTTTGCATTAGCTGCATATATACATGGATCTTGTGAACACATTTCTGAATTGGGTGGTGCCTCCTGCAAGTTTAATGATGCTGGCGTTTGCATGGCCAGCGCTTACTTTCATCAATAGCTGTGAGTGGCTCTACAACAGTCTATATAGTGAAAATATGGACAGTAAGGTGGTTATAATCACTGGAGCTTCTTCTGGCATAGGGGAGGTATGTGAATTGACTTCAATCTCTATTAAAGACATTGTTTATTAAGCAACTTGAGCTAGTGATATTTTATATTAACTGCAGCAAATTGCGTATGAGTATGCAAAGAGGGGGGCAAATTTGGTGTTGGTGGCACGCAGAGAGAACAGACTGCGTTTGATAAGTGAGAACGCGAGACGAATGGGTGCTAGGCATGTCATGATTATGGCTGCAGATGTTGTGAAGGAAGATGATTGCAGGAGATTTGTGTATGAAACTTTCAATTTCCATGGTCGTGGTATGTGAATTAATTTGTCTATGATTTTTAATTTTTTTCAATCATAAAATAAAAGGGGAGAATGCTAAAAAAAGGAAAATTAAAAATTTTGAAATTCGCTAGAAGGAGGGCTTGAACCTCCGACCTTGTGGTTAACAGCCACACGCTCTAACCAACTGAGCTATTCCAGCACAATAATATAGTTTTTTAATTTTTACATTTTACTTATTATTTAATAAACAACAGATTAAAAAATATATATAAAAAAAAGGAAAAGTAAGAATAAGTCCTACCATTGAATTTTTTTCCAAATGAGTCTTACTATAAATTTATTTTCCACAACTCTTACTTTTAAATTTTCTTTCTAAATAAATTCTATATTTTGTATTAACATTTTTTATGTTATTTTTACTCTTCTTTTTATTTTTAGTATTAAATTAATAATATTAATTAAGTACACTAATTATTAAGAAACACATTATTTAATTTGAAAAATTAAAATTCATAATTTTATAATTATTGAAGAATAAATCTTTTAAAAAATAATGAGAATTCATCATGGATTTAATATTTATTACTATTTTTTAAATAAAAATTATCTTCATAATTAATTTAGATTTATATGTATTTCACTTGTTCATTTTTAATTTTCTTTAAAATGAATTTAAATTTATTTCTCATCATGAAAAAAATTAATAATAATTCAAGTTGAATTTGAAAATAATATTTTTTAGGAAAAATATGAAAAGGAGGTAATGAGAATTTCTTATTAATTTTTAGAATTTTTTTTATTAATGATTATATAATAATTTTATTCTTCTGTTAATATTATATAATCAATTTTAGTTTTCTAAATTAAATAATGTGTTTTAAAAAAAAAAAAAAAACTTAGTCTTAATTGATATTTTAAATTTAAAAAATAAGGGTTAAAGTGGCCTAAATTAGTGTTAATAGAATATTTATGACTTATTTGGAAGGAAAATTTAAAAGTCGAAGTTGTGGGGAATGAAAATTTATTATATGAATTTCAAGAAAAAATAAGGATCTCAAGGAAAAGTATCCTTACTTTTCCCTAATATAAAAGATAGCAACATTTTGATTATTTATGGAGCTCTTTCTGCATATAAAGACAACAGTATTACATTAAAATTGAAGACAACATTTTCTGCATATATAGACAACAGTATTACATTAAAATTGAAGACATTCTCTAATTCTTGTGCAGTGGATCATCTTGTTAACGCAGCAAGTTTGGGACACACTTTCTACTTCCAGGAAGTTACAGACACGTCGGTGTTTCCACGCCTCCTGGTAGGCATTCTATTAAGAAACAAGTGTTTAATTAATTAATGCCTTGAATTGAACTGTTCTGGTGGCCATTACAAAACATACTTTGTAATACAATTTTACAATCTAGTTTAATCCATGGTATTGAATTTCTTTTCTATATTTTATTCCCAGGATATTAATTTTTGGGGAAATGTTTATCCAACATATGTTGCTCTTCCTTACCTACATCAAAGCAATGGTCGAGTAATTGTCAATGCATCTGTGGAGAGCTGGTTGCCATTGCCGAGAATGAGTTTATACTCTGTAAGTATAATTTGCAGATAATTTACAGATGCACCTTAGTTATATTTATTTTCTCAAATTAATTTTATATTAGGCCTTGTAATATTGTGTTTTGTATGTGTTAGGCTGCAAAAGCAGCATTAGTAAACTTCTATGAGACTCTAAGAATTGAATTGAAAGATGATGTTGGAGTGACTATAGCAACACACGGTTGGGTTGGAAGTGAAATGACTAGAGGCAAGTTCATGCTGGAGGAGGGCGCGGACAATGCAATGGAAAGAAGAAAGAGAAGTAAGTTAATTTTACATCATGTTGCTTTTCCTTTGGTATGGAATGATCTCTTCATGATACTTAACATTTTAAAAGTCTTGATGACTTTTTATCATATATTAAAGAAGTTTCAGTTAGTCATGAAGACCATATGAAATCTCTGTTTTCTGCATGAGATCTTGAAAATGGTTGTAATAAGAACTTAAAAAGAGTCTTGAAGTGCAGCATACTGTTTCTGATTTTTGTTGCAGCTCTTCTGTTAGCTGCTGTTGTTAATTACATTACAGGTTTGCTGCAGGAATATTGCTTTCTGTTTCTGTTGTTTACAAGTATGCAAATGTACATCATTGTCAATTTTATCAATTGGTCAAACTTGATTTAGGTGCATGTGACTGGTGGACCGGTGGAAGAGTTTGCGAAAATGATTGTATCGGGGGCCTGCCGGGGAGATGCTTATGTCAAGTATCCTAGCTGGTATGATATATTTTTAGTGTACAGGGTCTTTACACCTAATGTTCTAAGCTGGACATTTCGCCTACTCCTATCAACCCATGTCATGAGAAGAACTTCTCTTGTGGGCACTGGAAGACCTATTACAGAAGGTGCTGCAGGCAGACCCATGTTGGAGGGAACTCCTCCTAGAAAACTCATTGCTGGAGGCCCCATTACCTTCTCACAGCTTAGTCCACAGCAGCAGCAGAAGCTGGAATGAGAGAAAATAAGCCTTCAGTATTCTCCCAGACATCTCTTTAAATTATATTTGCAGTTAATTTGTCTTGCAGGCATTCTGTTGGACTTTGTGTCCATGGAAAATAAAACTGCTAGTGTAGGCTAAAATGACAATTTCACCCCTGAAAATATATGAAATGGCCATTGTATATAGTTAGTGGAATGAAATAAATGGACACAAAACTCAAATTCCCAGTCTCAATTGTTATCATTAATATTGATATCGGATTCTGTTCCTGTTCAATATCTTATTAATAGTGCTAAAAAATTACTGTACACTAGTTAAGGTAGTCTTCAATAGAAATGCTGAGGGACTCCCCTGCTTCCTTTGACACTTGACTGCCACTATCCCAACTCCCACAAGCATCATATGTAGTACCTTCAAGCCAAAACTGATCATGAAGAATATAGTTTTCATTGTTCTCCATGTTTACATTTTCTGCCACCTTTGGCCTTTCCATAATCAACTGGGCATCAACGGCCATGCCGGTATCAGATGCTACCTTCTGTATGTACCTTGGCGTCATGTCTGTCTGATCAACCCATGAATAAGAAGACAACATATTGGGGAAGTTAAGTTTCTCCAACGTATCTGGTCTTCTTAGACAATAGAAAGCTACATCACGAGCTACAGCTGCAGCCTCTGGTGTACTATATGAACCCAGCCAAAGCCGTTCTTGCTTGCCCGGAACGCGAATCTCTGACACCCACTTGCCCCATTTTCTACGTCGAACACCGGTATACTTCTTTTGATGAACGTCACTACCATTTTCTTCTGAGCTACAACTCATTTAACAAAACTTTTAATTGAACTTAAGATGTTTGAAGAAAGCTGAGAATACAAGATTGTAAACAAGTGCTAATATAGGTTGAAGAAATTATAGAAAGTCATAGGTGTTTGAGGGAAGGAGGGTATAGTTGGCTAAATTGGGTCAGAGAAGATGAAAAGTTGGGGCTGACCAAATTAGAGAGTCAAAATTTTCAATGGTCAAACTAAAATGTAAAGTAAAGGATTAGTCCTTAAAAATTATTTTTAATTAGTTCTTTTAAGATTGTTTTTATTTTAGTCCTTGAAGATTTAAATTTTTATTTTCAATTGAAATTTAATTAATCTAAAATTATTATATTTTAGCTAATTTCACTAGTTTCCATCTAAATTTAATAATTTTAACTTGATTAAGAATTCAATTAAAATAAATTAAATTATGGAGGATGAAAATAAAAATAATTAAATCTTGAAAGACTTAGATTAATAAAAACTATTTTTAAGAATCAAAATAAAGAATGATATGATAGTCAAGTACCAAAATAGTAAATAAGCCTAAGTAAATCTATGTACGTAGACCATGGTTTAAATAATGTTTCTGGTGAGTATTTGTGCAAGTGGGAAGGTGGGTGAATGGATAAATACTACTTGCCAACTTGGAAACTGAAACGTGAGGCTCATGAGTCTTGGTTATGAACTTCTAAAAATTTGCTTTTTTCAGTCTCAAGAGCCATAAAACGTGGTGAAGACTTTGAGTGTTTCCATTTAAAAATTCCACAACACAATCACGAAACAATCTGTTTTCAAGTGAGCCAACACTTCCTACACGCAGTCCCGCTGCTGAAGACAATTTACAAGTTGTAGTTAGAATTGGTCCAATTGGATAAGTGATAGACTCGTTACTCATAACTTATGTCATATAAAGAAACCCCAAGTCCAAAGTTTTGCACGTGATGTTAAGACTTTAGCCAAAATTATACACCGACAATTCAACTCCTGTAGGGGTTCACAAAGTTGAGGACCAGCCAAAAAAGTTTAGCATGTTAACAAAACATATTTCATTTTGAAAAAATAATGTATTACACATGGTTTAGTTAAAATAACATGAAGTTCATGATCAATATGATCTATTTTCATAACATACAGCATTAGATGAATATATTGGAAAAAGCAGTGAAACACCTAATACCAAATTGTGTTCATTAAAGGATATATGATCGTCCTCAGAAACAGAGGATTTTTTTTTTTTTTTTTTTTTTTTTCAGTCTTGAAACAACAGGTCCTTGTTTACTTGAGAGCATCAGAAATTGCATATATGAAGTCCAAGAAGCCCGTTCCCTTCAAAAGACCTTTACCAGTTAAGAGCTCAAAATCTAATAACAGAAGGAAACCGATTGAGGCTGCCTTCCCGTTTATTGATTCATTCCTCCCAGTGAAACCAAACCCCCCTTGATCATCATCAACCACCATTCTAACCTAAAGAACATCAGGAACAAAGATGTCAAAAGAAAAATAATACCAGAAAGTATTATCATTTTCTTGTTTTAAAAAGAATTATTATTCTGAAAAGGAAGCTATGTGGTTACCTCTTCCACATTGACATCAGTTGCACTCGCGCCAGGTTGAGCTTTCCCACTAAAGACTATTTCAGCAGAAGCATCAGACTTTACACCTCCTTCTATGCTGATATAAATGTTTTCTTCATCAGTTTTCACAGGAAATACATAGAGTGTACTCAAAGGAGGTGAGAGGACTCTCAGAACTGGATTTTTTGGATACCATTCCCTGATCTCTCCAGTTTGGAGATCAAATGTGCTGTCAGTTGATGGACAAACAATACACCCATCCTGCATAGAAAAGAATAAGAAAAGCAGAAACTTTATTAAAAAAGGACAGCTTTATTTTCACTCAATCTTGGATAATACCTAAATCAGCATAGATAGATTTCACATTACTCAAAACAAAAGTCAGTAACTAGGAGAAGATTGTAATTGTCTTCAATAGTGTTCAAGCCAATGCAGGCTTTAGGTTTACGTAATCACTGGTAAACACATAAGCATACAGAAGGTAGAAATCTCATACAAGGGCCATGAAACTAAGGATTTTCTTAATATAATAATGTGCATGTTTATTGAACAAATTAGATCACGAATATTAATTAGCAACACTTTGAGGCTCCTATGACAATGTTTTGCTAATGACACAAAGGTTTGCAAGTGAAAATCGATTTCTTCAATATTTAAAAAACATATTTGCAAAAGGGATTTGGAACTGAATCAGCTGCCCAAATGATTTGGGACTCCTAGTTAATCCCTATTCCAGAATCCAGACTCTCCATCCCTCTATTGATCTCTTTCTCTCTCTCTCTCTCTCTCTCTGTAACAGCCCAACTCAAAGCCAGCCTTAAACTCCAACAGTGTGCAGCTGAAACTCAGCTGTATTTGCCTTTGTTTTATTCAATTTGGCTGATTAGTGAACAGATCCTACGGTAACAAATTGTAATTATTGATAACTAGAAGTAATAGGTTAAACATAATTACTTAACCTTAAATTCATTCCACTGTATATTTATTATAGTTTTCAACTAGCAAAAACGACATGCAGGTTATAATTTTTACACAGGCCTTACTCCTACTTACATTGGCTAAGCCCACTAATTAACAAAACAGTACATAATAACACATCAAAACTAGACTACACAAGTGTTCCAAAACAGATTTAAATCTTCAAGTTAACCCTTTTTAACCTCTTGCTGCCATATATGCTCACTTTAACCTAGAAACCAGGAAAACAATTCAAAGATGATTTTGAAATGCTCAATAGGCAGATCCATAAAAGTTGTAAATATGTGGAATTTAAATCTCAGTTTACCAAGAAATCAGAAATTCCAAACAGACTTTTAATGTATGTACATCTAGGTTCTGTCCAAACTTCAAACACGAGGTAAACCACACATGGTTTAACTTCTTCTACAAGGCGTCCCATGTAGGTCCAAACTTTCAAACAGATCAATACCAGAACCAAAAGCCAAAACAATCATGATTCAACTAATTTATGCAGAATGTATCAAACAGATTTTGAAAGCAGTACATCAATGGCTTCTCAATCTTCATACTTCAAACTTTATCTCAACTAATTTTCAAAGTGAAGATATTAAGGAATGTTTATGAGCTTGAATTTCTCAGCAATAAAATGAAAAGCACTGAGAATAGCACATTTAGGTAGAAAGCATAGAATATGGAAATCTGCCTACCTTCTTATTTGTAACACCCACACATCTGCTCCTCAAAAGATCTAGACTTCTTCTAGTGTCTACGAGTCAAATCCCTATGTTTTTCTTAACAAGCAGAGCATGGGTTGCCCTAAACTTCTCAAACTTTCTCTTGGATTCTAAGTACAGAAAAATGGAGAATGTAAAAGAAAAATGAGAGCGTTTGTATGCAAGCCTTCTCCTTTAATTCCTAAAAAGCAAATTGCATGCCTCCTTGTACCAATATAGAGACAAGTGTGTAACTTTTCCCCCACTACAAACCTTTAGCAATTAAATAATCTCCACTAACTTAGTTTTGTTCCTATTCGGTTTAAAGTAACTTAGTGGAATTCTTCATATCTCCAACTAGTTGGACCTAGTTAATTGCAACTATACCCAACCTTGCCTAATTACCACAAAAAGCACTACATGTCAGGTATGCATGCAGGCTGTTACACTCTCTCCCACCATCCCTCTTTGTCTGTATGAGTCAATGCCACATGTAAGCAGCAAGATTCCAATCTGCTCTCCAGTTGTCCTTACTCCTACTCTCACCTCTTTCTGCCACCATTGTGTCCTTTAACAACTCAATTTTGCCAACAACAGTTCCTGGTCATCTCCATAGGCAAATTTTTTTTAAAAATCTTACACCATCTAGCAAGTTACAACCAGCTAGAAACACTAAGTTTGTGTTATAGAGATTAGAGATCCAGTGAGAACATAAAATCGCACTTGTTGCATTATTAATCCTAACTCAATCCTTGTACCAAACATCTTTTTCACTAATCTCGAAGGCTTTTCGACTTTTGTTGAGGTGGATGTTCTGATTACTAAGACAAAACTTTTTCTCTTGAAAATTTTCCATGATGTTAGTGAGAACAATCTCTTCCTCAAAGAAAAGCGGAATCTTTTATATTCTAGAATTCTTGCATAAAGGAAGAAGTATGTAGTTTGGAAGGAGTTGAATAACTGCAATTTGTAAGAATAGATAGCAAGATATGAATTATGTATATCAAGTTAGACAGTGGCATATAAAAGAAACATTCTATACCAGTGACATCAAATGACATTTTCACTTCCAATAAATGATGTCAGTCAGACTGCAAGCTGCTAGGAATGAAGTACGGAAATATTCTTGAGTTTTTTTCAAAACTGAATATCAAAAATTAAAATGTGCTAAGTAAGTCACAATAAAATTGTGGGAAACTGCCATCACATGAATAAACTGTTTATGAAACAAGCATAAATTTTAAATAGAGTGCATCAAGATGGCCATGTGACCCTTATCCCTGTCTTGAAGAAAATTGATGATAAGTATTTTTTCTTATTGGAGTTAAAAGGTAGAAGGAATTTGATATACAAACTGTAGTGGCGCTTGACTCTTTCTTTTTCTTTCTCCTTCTTTTATTTGCTTCTCTTTCTTTATAAAGTAGTAGACAAGAAATTTAAAAAAATATTCTACTTCTTGGAACATAAAACTCATATTTGAGTTCCCGAGTTCAAGTTACTTATATTTTAATAACCAAAACAATTCCCGCATTTATTGAACATTGTAAAGGCTGCATCGAATTATTTTTAGCTATAATTACTCATGGAAAGAGGCTTTGCTTTTGTAGCTAAAGTTCAAATAAACCTCTAAGTAGAAGCTTGGTTCCACTCAGACAAATCTATTCCCTATATCGCCCCTTCCCTAGCTTTACAACTAAGAATGCAAAATGTCATTCCCTATAGTTGAGGCTGGAAAATTATTTGGAGCATCGAGTGTGCAATTTCTTTGCTTAGTTGGTTGTCCTTGATGAACCTACATCTTGTAAGAGATGAAAACCAATTCCTGAAGCCTCACATAACAGCTTAAGCTTTTGGTTGAATGGTTATGTAACATAGTATCAGAACCTCTATGACCAAGTGATGCCAAGGGAATTGCCAACTTACTAATAGGAAAGCAGAGTGCTATCCCGTGGCAATTAATTAGCTTGACTGAAAAAGGTTTAGAACGTTCTAGTTTTAATCAGGAGTGGATTTGTTCTTGATGTAAGCAGTAAGCAGTAAATGTCTCTGGTTCCTAGTTTCAGTTTTAGCTCACAACAGCAGATCATTCTTTTAGATTTTGTTTCTTAACACAAATATTTTCTCAGAAAAAAAAAGAACAGGGAAATAAAGTGTGTTCTGGAGTTCTGCCGCCACCCATTCTCATATTCTAGTTTCAGCACAAGATAAGAGGAGGTCATGTGCATTCTCCATGCTGATAACCCCCAACAGGCTTGCATATGTGAGGCATGTAAGATCAAAATCAATTCCTATACTTTAATGTTGCACTAGTAGACATTGGAATACAATGCTTGCGCAAAATTTACTTAAATAGCACAGTGGGTGATTGGATTTCTGAATTGAAGATTGATGCGTTAATTAAATTCTGAATTAAGGTGGACGAAGTGGAAGGTAAATAATAACAGTTTTTCTGCTTTGCTTCTCAAATCCGCCATAGAAATCCACCATTTTTCAAATTTGCAAAGAGAATAATAGATTACAATCAAAACATAACCACAAGTCAGAAATGAGGAATAGATTCAGAGTAGTGTCTTAAATGACGTGGCTTTTGAGAAGAGGCTGAGCTTCTCGCACAGGTTTAAGAGGATATGTGCTATTAATGATCTTTGAATAGGTTGAGAAGCTCTATTAGTATTTTTGAAGTAGTCAGTTGTGCCGTTTTTGATGTAATCTTAGTGTACGAACCTACTTTGTTATGGTTTCTTTGGTGAATAAAATTCATTGGTTTATTAAAAAGACTTATGTACTAACAACACTGCATAATTATACTATGATTTTCCAAAGAAGGTTTCAATTTAATTTCAGAAACAAACCTATATAACAAAATTTTGAGTACTTGTCTAGTGTCCCAATGATCAATAATAAAAATATTGCTGTCATGCATGAAAGAGAAAAAAATAATAATAAAAGAGAAAAATAAAAGGAACTGATGGAATTAACTCAAACCTGGGTGAGCTTAGCATTAAGCAATCCTTCGCTGTAAGCACCTTCAGCAGGGGACCTATTCTCAATAGCGAAAACCTCATCCTTATACCAGAGTAACAATATAGTCTCTTGGCCCTGAATTATCACGCGCCGCTCTCCCTTGGGAAGCGCTGCCAGTGGCACCACCGGAATCCAGTTATAAGAACCGTCACTGCCGCTGCCTTTACCATCACCGGAAGCAGAAGATTCTTGGGCCACTGAAATTTCAGTTGCCTCACAAGTGATTTTCCGGGGCATATAATGGTAATAAACCGAAGCTTTGGGACGTAGAACGGTAATTTGATGTCAGTAGTGACCGATAGAGAAGCAAGGGTCTCCGAGAAGGTGATAGAGTAGGGGAAAATGCAGGGGCTAATGGACTGGCAGCCATGGAGATTGTGGGTAGAAAGAGAAAAAGGGGGCGGAAGTGTGAGGGTGAGATGAGAGAGAGGGGAAATGGTCCGCATGGCCATTGTCCACAGAAAGTGGATAATGAAGGAGTAACAAGTATGAAAGATATGTGAGCCACGTTCATATGATTCTGTCTTCTCCGATTAAGGGTATCCTTGGTTTTGGATCTTGGGCCAATCCTTGGTTTTGAGCTTTTACTCGGCCCTTATTGACTTGGAAAAGGTAAGATTTAGATGGCATTAAGCGGCTGTTTGGTTCAGTTTGGTTAGGTTGATAATGTTTACTCTTCGGTAAATATTTTTGGGAAATCTATTGTAGGGAAATAAGTTCCTGGGCATATTTTATTTTGTTGTTTGGGTGTGACTTTTTTTATCCAGGAAAATAAAATAAAAAATTCTGTATGACCTTGTTTGTTTTCATTTCATAATTCCAGGGAATACAAATAATTTTTCAAAATTACCCCTAGCAGTAGACATAAATACAATCTCATACTGGAAGCCTTTATATAAAGCTGCCCAACTCAGAATTCATACAACCAACATCCAACACTTCAACTATTACCCAAAAAAGGATTTGGCAAATAACATTTCACATTTTTTATATAGAGAAAACATCCAACATATCCCATAAACTACATAGATACAACATAAAATGATTCAACATTCACTAAGCATTCTTATGTTAGGAAGTATACTATATCCTCTCAGATAGGAATTTCTATTTTTTATTTTTGTAAAATTTCATATATATACATTTACCACTTAATGTAACTGTGTTTGCAGTGGCAGGCATAGATACTTCAAAATTATATCAAACCGCACGATTTTCTTCTTCCCTCGCACCCCTATGTGATATTCCACTTTCACTCTAACTTAAACCATAAAATCAATTTGGTCTTGCTGCCGTGAAGACTTTATCCAACCATGATTCTCAATTAGAACCAGTAGCAAAGTGTCTTTTCCTCTTTTATTTTTGGTTTTCTTGACTCTTTGAAATTGTTTTAGGTTGATTTTGAGTATGTGTTTTGGTTGATGATGTACTAATTTGTGTTTTAGGATTTTTATTAGTCATTTTATGTATTTTTGTAGATTTGTGAATTTGTGGGGTTCTGGAATTGTAAATTTGTTGGGTAGGGGATTTGAGAATTTGTGAGGTTAGGATTTTGGAATTTTGGGATTATTGATTTGGAAATTTGTAGGGTTATGGATTTTGGAATTTGTGGGGTTAGGAGTTTTTGAATTTATGGGTTATTGATTTTGTAATTTGTGGGGATAGTGGGTAATAATTTGTTGGATTCAAGTTGTGAGTTGGTGTATATGAATTTTGGAGCTTTTTGTGGTGTTTTTTTTTTTTTTTTGGATTTCCTTTTACCTTGAATTTTAGTGAATTAATATTCTATTATTGGTTTAGATTATGACTATTTTTTGAGAAATTTGTCAAAATGAGTTTATATATGAAAGTTATGGTTGTTTGTGATTTTTGAATTGAATTGGCTTTTGGCTTGCTTTGTTTGATTATTGTATTGTAATTCAAATTTGTGTATTGTCGTTTTGTGCTTTTTAAGTGAAATGTGATTTTGATTTGTAATTTTCGATTCTATTTCGGTTAGTGCATACACGTTGCCATTGGGTCTTGCCAATTTTATCCTTATTTGTACTTCTCACCTACAGGTTCGTAGTATTTCTATTTTTAATTGAAATGTTGTTTCTAATTAGCTTATGTGTTTAATTGATGGTTGGTTAGAACTAACTTGTTATCACACGTCATATTCCCTTAGAAATTTGTTTAAGAATCGTTTTAAATGAACTAATATATGTTCGCTAACATGAAGAACATATATTAATTTCATTTCAAAACGATTCTTGAATTGTCTAAATTAAGTGGACAGTTTAGGAAAGCAAACACACAATTTGTTACGGTGGTATGCTTAACTTTTTTCGTCTATTTGGTTGAAATTCCAATTTAATTTCTCTGTGTGCTCCCGGTATATGGTTTGACATAGTGATGACTTGTCCTTGTCATGTACTTAGGAGACCATAGCAAATGTTGCTCGGATTTTGCTAAGATAGGATGAAAAGATTAAGCATATCTTACTGTTAGGATGATGTTGAAGGTGGTAGATAGCATGTACTAATTGGTTCATTTATTTTAGTATAATTCAATTGTTGTATAGTTATAGTATACTGAAAAAATGATAGTTAGTGTTATGTTATAAATGCAAAAACAATGTCACTTGATCAAAGTTGGATGTATTGTCAAGTGGTGAATAATACTGTGTCAGATGAATTGAAGGAAGGGGTTAATGGATTTCTCGACTTTGCTTTTACTAGTACGGGTTATACATTTGACAAAAAAATTCAATGTCATTGTAAAGTTTGTGACAATAGTTAATTTCTTACTAGAGAACAAGTTACCCTTTACCTCTATAATAAGGGTTTTGTCGCATCTTATAGAAAGTGGACTCTACATGGTGAAGGACGCCATGATAATACTCAGCTCGTGGAGTTTACGGAATGAGGAACATCAAATGTTGTTGAAGATGAAGTCCCGCCTAACATGAATCGAATGACCTAAATGATATTGGACTCAATAGGTAAAATTACAATTAGGAGGAGGAGAATCCAAATTTTGAAGCTACAAAGTTCCACAAGATGTTGGTAATTGCTAATGATTATGTATGGGGAAGGTGTGATAAAACCATTATGTTAGCCAGTGACTCAACTATGAAATGCAAGTCAGAATTCAATGTGTTAGAGAATTGTTACAATAGGATTCATACAAAACAAGAAAGGATCTCATCCCTAAGAATGAGAAGTTACCTGGAACTTTTTACGGGTCTAGAAAGTTGGTGAATGAGATTAGAGCTTAGATATGACAAGATTGATGTTTGCTTGAATCAATGTCAGTTGTATTACAACAGTAACGAGCATAAAACTAGTTGTGATGTTTGTAAAGAGCCTTTGATTCAAGCAAAGGGTAAAAAGTTCAAACTTAACTCAAAAGGTGTTAGTGAAGTTACTTAATGTTAACCCCAGCATGGTTTGATCGAGGTAAATCACAAGTCCAAACTTAACTCCAGCGAGCAATTTGTGTTAGCTTATCAAGTCATACAAGTATTTCATGCAAAATATCTATCTAAGAAAGGAGAAAGACTTGACTGGTGGGTAACATGCAATTTGAAACAAAGAAATATTGTTAATTTATGAACGAGTGAAGATAACAATGAAAATGTAGTGCCCATAGTTTTAAACTTAATTCAAGATGAAGAAACCCATTTTCAAGTCCGGTTACCCTTGAATATGATGATAATATATCTGTTTCGCTTTGTGATAAAGATATGATGGAAGAAATCAATCAAAATGAGATTCTTGAGTCGAATATCAAAAAATGTGCAAGATAATGATTTCATTGATGATGATGAAATCACTTCAGTTCAAGAAGAAGATGACAAGGAAGTGGATGCGTTCATTGACGACAATGATAAAAATGAGTAGTCCTTACCTTATACAGTAAATAAGAAAGTATGTTAAAATATAATTCATATATTGTGACAATATTAATTATGCATATTTAGCAAATTATTATTGTGCATAGTATAAATAATAAATTTTCATAATACTTGTTGTGTTAGAGTATTTTAGTGGTGAGCTTGTCAGAGCTAGGATAAAATAACCACATCTGACACCACCACCTAAACCATCTTAGGTACTTTGTTATTATTACTATTTTTAAATAAATTCATTTTAAAACTTTATATTTATTTGTGTAAATAAGTATGCATTTTTGTTCATGAAAAAACTTAGAAAATTAGAGTTCGAGTGCTCAAAACAGTCAAGCAGAAGTTCGTTTTGGATTCTGAAAGTACTATCATGACCGTGGGAATGAATAAGATCACATGTAGGAAAAAAAAACATAATAAAATTTGGATCAACGGTTGGGATTGCAAGAAAAAGACTTGAAAAATAAGGTTTAGGGAACTAAAGTGTACTGTGGTGAGGAATAAGATATGTAGGAAAAAATGGAATAGAATTTGGATCAACGGTTAGAATGTTAAGCAAAAATTTCAATTTCAAAGCAAAAGCTTCGAAAAAATAAGGTTTAAGGGACAAAATGGTTAAGAAGATGTCCATTTGGGATTTTGGGAGTACCAATAAGAAAGTTGGGACAAATAAGACTTGTTGAAAAAAAAAAAAAACAATGTAGAATTTGGATCAATGGTTGGAATTTTAAGAAGTTTCAATTTCAAAGCAAAAACTTTGAAACATAGGGTTTGGGGAGCAAACGGTCAATGTAGATGTCTGTTCGTGTCTTCGGGAGTAATGACACTATCGTGAGTAGGAATAAGACTTATAAGAAAAAAACATAATAGAATTTGAATTAATGGTTGGGATTTTAAGATCAAGTTCTAATTTCAAAAGCAAAAGCTTGAAAAATGGTAATCAGGAAATTAGACCGAGGAAGGAAGGAGAGGGATAAACAATCAACTAAATGCCCGGTCAGGATTCTAGAGTACTAGCACCACCCTGGGGGAGGAATAAGACTTGTGAAAAAAAAATATAATTTGAACAATGGTTGAGATTTTAAGAACAAGTTTCAATTCCAGAGCAAAAGCTTTGAAAATTAGGGTTCGAGGTGGCAAAACAATCAATTAGATGATTGTTTAGGATTTTGGGAGTATTGGTAGGAATGTGGGGATAAACAAGAGTTGTAAAAAACATAATAGAATTTGAATCAACAATTCGGATTATAAGAACAAGTTTTAATTTCAATACAAAAGTCTTGAAAAATAGGATTTGGGGGCTAAAACGGTTAAGTAGAAGGAAATTCAAGATTCTAAAAGTAACGACATGATCCCATGAGGGCGAATAAGACTTGTAAAAAAAATGGAATAGAATTTGGTTCAACGATTAAGATTATACACTATAAGAAATTACCACATTTACATCTGTCTCAATGCATATTCAACAAGTACAAACATAGGTAATCCATATTAGCATTTGAAATTTTATTTTTTGCATCTATATATTGGCAAATGAGAAAACAAAAAAAAGAAAAAAAAAAGCCCACAACAGCTGATACTCTTAATTTTATGTCTTATTTCTCGAATGTATCTGTGTCTACATGTGTAGTTTATGAGTCTGCGTTTATAAATGTAGATGAGAATATTTAGAGCATTTTCTTTCCAAATTATTTGTATTTTTTTTAAAATTTTTTTTTTTTACAATTTGCATACTTAGATAATTTGCATCTGCTTATTAAATATATAGAAAACCTAGATACTTTTTCCTAAATTAAAACCCAGCCCACACTTTTCTTTTCCTTCTTCCTTCTTTTCTCTTTCTACTCTGCAACTCGATCTCCCACACCATTTTTATCGTGTTTCTCGCTGGCGATGCTATTTCTTATAGGCAAAACTGCTTCACGCTGTCGAGGGAGTCTTTGTCACACCCTACACAGAAATATGATTGGCTGAAGTAATGGATAACAAAACTTCCATAACCTTGACTTCAAAATAAGAAATGAACACAACAATTGACTAAACTAAAAGTAAAACTAAATTTTATAAAATAAAAGTTAGCTATAAAGTTTTTTTACAGAAATAAATAACAATTTATTAAAATTTCGGCAGAGGTTTCCTATAAAATAGAATATATAAAAAAATAAAATAAAATACATAACTTTGTTTTTATACATCAACCAAAGTAACAACAACAAGGACAACATGAAGCTTTGCTTCGTTTCTTATCACAATAAAGATTAATTATGTTATTATACCTTATAAGACCAGACATCCCATAACTCTAGTATAACTGCAAATTTTTACCTTTTGATCTCAAGATTGAGATTCCCAAAAGTTATCGTGCCACTAAACACTCGGCAAAGTCCATTATTGGTAATAGCTGTCCTTGAGATCCTATTACTACAAAAAATTACCATAGAAGAGGGGTGAGTCCTATGGACTCAGTGAGTAGAAAATAGTATTCAAAGGGTACTAGCATCACTCAACACAAGTAATATAACATATATATAATAACATCATATCACAATGTTCATGCTTTAATTTAAAATACACTTACACATTTGTATTTGTCATAACTTCACAATTTACATGAATCATAAAATCACAAAGTAATCAGAGCAATTACATCATATAAAACAAACAAAGGGCCAATGAGTAACTTAGTCTAGCAACAATATCACCCTCCACCGGGTATTTACGTGCCCATACAACAGATTAGTCTCAGTACATAATCCATCCCACTGGGGTTGAGCACTCAAAATTATAAAACATTTATCAGAATCAGAATATCCTAGAATTTCAAATCAACATTTCCCAGATGCACCTGGATCTCAGTTCTAGAAATAAAAATCATTTCTCAGAAAAATTTCAATTTGTTGGCTTTTATCAACCACAAACAATTTCAAACAAGTTTGATTCAAGTAACTTACTAAAACATTACACTTGTACATTTATTTAAATACACATATGTCACACCCCCATTTGAAGGTATGACTGGCCGGAAGAATGGATACCCAAACCTCCGTAACCTTGAATCCACAATGACTCAACACAACTGACTCTTACACAATTTACAGTTAAGACCAATAAAAACTTATTTGAATTAAAATATAGACATAATTAGACTATGAGACGTAAATATTTACTTTCAGTTCGGCAGAAATTTCAAATAAAGTGGTTCCTGCCCAACATCATACACACTAATAACCTGGTATAATTCACGATTAAACCATAATATCAAAATACTCGGAGGAGATTTGCTCCTAACCACACCTTGAATTACCATAGTTAACTCAATATACACAACAAAACATAACACCTAAAATGACTGCAAGTGTTGCCCTATCAACTTCAAGCATGTGACTTCGAGATATACCTTGTCGCAATGTTATCGGTAGGTAACAAATCTTGACACAACGATCTGGGTTTTCCCTGATACTAAAAAAAAAATCACAGAAGTCACAAAGACTCAGTGAGTAAATCACGTACCCAGAGGGTACCAGCATCACCCAACACATATATCACTAATTAATCTCATGTCTAAATTTATGTCACTTGTATGTACTTATAATTATCATACAACAACAATTCATATATTTCACATTTTTCAATATAATAACCAATTCATTCAATATAATAACCAATTCATACAAAACAATCAAAGCACACAAGCAAGCAAAGGGCCAACGAGTAACCTAGCCCCGCACACCAGTTTCACCCCCTGCTGGGCATGTACGCGCCCGCACACCAAATTAATTTCCCGTACACAATCCATCCCACCGGGGCTGAGCACTCAATTTTTAAAATATATATCAGAATCAGGATTTCTCACGATTTTAAATCAGAATATCCTAGGTGCACCTGGATCTTAATTTCAGAAATAAAAATCATTTTTTTCCAGAAAACGTTCACGAGTTGGCCCTTATCAAACACAATCAATGTCAACACAGTAATCAATATCAAGTAAACATTATTTAAGCAAATTACTGAAATACTTCACTAGCTTACTTTCCATATATCACACATATTCAAATAAACATATAATTGCATATAAGAATCTAGCAACCAAAGAGTACGTAATTCACTCACTAGCTCACAGATGTGAATCGCCAGTTCGCCTAGCTTGCAACGATGTCTGAATATCTTCAACACGCTCTGGAACTGAAAATCATACATTCATAGGTTATTAATATCTCTCTCTCTCTCTCTCTCTCTCTCTCTCTCTCTCTCTCTCTCTCTCTCTCTCTCTCTCTCTCTCTCTCTCTCTCTCTCTCTCTCTCTATATATATATATATATATATATATATATATGTATGTATTAAAATTTAAACTTACTAATTATTTTGTCAATTTCTTAACAATGAGTTATCTGTGTGTACATATACATATGTTACTTATTCAACATTACTTTTTATATTTAGGTTATATATTAGAATTTTCTTGATTTCTAATTTTGATTCCTTGTATCATTAACCCTAGCTAATCTAACAAACACCTCCTCAGTTTTGTTATAATAGTTCATACTACACATTTATTCATTTCCTTTTAAAAGAAAAATAATTAAATCTAAGTCTAAGGTAATCAATTTGGTGATGGACTTTAATTCATCTATGAATACATATATAAGTAATATCTTTACTTAAGTTGTTTCGTAAAAATTAGTATTTATGAAACCACGATAGTTTACGTATAAAATTTTAAAATATACACGAACACTCCAAAACATACATTACAATTATCGATTTATATCATGTTTAATTACATTATTATTTATTTAATCTGTTTATTTTATAAAAAGAAACTTTACACTATGTTTAAAACTAAATTTTACGATATTGAGTTATAAGGGTTATGATAACATACAATTACATATAATAATCTAGCCTCAAAGGTAACAATTAACCACTCACTAGTTTATAAATTTTATTCGTCACTTTC
The DNA here is from genome assembly GCA_029379385.1 of Quillaja saponaria. Lineage (NCBI taxonomy): Eukaryota > Viridiplantae > Streptophyta > Magnoliopsida > Fabales > Quillajaceae > Quillaja > Quillaja saponaria. The sequence continues at coordinate 18,804,321 of CM055605.1, read as the reverse complement.
TCTTATGCTCACGTATATCATCAGACCCACAAAAAGGTCCGAAACTGAAATTCATAATTCAAAATAATACTCAGTTTATAAACGTTATTGTTATAATATTTTAATTACTAAGCTTATACAGATTAACTTATATAGGTTTATTCATGAAAGTTATCTATTAAACCATTATATATCAAATAGTATGAATTATACTTTATGCAGTAAGGTTGATAATAAAGAAACATTTTAGATGTTTTGATAATGTATAGGGAAGAAAGAAACTATTAGAAAATATAGAAAAATACTAGTGAGTTAAAGATGTTGAAATTGTAAAAACTTGAGATTTGGACCGGTGTCCACTCTAATAGTCATATCTTTCCCTAAAAAATTCCAAATTCAGTTTCGTAATAGCTTTATAATAATATTTCATTTGTAATTTTTAGATTTTTATATCAATACAGTTTATTCTTTGAATTTGCATCAAATTCTGCAAAACGCAAGATTTTGACAACTTTGACCTTATCTTAGTTAATTGTACATAACTTTCTCTAGAAAAAAGAAAATCTAATTCTGTTTGTTAGATTTATTCATAGACAAGTATATGTTTTTAGATAGGTATCAAATGCATTATTTGGATGTGTATATTAATATATTTAATTCTTTAAAATTTATTCTTTTTAGACATTTCACAACTCTCTTGAATATATGTTTATTTTTACTTACATACTTAATCAAATTTAATAAAACTAATTTGAAACATTAACTTTAACAAGTTATCTAGCTTTTTTATTTAGAAATTTTTTCTAAAATCAGTCTAGAACTCACTCTATTTTTCACATAAACAAAAACAGAGTACTAGAAAAATTACTGGTTGCCAGCCTTAGATTCTGATGTTTATAGAATTTTCATACTTGAGAATTAAGTTACGAAACTCTTCAGTCCAGTGTTTCAAGATGTTAGGAACAACTTTCATTCAGAGGTCCAAGCTAATTCCAACCCTAACCCCTAACGAAGACTCCTAGACTGACTTAAGCTCACTAAAAATCTTGCATCGACCTAGTTGCAAGTCCAGAAGATCTACGGAAAAATCTACTTAGAACCAGACTACGAAATTTTGTAGACATCATCTCAAGGTCCTAAGTTACATTTTCTCTTTTGAACTTTTAATTTAATTCATCCCTGAAGACACCCAAGATACCAGATATTTCCTAAGCCACCAAATTGACCCTACACCCTCCAAAAACAATTTAACTCTCATTTGTTCATACCCATTACTCACTTTTATTAGCCCATTAACTCACATCATCAACCAACCATTATCTAATATCATTTAGGAACTTTTTATTCAAATTCCAATAACACTAACCACCAAGAATTAAATTTACTATGTTTAACTCATAAAATTATAACTAGTTTTCTTGTAGACATTTTATCAAACATCTTAAATGCATGATTTTCTACCATTAATACATGTGTATACATATATATATATATACTATACCAATAATTCCAGTTCTTATCTTATTCACATTCCAAGTATTAATTTCAAATCAAGTAATTATTCATTTTCCATCTAGACTTAAACTAAACAATTCTATAATTATATAACCCTCCTAAATGCTCTTTTTTCTTAGCTTTTTATTCATAAATCAAAACTCTCATACTAATATACTTTATATATTAAAGATCTTTATTTCCAATTAGCTAAGTTAAACCACAAGTTAGTACTTAAAATTTCAAGTAAAGCAAGAAAATTAACAAAGCAAAGTTATTGCCTCTCTGCTCACCTCATGCCTAATCTTAAAACAAGGCATCATGGTGGTTGCCACACCACCAAACAAGGCAGCTTGACTAAAACTTCAACCCACACCCTAAGAAGAAGAACTCCCTCGGCCAGCTGAACCTCATAGACCAAGCAAGAAAAAGAGAGTAACCCACTAGCCACCTAGAACTCTAAACTTCCTTGCTGCCTAACCTCCAAAGCCTAACACAAAACCACCCTCCACTTCCTTTCTATCAGCTAGCATAGGAGAAGATGAAAGCTCATAATTGCTGTCCACAACAGGGGCGGTGACTACTTCAAGATTAGGGTTGGAAAAGAGTTGAGTTTGGGTGTAAAAAGGAAGGCTAGTATAGTGAAATTTAAAGCCTTCCTAACCCCCCACCCTCCCCCCCCCCCCCTCCTTGTTGAAAAAAAAGAAGAAATACTATTGCTGCAAAACAAGAATATTAAGGCCAGCTATTGAACAAGGATTCACTGCTGGAAAGATGTACAAACCACCCAACACTGGGTAAAACTCACGCATGGCTAGGAAAGGTAGAAAGCTTTAAAGTCTCAGCTAAAGTTGAGAAGGCACTAAGTTTCTCTAGAATGACAGAAATAAGGAAGGTGGTAGAGAACAAACGGGGAGGGAAAATCGGCCAAAAATAGAAGGAAAAGGAGAAAAGAAAAAAAACAAAGTCAAAGTCACCATAATAAAATGATTGGTGTATGTTTATTCTTTAATTTGTATGTATATATACATTTGTATAAATGTTTATTTTATTCCTACATGTGTTTTACCTTTTAAAAAAAAAAAAAAAAAAAAATTTCACACTATAAGATCAAGCTCCAAATCAAATAAGTTTTGTCTTAATTGTGTATATAATTTATTTACTTTAATTTACATTATTTATTAATTTATTTCCTTCTATGCTCATGTTATTTACCACAATCTTTCACGTATACATTGATACTTATTTATTTGTATAATTAAAAATTTTACATTACCTAAATCTTGACGTTATTACATTAAATATTCCTAACGTCACAATACCGGGTTATAACAGTCTACTTTCACCTTATGGCTCTCGCTGGCTGGCTATCATCAATATTTTGTCTATACTTTCTCACTTATATGCTTAGATTTCTTAATATTCTGTTTTAACTGTTGATATATTTGATTGCTTTGTGATTGGTTTTAGGTTTGAATTTCATTTGGGTTTTCTTTTGGATTGTTGTTGAAGACTCTGTATCTTTACTTGATAATCATGCTACGAATCTAGAATATATGGCTTTGTCAGGCCTAAGTAAATTAAATTGAGTTGTGAGTTAAAAATTAAGCTGCAAAGCTAAGTATAGTAAACAAACTATGTAATATCTCATCTTTGTTGTCTTCCCTGCAACTCTTTCTCTTCCTTTTCACTGCCTTTTCATCTTTCTCCCCAAATATTTCATCAAATGCACATAGAGAAAGAGGTTATAGACGATTCAGTAGAGAATCATTGTTTCTCTTTCACAGCCTTAAGGTTTTTATCCTGTAAATTTAGTCACACATTTATGATTCTTCTATTAAGCACCACAAATAAGGTAAATTGAGATTTTTGATGGTGTATCGTAGATTTTCACAATTTTTTGTGTAGCTCTTTAGTTTGCTCATTGCTTTTACCTACAAAATAGGAGGAAACTACTTTTCAGTAGTTGGAAATGCATTAGTATTTGTTGTATGTATATCCTGAAATAGGACGAAGCTATTTTTTAGTAGTAGGAAATGAATTATTATTTGTTGTGTGCATATCCTAAAATATATTTCTCTGAGTCTTGAGAGTTAGAATGTTGACTTATGTTTGTGGGTCTTTAATTGTTTCATATGCAACTCAGTATCTATGAAGCTTAATTAGATTCACATATTTATGGCTCAAACCCATTAGTTTGCTTCCTAGAATAATTTGATGGATGAAGAAAAATAAATTTAACACTAAAGATGAACAACTTTATATTATTTGTGTAGTAGTTCTTAGCAGAAAAATGTAAGTTCTCTACCCAACAAATGCTAATAGAAAAATTAGACCACTAACATTCAAAATGCTAATCTGCGATTTGTAAACTTGCTTAGCTACAAGAAAAATTCCTTTTTGAAACTTTATTGAGAAAATAAATTTAATAGAACTTGTTAAAATGTTTCCTCATAAGATTTTCAAAAATTATAGTAAAACATATGCTAAACACAAAAGATGGTAAGGCAGACAAAAGAAAAGAAAGTGTCAGGGTGAACTAAGAAGCCTGATATTAATTGTATCAACTGAGGAATAAGCTTCAAAAGAAAAGAAAGTTCTTGCTATGAGAAATGAGGCTTTGAATTCACCTCCACCTTTCCATTTCCTTCAGTTGAATTTGAACTCTCCTTTTCATTCACTTTTATTGGCTTTATCATATTCGAAATATGCCTTAGTATTCTCCTGCACTAAATTAACTATTATGCCCTCAATTCCTATCAGATGCTGCATGTACATTGCTTTTGGAACATTGCTACAACACAATGAAAAATATTAGCTTAGTACCTACAAAATTACATGTATAGGGTAGCTTTCTAATTATCTTAGACATGGATGGCTACTTGCGACTTACTTCAACTTGCCATATGTAAGGAGAGAAAGATTGGAGTCTTTTATTTTGGTTCCTGCCCGAAGATTTCCAGACACTGCTTTCAGCTTTGAGATAATTCCTTCAAACCACCCTCCAAATAGAACTTTTTAACTTTCTCTGATGAGTTCCTTTTAGCATCATAGTAAATTTCACTCTCACCATTAGTTAAGAAGAAGACTTGGTGCATTATTTAATGGATATCTGGTTAAGAAACAAAATTGCAAGAGAAACAATTGTTTCATGTACAGTTCAATTCAACAGAAGGGCATACAGAGGATGAAGATATATTGTGTACAATCTGGGTTTTACAATATAGGGCAGACAATATTTACCTGTAATAAGACTCTCATAAGGATGAAACTCTGAAATATCCCTATTAATTAAATCTATTATAACTATAGAGTCTACTTCAGCAATAACCGTCATAAACTCCATTTTTCAGGCACAACGTAACTCTTAAAAAAGCCTAGAAAGCTCAACAAAGGTATTAGAACCATGCCCAATATTAGTAGCAAAACCATATAAACATTCACCCAAATTCTCTCTAATAAGACCACCACAACCAGCAACAACACCATTCCCTTAGTTGATAGGCCATAAGAAGTGGCTTTTAAATTGACAAGGATCCACCTTTGCCAAGAAAGAGAGAAAAATGAATTCCTTAGTTGAATAAAAACCACTGAAAGTTAAATATGCCTAGATGGAGAAAAGTGTCCTGATAAAAGATTACTTGGTAACCTTAAAGTAGTTAAAATATGGTATTTTTAACTACTTTAAGTTTCCGGATCGAAATGATTTTATGATATAGTATAATGCCCCTATTTAGTTTATTTTTTAAAACGGTTTTTAGTTAGGTTTTTTACAAAATTGTTTGGTAATATAATTTTTTATGAAAAAATATTTTTGAGCTTTTCTACAAAACTATTTGCAGAGCATTTGTTATGGATGACCACAAGAACATGAAGGTGGCGATGAAAGCACCTTCTAGGTCTGCTCTTCTAGTATCGGAAGTTCCTTGAGGACACAAAGTACTTATGCTATAATGATTTTATGGTAAGTTCCATTTTATTTTTATTTAAGTTTTGAATTTTATTTTAATATTTGTTAAATTACTGACAATATACTATTGTTTTCACCTCGTGAAAATATAGGTAATTAACTCGTCAGTCCTAACGAAGAATTCATCGCCAACTGACTTCAGCTCATCCTACTCACTAGTGAATGGGCCATGGTCATGCGCTTCTCACTTGACTACGATGCTTGCAATAGGTGATGGCCAATGTGAATTTTGCTCTGTCGAGTTTCACTTGAGGGCTAAGTGCATTTCCTATCAAACACTAGATGTTACTAGTAAAGACCTATACAGTTCGGACCACATTGTTGTATTTGGAGATGATGAAGAAGCTAGAAATGACAAAGACTTAGGATTTGGAAATGAGGTCGATAATTAGATTTATGTATTTTACTTTAATGAATTTTTATGTATTAATATTTTTATTTATAAAAAAAATTAGATTTATGAAAATTTTGGATTTATAAAAATTTTTTTGCATTTAAATAAAAAAATATATTTTGAAGCAAGTCTTTACAGGCAGTTACAAGTATAAAAATAATAATTAAGTAAAAATAAATAATACAATTAAAATAATTTAGATATTTGCATCTGCAGCATGTAGACTGTGGATAAAACTACGTTTGTCTTTTAGCGTCTGGATACCTGACCCTAATATGTGCCAGCCAATTATTGGAGGCTAGAGTTTGCGTCTGTTATGCAAACACATGATAATTTCTATGTTTGCCTAGATATAAAAACTTGCATCTAAGTCTAGTCTTACTACGTCTATGTGTAAAAGCAGATAACTTTTTGTATATATATTTTAACTTTTTGAGTCTACATTTGGCAGACACAGATAATGATTTTTCTTGTAGTGATAAGAATAAGTTTGAATTTCAAATAATAAAAAAAAAGCTTTGAAAATATGGTTCAGGTTGGAAAATGGTTAAGTAGAAGTCCGTACGGGGATTCTATGTTTGAAAGTATATGCGTCAGTCCATCAGATAAAGAAAATTTTAAATTGTTATTAAATTTAGATTATGCATCTTGTATGCATAAGCAGATGTCTAGATGTTGATAATTTTCGGGTCTGTGCAGACGCGGATAATAATATGAGTTTAAGGTAAATGCGTTAGCTTATCTGTTTATGGATATAGACATCTGCAAAATAAGTATTTATGTCTGCATTGTGGATACACAAATAGTAAATTTTCTTGTAGTGTAATTTTGATTGAGTTGAATACTTATCTCTTTCATTCTAAATTAAACCAAATATCTTTCCTAAGCTAAAATTGTCATATTTTATATACCTCTGTAACTTAGAAGTATTGTGATTTTTAAGAACGTTTCTCTGTAACTTGTATTCCTTCGAATTTAAAAAAACAACAAGAGAAAATTTATAAGTCTTGGGTATAGTTAGCTTTTGTTTGATCCTGCAAAAACAGTGTTTGCAAAGAAAACTTAACCTTGCAAATCAGTTTGCTAGTGGAATCTCAAATGATCTTTTTAAAGAAGTAGAAGCAGTTTGGATTGTCAGATGAACCACTATAAAGTTTTTGATTCTTTATTTGTTTTAATTTTGTTTGAGCTTGAAATTTATATATGAGTTGTTTGAAATTTATTTTCAAACTATTCATCCCTTCTAATTATCATTTTTAACTCCATTCAATATGTCCTAATTTCTTCTAAGGCACCAACTTGAAGTAGGATAGTATTTTGAAAAATAGAAATCTTTGATTTTTCAATTGCTGTCAAAAGTGACGAAATCTCTTCTTTCCTTTCAAGATTATCAAGTATAAAAGTCTTGACACACTTTTGATACAAAGATCAAAAAGCATTATAGAGAAGGCTGGCTTCACCTCTAAAACCATCATAACAAGTAAAAAAAATTAAAAAATTAAAAAAAGAAAAGAAAAAGAAAGATGAGGATGAGGATGGGGCTACTTTGGTCCCATGGAAGCCAAGGGAAGTAGCAGGTGCACTACTATAGCCTTTGTTTCCATTGTATTTAATTTTATGAAAAAGATATTTTAATTGGTTGGATTGGACCTACATGAAAGCAAAGTATGGATTCTTTTGCTTCTTTAAAAAGAGTTAGTAGAGTAGGCCTTCCTACTGTTAATTGTATATAATTGACAACAAATATCGTATGTTAATTGCTAAGGATATTATGATTACTTTGGTGGCAACGATTAGAATTGAGAAATGATCATGCCTATCGAATTTGATTTACTCATTAAAATTAAGGATTAATTTTCAAATAAAAAAGTCATGAAATATAATAAATTAACTCAAAAATACGAATTTATTTTTATTATAAATTTTTATGTCCTTTTACAGTTTTTATATTAAATTAATAAACTCTTTATATTGATTAAATTTTATCATACATAAAAAATATTTGAATCTTGTATAATCTTTATTTCTTGTCATAATATTTAATTTTAGAATACATTTGCTAATATTATTTTTCTTATTTATAGCTATAATATAAATTATTATTTCAATTTACATTTTAATGATAATATTGTCATCAAATATTTTTTCTTATTATTGTATTACAATTATTAAAAAATATGTTAAAATTAGATAAATATGCAAAGTTCAATTGCTAAAAAAGAAAAGATAAAGGAAAAAAAATAAGAGATAGAAAGTGAAAGATATAAAAAAATTCTTATAACTAGGGCAATTTAGAATGTTTGGAGTTAATTTTAGTTTTAATTTTAATATTTTTTTCTTTCTCACTAGTATCTCACTCCCAAAGAAACCCTGACTTTGTTGAGGTTTCTCAACTGCTGAGTTCAAGCGTGCCTTATCACTTGAATCATACATTGTAGATTATTTTTTGAGTTAATTTATTAGATTTAATAAATAGTGGGTGATTGTGGTTTATTTGTTAATTGTGATTTAAATAAAAAATTATGTGTCTAATTCAATATTTTATGGAAGCTATTATAAAATGAATAATAGTTTATAAAAATAAAATTTAATTGAGCCTTAATTAATTGACACTATACCATAAAACTTATGTTTGGCTTATTTTTTTAAACCCCAAAAGACTTTTTGAGTTTTGAAGCCTTAAAAGTTGAATCTAGAAAAAAAAAAAAAATTTCAAGAAACTCAAATAGATTTCTAACATGCAATTGTCAAGGTTGCCATAAACTGCTTTCCTCTACTGCCACCGCTATCCTCCACTACCCAAAGTGCACTTTCCACATGAACCCAGCCGAGTGCGAGGAGATTGGGTGAAGGGAATAAAAGAAAAGTATTTGGAAAAGAAAAGCAAAGCAAAACCATGAAAGAAGAAAAGGAAAAGTGAAAAAGTAGAAAAGTGGAATTTCCTTTTGGTATATTAGGCATGTTTGGTTAATCTATATACAAAAATAATGTATGTAAAAATATTTTTAAGTAAAATTATTTAGAAAATATTGTATAAAAAATTTGAAAAGATGTTTAAATGAGTTAATGTGAAAATACTATGAGTTGTAAAAAAATTATTTTATTTTATTTTTAAAAAATTATATTAAATATTAAAATTACTAAAAAAGTCATTTTGATAAATATTATAATTATATTTGTTTAAATAATATAATTATTAAAATTTATTTGACAATTAATAATTTTTGATTTGATTTTTTTTTTTTCAATTTGTAAGGCTCTAAAAACTTAAAAATACTTTTTTCATAAAATTTAAAAAATAAAATTTCTTTTACTAAATATCAAATGCTGTTTTAAAAATTAAACTAAATAAGGGATTCCCTAAACGGAACTAAAAGTCTCTTAATTGACATGAAATTTGCATCTCACGCTTGGGTTCGCAAACTGGAATGTAATATTGGGAAAAGAATCATGATTCAAATAAGGACACCATCAAAGATTCATGCTTCCATGAAACGATGTTAGGAGTTTAGGACCCCATGCTTGTTGCATTCCCATCATACTGATCACCTAGTTTTGCCACGTAGGAACACACCAGCCTTTACAGAAAGGAAGAAAAATAAAAAAAACATAAATAAATAATATCTCAAATCTGAAAACTCAAAAAAGGTCAATCCTTTTCCTGTACAACATTGACTCCAAGTCTACACTAACCTCCAATGATTTCTACAAAACTTAACAAGGTAGATCAATCCTATTACAATAATTGATGTCAGGTAGGGCATTATTCTTTTATTGTAGGCTTGCTGACAGAAATCAAATGTTGACGTGGCAGATGTAGGACGCAGATGTAGAAGAAAGCAAATGTCACTAGAGTCACTTCAATAAACCACTCCACCGTATTAATTTCTCTCTCTCTCTTTAGAACTTTTGATTCTTCTTCTTGGGTTGTCACAATTACAAACAAAGACTTGGAAAGACTTGGAAACAGTGACTTAGCTTTACAATTCTGAAGCTCATCTGTCTCCCCAAATCCTTCTCTCTGCATCTGACTGCTCTGAGCCCGGGAGGTCTCTGAAGTAGGGTGCTTCCTTCCCAGTGAGTCACCCTTGACTTTTTATCTCTCTCTCCTCTCTCTTCCCCTTTTTCTGTCTAAAAAATAAAAAATGATGTATTTTGGTTCTGAACAACTAAGTGTTCAATTTCTGAGAATCATCATGTGCTCTTCTCTCTGTTTGTGTATAAGCCTATAATTAAGGTGCTCTTTTATTTTGTGCCAATTAGGAAAAGGGGTATATATATGATGGAGTTATGCATATGGTGGTTGATTACTTAGTTTGGAATCCACTATTGATTGCTGTTATTGTGACATGTGTTTGGTTTAGTTAGTATTTTTTTCTGGGTTTGAAGAATTTGTTGATTTGGAATTTGGAATCACTTGATTAGTTGCTTAAGCTATCTTAGTGAAACTGTAATTTTTTGACAATTTAAGTAAATTCATAATATAAAAAAATAATATAATTTACAATTATTTAATTTCACCTATCCTTAACTCATCATATCTTTGTTTTTTATTTTTTTCAAAATTAGCCTATTCCATGTCGGTTGCTGTTATTCATATCCGTGCCAGTGCTTCATAGCCTCGATGGAAGGGTTTTATTTGGGCTTGATAGGAGAGAAAAGGATAAAGCATTACAGCAACACCCAAAAAATACTTCTGGTGGGTGAGGGAGATTTCTCCTTTTCTGCATGTTTGGCTAGAGCTTTTGGCACTGCTGCCAACATGGTTGCTACTTCTCTTGATTCCAGAGGTTATCGTTGTTTTTTTATTGTTTTTTTTTTTCGGTTTTTTAGTCACTCACAAATTTTACTAATTAAATTACAAAAGACAACACTAACTATCTATTTTGTTTTTGACAATACAAATAAAGATATACTAAGGCTTAAGTATTCAAGTGTGATGCCAAACTTGAATTTACTGGGGATGTTTGGTTGCACCATTATTCATGAAGTTGATGCTCGTACCATGAGCCACCACCCACTTCTCCAGGGGAAGCAATTCGACCGAATAATCTTCAACTTTCCTCATGCTGGTTTCGTAAACAAAGAAAATCACTTGGACCAAATTATGTAAGTTCAAATAAATCTGTGTGAACTAACTACAATTTTGTTGATCAAAAGAATGACTGTTTAAAATTTGTGCAGGCTTCACCAAACTGTGGTGAGCGGATTCTTGAGAAATGCACGTGAAATGCTAACAGAAAATGGAGAAATCCACGTGACTCACAAGGCAGCTTATCCATACAACAAATGGAATATAGAGAAGCTTGGGCAGGAGGTTGGACTGTTTATGATTGAGAAAGCCCCCTTTTTTTTATGTGAGTATCCAGGTTACAATAACAAGAGAGGTCATGGAGTTGGGTGTGATGAAAGCTTCCCTGCAGGAGTAAGCAATACCTTCAAATTTGTGAAGGTGGTCACAAATGCAGCAGTCCAAGCTGTTAACTCTAATCTTTATGGCTATTTTGGATCTCCATATTTGTAGACCTTCAAGGTCATATATTGTATGCTTAATTTATTATTTAGATCCCTAGAGTCATGCATGAGTGATGAATTGTATATTGTTTGTTCTTATTTTCACAACGGACCCTAATCTTTATGGGTGATGAATGTAATAAATTATAGATTTTGTGAGAATATGGAGCAAAATTGTTCTGTGTACGCCAGTCATTAAGTAGATAGTGGTCCATATGTTTTTTTGTTAATAATGGTAGTACATGGAGCAGTGTTCATAGTTCCGTCCCAAGTCAATGTCAATCATATTTATTGACCTTCAAGAATTTGTTGTTCATAAGCTCATAGTGTCTTAAATCCTATACAAATATAGACTTATCTTAATTTTAAATATTTCTTTATGTGTAAATATATTTATTATTTTAATTTTCAGTGTTGGAGAATAAGTTTGGATATAGATGATTAGTTGTAGTACGGGAAAGTTGGTCTAGATACACGACCACTAAATAAAAAAGATAAATATTACTTGTTTCACAAATATATGATGCATTCAAAGTAAAATAGAATGCAATAACACAAACAAAAACAATAGCCACAAGACATGGACTTATCACTGAAAACTCAATTTGATACTGCAAGTTTTCTTGATCACTCTTCATCTTACCAATATATTGGATGGACTCCACAACCTTTCAACACTGCATTTGTTGTTTCAGAATCATCAAGAATTTGAAATAAAACCTTGATTTCGATATGGTCACACGTTTTGGCCATGTGTAAACCCCACATGATTGAACGTAGAGGAAGATAGTATAGCCAAACACGATCTGATTTCACATCGAAGAATCGTCTTTCAAAGAATTTGTAATTTTACCATTGATGAAAATCTGTACTTCATATGCAAATTTATTCTCTTCCTCTTCCTTTGATCCGAAAGCAGTACATAGCGCTACTGCTTCTATCCTCATTGCAATCTCTGAACACAATTGGAAAGATACTGATCCTTCTAAACTACGATAGCCAATCCATTCTGGAATCTCACTTCCAGAAAGCATTATGTTGAATCCAGGTTCCTCATGAAGCCCCTGTAATAAAGAAATGTAAAATGTCAAAGTGATCTAGGATCTTGGGAGGTAAAGAAGTCAACAAGTGACAACGGAGCTTCCCAATATTAGAATATACTAATGATTAAACACTCGTAATCTCTAGGGCTCGTTTTGCTCATTGTATAGGATTATACAATGTATTAGGCTGTATAGTTATTATGTTATATTTATACTATTGTCTTATCTCCCCTTTTCCACGGTATAGCTTTATATTATCAGACATAATATGAGAGGGGTCAATATTATAAGTCTTTACTATCTTATTACTGTCAAACGTTGTATAAGAGCTAATGAGATAATATTATACTATCATGTTATTTTTATACGATGCGCCAAATAAGCCCATATGATTTTAATCTTTAAGATGATGTGTGAATTTATTATGTTATCAAAGAGAGGGAAAGCAAGTGACTGACCTCACTTAGCAACATATATGCCCATTGGTTTCCTTGTGTCATAGCAACTTTTGGCAATCAGAGAAGTCAATCCTCTGAAGTATTGGTTTGAAATCTTGCATGCTTGATAGTTGTGAATATCTTTCTAATGATTCACAACCATTTGCATCAATTATCTCCATATTAGGTGGAAGCTGAGGAATTTCTTGTAAGAGCTTGCACTTTTCCAAGCAAAGGTGTTTCAACTTCGCAAGTTTTTCCATGCATATGGGGAGGCTATCAAATTTGTTTTTTCCTAATAATAAATATCTCAATTCAAGAAAATGGCTAGGTCTTGTAAGGAAATCCACTTCTGATAGATTGCAGTTTGTTAAATCCAACCACCTCAATTTTTGGAAACCTGACAATTCATTGGAAGAGCATTCATCAAACTCTGGAAATTTACTAAGTTTGGAACAACCACCAAGACGAAGAATGTCGAGACTCTGCAACTTATAGATGCTCCGAGGAAGGGTGTTAAGTTTTTTACAGAATTGCATATCCAACATCTTGAGTCCACTGAGATTTTCAATTGATGAAGGCAACTCTTTTATGGCAGATTCATCCAAAAGAATTTCTTCCAAATTTGCCATATTATCAAGAGTTTCCGGGAACTTGTCCAGACTTGAAGCAACCGGATAGAAAAAGACTTTGTAGAGATTTTAACTTGAGGTTGCTTGGGAGTACTCTAAGGTTGGAGCAGCCGCTAAGGTTCAAAATGACAAGTTTTTCAAGATACCCAACAGATTGATGGACATTAATCAGATTAGTACAGCCTTTAAGATTCAAACTTTTGAGATTTGGTGCAGTTGAAAAGTCTGGTACTTCAGTGAGAAACTTGCAAAATTTAGCATCCATAAATTTCAGATTCTTGAAATACTAGAGAAAAGGAAAAAAAAAAAAAAACACCAGTTACTAACTTTTACTATATAAATATGTAAGAAAATAATAATAAATTCTTGATGAATAAAGTCTATACCTTGGATCCATTGCCCAATTGTATAAGAAGGCTATTGTGCATGTCAAGAGCAACAAGTTTCAAGGGGCGAAAATTAGTAGGTAGCGATGTGAAAGGATATTCAGGCCACTCGAGCCATCTAAGTTCATTAGAGAGATATTCAGGATCACCGAAAAACTGTGCATTGTGAATTATTAGAAGTCTGAGCCTTCTCATCTTTTTAAAAGCTTTAGAAGCCAAGTACACCTCTTCTGGTTCAGGCAATGCTAACTTTATGCCTTCAATAGTATTTGTCCCCTGCCAAATTACAAGAATGAAATATATTGTTAGTGTGCAAAGGGAAGCTTCCTGAGATTCTTTATATCATTTGATTTATTTCGATGTACCAAAAAATATATAGTAAGCTTTTAGAGAGAATTATAATTAGACTTACTGAATTTTCAGTTAGTACATTAAGAATATCGTCACCAGCCCAAAGCCTACTGCGTTTGCCAGGATCTTCAGGGGATTCTTGGCGTAATTCTCTACCCATTTCCTGTATCAAATCATGCATCCGTACGTAGTTTTTTGTTTTTATCATATGATAAAAGAGACTTCTCAACCAAAACTTTGATACCAACTTGTGGGTAGAAATCACAACTGTCTAGTACTTTCAAGACATAATCAAGGTCATTTCCATTGAAAAAACAGGCGATATCCAGGAAATAGCCTTCTCTTGATCATCTAGTCCATCAAAACTTACTTTAAGTATATCATGTATTTTTTTGTTGGGAAACCTTTTTGGTTTATTCAATGCACTTTCCCATTCATTTTTGCTTCTACCACACAAAAATGAACCCAACTCTATAAGAGCTAGTGGAAGTCCCCTGGCATAGTTTAAAACAGAATGTGAGAGCTCTTCAAAATCTTCTGTTGGACAAGGCTTCTTGAATGAAATCCAGCTAAAAAGTTGAACAGAATCTTCAATGTTTAGTTCCTCTACTTTATATTTACTTTCCACTCCATGCACAACAAGAACATGCTCATCTCTTGTTGTTATGATAATTCTGCTTCCTGAACCAAACAAATCTTGCTCTCCAGCTAATGCAGCTGACGTTTCTAGATGATCAACATCATCGAGAACTAAAAGAATTCTTTTATAACTAAGTCTCTCTCTTATTATGTTCATCCCTCTATCAACATTGCCAACTTTGGTGTCTTTCTTCCCCAATATTTCAAAAAGCAGTGTTTCTTGAAGTTGAACTAGACCATAACTTTGTTTTGAAGTTTCTCTAACATTTGCAAGAAAGCAGGATCCTTCAAATTGATTAGCAACTAAATTATAAACAGTTTTCACAGTAGTTGTTTTACCGATTCCCCCAATTCCATGAATACCTATAACGCGAATTTCATCGCACAACCCAGTATACAACATGATCCGAACTTCTTCTACATGAGAATCAATTCCAACCGGGTGCTTTGCAATATATAAGAAAGTTCAATTAAGCTTACTTAACACTTCTTCAACAATTCTCTCGATGAATTTAGACTGGTACATGTGAATCATAATTAATAAATAGACATGTTATAGAAGAAAGAAAAAAAGAAAAGAACATGTTACAACTATTTAATTTTAGTGTTAGTAATTGTACCTTATCCATCACCAAGTGCCATCCAGATAAATTGGCTGCTTTGTTTAGTGCTGCTTTCTAGATTAAGACCTTCACCATATTCTCTCCCAGTACTTGTTCATGTTTAGCCAAAGCCTGTCCAAAACATCCTTTGAGTCCTTACCTCAGATGGATCCACATCGTAAAAGGCAGGCTGAACCATCTGTCCTTTATTTTCCTGACACTCAAGGATCTTAACGAGTTCATCCAGACACCAACTTGAAGTAGCATAGTTTTCTAAAAAAACAATAATAGAAATCTTTGATTCTTCAATGGCTGTCAAAGGTGACGTCGAAATCTCTTCTCTCCCTTTCAAGATTATCATCTATGAAAGTCTTGACACCATTTTGATACAAAGCATTATAGAGATCTCCTGTAAAATTATTTCGTGTATCTTCGGTTCTAAAACTGAGGAAGACATCATAACTCCACTTAGGATAGAAAGAAGAAGAAGAAGAAGAAGACGATGACGATGAGGACGAGGATGAGGCTAAATTGGTCCCCATGGCAGCCAACTAAGGGAAGTAGCAGAGTGCACTACTATAGCCTTTGTTTCCATGCTTTGTATTTATTTAAAAAGAGATAGTACGTAGAGTAGGTCTTCGTCCTGTTAACTTATCTGCTAGTTGTATATATTTTGACAACAAATATTATATGTTAAGGGCTAAGAATTAATGATTACTTTGGTCGCGACGATTGGAAGAATCAAGATTAATAGTTAATTTTTGACACTGTACATGTCTTAGTAAAGTTTATATGGATACTTTGAAAAGACAAAATTAATAAAGTTATATATAACAATTAGATCATTTTAAGAATATAATATATAATCGATTAAAAAATATGGCACATCACATATATGCCAAACTTTACGTTCTTCCTATTAACTTATCTGTTAATTTTGTATATATTTTAACAACAAATATTGTATTGTTAATGGCTAAGGATATTATGATTACTTTGGTGGCAACGATTAGAAATGTGATGCTTATCCAATTAGAATTAAGTATTATTTGCCAAATAAAAGAATCATTTGGTGCATTTGTCAAATAGGTCTAAGGTCATTCTATCTCAAAAAAATGATGTTTGTTTGAATGACCCAAAAATCATGATTTAAGACTCTAGTCAGAGAAGCTGTTATGTGTAAAATTACCAAAATGACATTTAGATTGTTTTATTTTTTATTTTGTTTTTACATTTAATTGTGAATAAATTTATTTTTTATTCAATTTTTATTTTTAATTGAGATTAAATGTAAGTAAAATTAAATACATAATTTTAATTGTAAATAAAAAACTTAATTAAAAATTATACCTATAATTAAATTGACAATTGAAATTACAAAATACAAAATAAGACTAAAAATTAAAATGACACCTACCATTAAATATTACAAATAAGACTAATAATTATCTGAAACTAAACATTCAACAACGTCCAGCTAAAATAAGCTGATATTTGATTATATCACATACGTTTCCCATTGAGCATGAATGTTTGGTAGATCTTCATGTAGTCATTGTCTCCAAAGTTCTCTTTCTCTAATATACTCATTTCGTCAATGGTGGGGCAAAAGACCAAGATCATTATCATAGGTTGAAACTCTAAATCACCTGAAGCTTCCATTCTAATGAATTATGCATAGCCATGGTAGCATCTACGATATTAACTTGTTCTTTGAAAGAATATGTAGGCATGTCTCACAAGATGGAAAAAACGTTTCTTCCAAATTCTAAACACCCTCTTCACTGCACCATAAACTTGAATGGTGGTAGTTGAAAATTTCCTTGACATTTTTCATAATATGTGCGGTGTCATCAAAGTGTGGAAGATGATATCTTTCACATTTGCAAGGTGTTAGAAATCCATTCATCAGTCCCTATCCCAAGTTAACCAAATAGTATCTCCCTGTAGGTGGCATTGGAAAATTTGATGAATGATTTATCAAAGCTTTCTCAAGTATTCGGCTGTCGTGGGCTGTTCCAGCTCATCTGGCTAAAACATAAGTGAAACAAAATTTAAAGTCATATGTAGCCATCACATTTTGTGTCACATATCCTTTCATTCCAACAAATGTCGTTTGCTGGGAAGGAAAATGACAATTAATATAAGTACCATCGATGGAACGAATACAACATTGGAAGAAATGCATGTATCGTCGATCCTATCTTATTTCGCTTGGAAGAGAGTTGAATTCAAGATTAATTGGTTTGATGATGTCAATGGCTAACAACCTGACATTGTGTAATATATGCTTAAACAACCTATGCATTGTTTCTCCAGAGCATTGCATCATTTTGTGCACTATACGATTCAACGCTCTTTTTTCTATTAAATACAAAAACATAGCAATAATTTCCTTAATATGAGTATTTTTGTTGGCTGCAATTGATACATTTGTTCGAGAATTTGGCAGAATCTCAAGAAGCAAGGTGTTTTCATTCTGAAATTCTCGTGACAATGAATAGGATTGTTACTTAACACTTCATCTACCCACATGCATGAGCCTTGTTTGCGGAGAGTTTCTACAAGGTCTTTTTGTCATATATTTTTCAATGTGCTCAGAAGCATGTGCTGTAAAAATGATTGTCGTGGTTGCTAGAAAAAAATTGTTAGCATCCGTCTCACTGTCATATTCATTATCATCATATGGTGATGCCATTTAGCAATTAAAGCATATGAAAGTTAATTCATAATATGATAACAACACAATTTAAAAATTAAAAATCAAATTAAAAATACAATTTGATAATATATAAATACACTACAAGAAAAAGATTTATCTGTGACGGTACTTACCAGTTGTAAATAAACCCATCGTAGATAATTTATCTACGACGGGCTATCAGTTATCCAAGACGGGATGCACCGTCTCAAGTAATAAACACCAAAAATTTAAAATTTGATATTTTTATTATTTTCTGAGATGGTACTATACTTATCTACGACGGGATACACCCGTCTTAGATATTATAAGTAATAAGTTCTAACGTTTTCTTGTATCAAAGACTGGGGTCAATATTATCTAAGATGAGATTTACCCATCGTAGATAATAATAATTTTTTTGCATCATATCACGTATCCACGACGGGCTTTTTTTAATTTTGCCCGTCGTAGATAACTTTTGTCCATTGTAGATAGTTTTCCCCCAATATCAAAATCACAAAATTGAACCCAAATTTCAGACGATCCTTCTTGTGCCTTCAAGCCCTAAGAGTACTTGTCTGATGCAACTGAGTATTTCTGGTAAGTCCTTCAACCTTGCTAGCAATAGGATTTCTAGTGAATCGATTTTTCTCTTAACCCTAACTCTCTAATTCTTTTAATTTCAGTTTCTCCTCGCCCTCTTGGTCACACTTCTCATTTTTTTTCCGTTCCGTATAGTCGTTGCTCAGTTTCTGGTACGACTTTCTCTTTTACCGTCTCTTTCTTTCTTTGTCTCCCTGTTTCCCTCTTCCTTTCTCAATCTATCTTTGTCTTTTATTGCTAAAGCTTTTTTCATTTTTAATTGATTATGTTTGCAAATGGGTTTGCTTAAGAAATCTCATTAAATCTCTGTACTATGTGATGTTCAGGTAGCTTTGATTGTGTTCTCTACCAAAGAAATTTTTTTGGAGTATTCCACGGATTCCAGGAGGTTCATATATATTACTGTCTCTTCTTCTTTATATGAAAAGTTTAGTTTCTATAAATTATTTATCTGTTCTTCTTGTAGTTAACTAGAAAATATTGGTTTCTTTTTTTTCATGTTTCTAATTTATATTTTTGTCATCTGGGTATTGTTGTTCTTGATTTTGCTAATACCTTTCACTTATAGTAGAGTGAGATATATCATGAAAATGTATAGGTCATAGGCAATTAGAGAGCCCCGAAATATACAACCAGTTGTAAGTGGCATTAGTGTCATCTATCCTGTTGCTGCTGTTAATGTAAGCAGAATAGGTAGTACACAAGCCTTGTGTTAAACTTTTAGATTCATTGTGTTAAACTTTCACACTTAATCCTTTTTCTAAGCTCACCGTCAATGGGTAGTCCTATTGCTACTCATTCCCTTCATTTATGTCTCAAGCTCGCTAAAGGGTTCATGGGAATCTCAAGCACTATATTCGGAATTATGCATCTCTCTTCATCCTTTTCTTTGTCTGCACTTTGTATGATCTCTCATTCCTTTCTATTGATAGGAATTTTTTGTCTCTGATATTATGGGAATTACTTTATGCTATGTTCATCTGAAACAAGAGGACCCAATTCATAGAAGTTTCATTTTTGGGTTTCAAATATTTCAAGTTTCATTTTTCTACATTAAGATGCTTTCAATTCCAAAATTGACTTGTCTATCATAGTAACTAAGCATGTTGTATTCATATTAGGCTGATTGTTCTGTTAGTTATACTCTTATTTTTCTTAGGTTCTAAAGCATGATGAATGTGATGTTTGATGTTATTTGTTATATAATATTGAAACTCTAGATTTTGTTTTTATGTGGGATTGGTAGTGCTGTATTACTTTATTTCTTTTTTCTATTTATGATCTTTGTTTATTTCTATATGTGTGATTTTATAAAATTAAATATCTCCTATGAGATTTCATCAATACAAGTACAAGAAGAAACAATAATACTGTCTATGTATGTGATTTATGTTGCCAATGATGTTGGGTTTTCATTTGTTTTATGGGTTATAAGCATTGATGCTTAACAGTGTATTGTACCTATTTATGGCTATACAATCAATTTTGTTTGTTCTTCTTCATATGATATTTATGATTAAGAGCTTGATGTTCTTTTTTACAAAGAATTCATGGATGCTTTAGTTGTTTGCTATCTAGGAATTAATGTAGGACTACAGCTTCCAACTTTATTACTAACCATTGGTAGAAGTTGGGAATCTCATCATTGGTAGCTAGCGTTCTCCTTTTTGAGGTCAAATCTTGCCATTAATGTGCAGAAACATGGATCTTGATCGTAGTTGGATGGATCGCCCACGAGCTATTCGTGGGACGTTAACAGTTGAATTTAAGTATGGAGTTGAAGCTTTTCTCGACTTTGCGTTTCGTCATCCGAAATGTGTCTATTCTGGAAAAATTAGATGTCCTTGCTTGGTTTGTTATCATTCGAAATTTCTAGATCGAGATGATGTTACTGTTCACTTATACAAAAAGGGCTTTATTAAGAATTACAAGACTGGACCTTTCATGGCGAGGGTTGGATTGATCAACCTTCTGTAAATGATGAAATATTTGATGGTTTTGGAGAAACTGATCAAATGGAAGACATGGTAATGGATGTTGCTTGGGCCATATTTTAATTTCATTGAAGAAAATGCAAATCCTGATGCTGCCAAGTTTATAAAAATTTTATCAGACGCAGATGAGCCATTGTGGGAGGGTTGCAAAACACATACTAAGCTATCTGCAAGTTACACAACTTTTGAATTGTAAATCTGAATTCAATGTGTCTACGAGTTGTTATGATCGGTTTATGACAGCATTTAAATCTATGTTGCCAGATGGGAATAAACTGCCACTAAACTTTTATGAAGCGAAGAAGGTAGTTAAAGTTTTGGATCTCGGGTATAAAAAGATAGATGCATGTCCAAATGACTGTTTATCGTACTATGAAGATGACAAATATAAGACAGAATGTTATATTTATGGTTGTCCCCGGTATAAACCAAAACAAAATAAAAATCAGTCTAATGTACCTGAAAAAGTGGCACGTTATCTACCAATAATACCAAGACTTCAAAGACTTTATATGGTAGAAAGCACCGCTAGACATATGAGATGGCATAAGTTTGGCATTCGTGAAAAAGAAAATATGATTATCCATCCGTCAGATGCAGAGGCTTGGAAACACTTTGACAATTACTTTTCCTGAGTTTGCAGAAGAATTCAAGAATATTCGTTTAGGGTCTATCCTCAGATGGTTTCACTCCATTTGGTAATTCATCATCTCCTTATTCTTGTTGGCCAGTTTTCGTTACACCATATAACTTGCCGCCTAGGATTATGCATGAAGGAGCAATATTTGTTCTTGACATTAATAATTCCTGGTCCACTTCATCCTGGTAAGAATATAGACATTTATTTAAGGCTATTGGTTGATGACTTGAAGAAGTTATGGTTGAATGGTGTGACAACTTATGATGCATCACTTAAGCAAAATTTTATCATGAAAGCTGCATTGTTATGGACGATTAGTGACTTTCCCGCATATGCAATGCTTTCTGGGTGGAGTACACATGGTAAGTTGGCGTGTCCTTATTGTATGGAGAATACTAAGTCATTCCAACTTAAACACGATCAGAAAGCCATGTTGGTTTGATTGTCACCGCCAATTCTTACCACTTGATCATCCATTCAGAAAACAAAAGAATGCTTTCAAAAAGAACAAAGTAGAATTGGATTCACCACCACCACGGTTATCTGGGAAAGAGGTGCTCGAAAGAGTGAGTTCTTTCAAGCAAGTTAAATTCGGTAAGAGGGTACGAAGAGATTGATAGGTTCAAGAATACTCATAATTGGATAAAGAAGTCTATATTTTGGGAATTAGATTATTGGCCTACAAATCTTATTCGACATAATCTAGATTTAATGAATATTGAAAAAAATTTTTGATAATGTATTTAATACTGTTATGGACTTCAAGGGTAAATCCAAAGATAATCTCAAAGCACGTACTGATTTGGGGATTTTGTGCAAGCGTCGAGACTTAGAAATCATTGTGGGGGCTAATGGCAAACAGAAAGTAAATAAAGCTACATATACCTTAAATAAGAAAGAGAAAAAATTGGTATGCGGATGGGTTAAAAATTTAAAGTTTCCTGATGGATATGGTTCCAATTTGTCTCGATGCGTGAAGGTAAATGAATGCAAGTTATATGGTATGAAAAGTCACGATTGTCATGTTTTTATGGAGAGATTGATACCTATGGCATTTCGAGACTTTGTGAAAGATTGTATTTGGGATGCTTTGACAGAACTCAGGACTTTTTTCAGGGATATATGTGCAGTTGAATTACGGGTTGGGCACATGGAATTACTTGAGAATAACATTGTGGTCACCTTGTGCAAACTTGAAAAGATATTTGTTCCAGCTTTTTTTGATTCTATGGAACATCTAATCATCCATTTAGCCTATGAAGCTAAAGTTGGCGGTCCAGTGCAATACCGGTGGATGTATTCATTTGAGAGGTAACATATACAACTGAATAAATTTAATATATGTTACAAGATATATTAAAGGTATATTTTATAATCTTTTTAGGTGTATGCATAGCCTTAAAAAAATGGCACGTAATAAAGCACGGGTCGAAGCTTCTATTGTCGAAGCATACACTTTAGAGGAGATTTCAAATTTTTGCTGCCATTATTTTGCTAGCAACATTCAAACTAAGTTGAGACAAGTAGGCCGCAACAATGATGGTGGGGATAAGGAGGAAAACCGCCTTCCTATATTTAGTTATTCAGGAAGAACAATTGGTCGTGCTAATTTTAGAGATCTAGAAGATGATGAATATGAAGCAGCAAAGCTATATCTTCTCATGAATTGTGACGAGCTGAGTTCATATGTGAAGTAAATTTCTAATTACATAATCTTATCATTGTTAAAGGGAAATTCTAATTAGATTATTAATTGGATTATTGTTATATTTTTGTTATAGCCAATATGATGCAATGCTACGGCAACATAAATATGGAATTTCTGATCAACAAATTCAAAAATCGCGTGATAAGAATTTTGCAAATTGGTTTCATGATCTTGTAAGAAACATATTCTAATCAAATTCATGTTGTGCATTGTTTTAACTATAACATATTTTTCTTTAATTGATAAGTGATGAATGATTCAACCATTGATAAACATATAAGGGATATAGGGCATCATCCGAGTAGGCGTGTTAAAACGTATGAAGGATATGTTGTCAACGGATTCAAGTTTCATACACAAGAATATGGAAAATATAAGAAAACGATGAATAATGGTGTATGTGTCAAGGGTGAATGTTACAATGAAAATGAAGTTGATTGGTATGGTATGTTGACTGAAATAGTAGAACTTGAATACCTTGGGAATAATATTGTTGCACTGTTCAAATGTAATTGGTATGATCCAGAGAAAGGGATTAAAGTAGACCCTAAACACGGTTTTATAGAAATCAATAATCAATCATGTTACAAGAAATATGAGCCATTTGTGTTGGCAAAACAAGCTACACAAGTATATTATATGTCATACCCTTCTCCAAAGAAAGAAAGACAAGATTGGTGGGTTGTTTGTAAGATAAAGGCTAGAGGCACTGTTCATGTTGGAATGGTAGAGTTAGATGATAATGAACCAGTGCCTATAGTTACAGAATGCTTACAAGAGGATGTAACTAGTTTTGCAACACCAGTTCTTCCTGATAATGATCTAGATCTTTCAGGAATCCTTGTTCGTGATGGTTTATTGGAAGAGGAAGATGATGATGAAGATATAGAAAAACTTAGGAAGAGAAAAAGAAAAATTAGAAGATGTGCCAAAGATTTAGAAGAAGAAAAAGAAAAAGAGGAATAAGAAGATGAATATGAGGACAATGATGAAGATAAAGGGGAAGAATATCAATAGGAAGATGATGAAGATGAATATGAAGATGAAGATGAGGAAGAAGAAGAAGAGGAAGAGGAAAATGAAGAAGAGGATAATGAATGAATTTATCTCTTTGCTATTAAGCTTGTCTATTTATTTTAATTGGTACCTCATGTATTGATATGATTAATATTATTTTGAGAAAACTTGACATTTAATGCATGCATATATATTATAAATCATATTGCAGTTTAATTTATTATAAATTATATGACGTAAGTTTTGACAATTTTTTCAAATAGTGTTGTTATGGGGAGAGGTACAATAAGACAGGATGTTAGATCTTCTGGAGGTCGTGATAGAGGAGATTCATCATCCTCGAGGGACCGCGGTAGAGGAGATTCATCATCCTCGAGGGATCGTGGTAGAGGTGATTCATCATCCTCAAGAGGTCGTGGCAGAGGGGATTCATCATCCGCGAGAGGTCATGGTGGAGGTGATTCATCATCGTCTAAAGGTCGTGGTAGAGGCAATTCACCATCCTCTAGGGATCATGATAGAGGTGATCTGGTTGCTTCAGGTGCAGGATGTAGCAGACTTGGTGCCTCAGTACCAGGTTGAGGAGATGATAACAGAGGTGTTGTGTCTGCATCATCGATTGTAGGACATAGTAGAGTTGATACGTCCTTTAGTAGCGGAGTTCAGGCCACATACTGATGACTCAGATGCTTTGATCTCACATGGAGATGCATTACCCACAGGAGATCCTTCCGTAGGCAGTACATCTATCGGTATTAACATTTATTTTTACATGTCTTAAATAAATTCATTTATCTATCATTATTTTTATATTAACTTTGTGTTTAATTTAGGTGAGAACAATGCTGGTGTTACCGCTCGTAGAGGTAGAGGCGCTAATAAGCCTCAGCCTACTACTACTATTGATATTGATCGTCCAGAAATAGATATTTGTGGACGGTAAATCTTAAAGATTATATTTTTTTTATATTATGTTTTATATTACCTAATATATGTTTAAATCAACTATTAATATTGTGATTTTGTAAGGGTTTCCTTGGGCATCCAAAGATAGCGGCTACTATAACATATTTGGTGAAATCTTATTTGCCGGGACTGGTTACGAAATATAGTGACTTCACACCAGATCAACAACGTCTTGTTTGGAATGATTTCTTGGTTAGTTTAAAGTATAATTGTTTATTATTTATAATTCAGGAACTTATTAAGAGTTCATTTGCAAAATCTAACATTTGTTTATGTTTAAGACCCGCTATCGATTTAGATCAGATGAGGAGTTGGAGGCGGCTCTGCCTATATTTACTAGTGTTTGCAAGGAACGATTTCGACAAGCACTTAATAGGTTGAGGGACGATGCAAAACACTATAACGAAGATGATATAGAAAAATGGAAGTCCTTTAAAAAGAATAATTGGGTCACGGAACACATTTGGAAAGATATGTGTGATATTTTTGGATCAGAAGATTGGAAAAAATTATCTGAGGCTGGAAAGAAGAATAGATTGGCTAATGAAGAAACAGTTAATCATGTGGGTGGATCTAGACCGATACCTTTGCATGCTAAAGACTTGGTACGAATATGTGAATTTTAAGTTTTTACCATGTTATTCGAATTAGATTCTAAACTTATACTTATTTATAGTGACTAATATGCTAAATGCTTAGGAGAAAACCCTTGGAAGACCAGTGAAAGATATTGAGGTTTTTAATAAAATTCATATGAAGAAGGGACAATATGTGGATTCTAGGTCAAAGCGGACAGCGGTATAAGTATAATAATTTGTTATACTTCTTATTCATTAAATGCTTGTGTATAACTTTTATTTATTGATGTTGTACGTAGGATGGTGTTGAGCAAGAGATGGTGGATAAATATGGCCCTAGATCTTTCTACCCAACCGACTTCTGATGATACTTTATGGTTTAATATTGTTAAGCAAGATGAGAAAAGAAATCATGAAAGAGTGTACGGGAAGGGGAAGTATGCAAAAATATCAGCTAAGAGTGGGCAAACATCGAGCAGTCAACCATCAGTATCAACATCTTCTGGCAGTGTCTTATTTCCTTCTCAGATTGCTCCAGTATTGCAATGGTCCGAGAGAGATCGAAAAGCAATGCAAGATATATTTGCCACGTTTTGTTCGACTATCCTTCATGCCCCTCAATCTAATGTAAGTACATACATTATAATCATATGTTGTGTTATGTATATACATTATCTTCATATAGTTAGATAATTATAGGTTTTGTTATTTACAAGTTCAATTTTTGTTTGAAATTATCAGGCTGGTGATGATGTTCAGGCCGGTGATGATGATCAACATCATGATGATGTGGATATTGGTGATAGCTAATCAGATTGCAACCTTTTTTCTTAAATGACTTTACTTTTATTGCTTAGTTTGAATTGTTAATTACTTTGATATTGTTGTTTTGGTACTAGTTGCTATTATGATTGAACGAATGTCTTTAAGAATTCTTTTTCTTTCTCTATTATGTCATAACTAATTAGCTTGTGTTATTTAATATTGATTGGAGTATTGATACCCAAACAAAAATATCATGTTCTTATGGTATTGTTCTTTTTATATTGTGGTATTGGATTTTGGATTTTGGTTTTGTATGGATGAATGTATATTTACAGGTGAAAAATATTTTGGCATGATCATCTTTTTTGACTGCTATAATAAAAAAAAACCTAGACTATCTACGACGGGCATCCCGTCTTATATAACTTTTTATGACGGGTAGGATAATACATTATCTACAACGGGCATTTATTATCTACAACGAGAAATGCCCCGTCTTAGATAATTTGGCGCCCTTTTGCGCCAAAACTTATCCAAGACACTTATATTATCTAAGACGGGATACTCGTCGTGGATATATTTTGGCACAAAAGGGCTGCCAAATTATCTAAGGCGAGCATTTTCCGTCGTAGATAATAAATGCCCGTTGTAGATAATGTATTATCCACAACGGGTTTATTACCGTTGTAGATACTTATTATTAGTGACGGTGTTTTCTATGTTGGGTCTATCTGCGACGGTTGCTCGTCGAAGATGTTTCTACGACGATTTTTTTTACTATCTAAGACGAGTTTTGCCCTGTCTCAGATAACGCATTTTCTGGTAGTGATAATATATTTGATAATAAATTAAAAATGAGAAAAGTTAATTTCCAAAATATAAGTACAAAACAAAATAGCACAACTTTAATAAATTGAAAATAGAGAAAGTTAATTTCCAAAATAAAATAAGAAAATAAATTTAAAATTTTAAAGAGCACAATAAATTATAATACCTAAAAAATCAGGGAGTTCTTGAGAAAAAAAAAAAAAAAAAATCAACTTAGAAGGAGGAAAGAAAAAAATTGAAGAATATGAAGTAGTTTGAGAGTTCTATAAATTTGGGGAGAGATAGAATGAGTATTATGGAGGTGTAAAAAAAAATTTCTGCCCGTTGGCAGAATTTTTTAATTTTTTTAATTTCTAAAAAATCAAATTATTTGATCGTTGGCCACCGGCAACGGTCAAATTTTTTTAAAAGAGAGGGACACATTTGGGAATTTGGCAAATATTCTACGTTGTTTTGGTAAAATTCAAATAGGGATATGGAAATTATGAAAAAGGACAGAGACAAAATGGTGAAGGAAAAAAGCTTAAAGCGGTGTGACAAAGAAGCTTTAAAAATTCATCTTCTCAGATGATGGTGATGGGGCCGTTGGCGTAGCGGGAAGCGGCAGCCCAAACTGGCTGCGACTCTTCCCAGACAGCACAAAGGCCCCTGGCAGCGCCGTTCCACATAATGAAACAGTCCCGATAATTAATTAAGCGGCAGGAGCATTAGTTTAAAACGGGTAAATTGCACTACCTTCCATTTAAATTAATTAATAAGTTTCAAATAATTAATTTAAAAAGATTAAATTATCTTTATTATTAATATTTTAAATATTTTTTTCCTATAAAATTAAACTTTTTATATTAATTCAATTTTAGTGTACATAAATAATATTTGAATTCTTCAGTAATCTTTATTTTCTTGTCATAATATTTTAATTATCAATACATTTGTTAAAATTATTTTCCTTATTTCTATAAATCATATAAATTATTGTTTTAATTTTATTTTAATAATAGTATTTTCATCAAAGTAGTTATTTCTTATTATTGTATTATAATTATAAAAAATATGTTAAAATTAGAAAAATATGCATAGTTCAATTGCTAAAAGAAAAAAAAAAAAGAAAAAAAAAAAGAGAATAAACAAGAGAAAGATATATTTTTAAAAAAAAGAACTTATAACTAGGACATTTAATTTTTTTTAGGTTAATTTGTTAGATTTAATAATTAATATATGATTGGGGGTTATTTATTATTTATGGCTCAAATAAGGGGATTATGTGCCTAATTTGATAGTTTTAGAAGACTAATGCAAAATAAGTGACAGTTTATTGGCATAAAATTAATTAATTAATTCACAATGAAACTCCTGCTTAGGTTTACCTTTTAGGACAATATGGGTTTAAGCTTTTACTCAGAGTTGTTAGGTAATAAATGTCATAATTTTTAAGTTTTACCCATATGGTTTTTTGGATTTTAGAGTCTTAAAAGGTGAATCTAAAAAAAAATTAAAAAAAATAAAAAAAAATAGAAGAAGCTCAAATAAAATTTTATAAATTGTAAAATTTCAATATTTATTGTCATTCCTTTTATATATATATATATACAATTCTTAGTTTTGAAGTATTATATAAAACTTTTAATTACTATTTATAAATTAAACTATTCTAGTTTATTTTACTGAACACGAATAATCTCATTTGTTTTCAATTTTTTTTTTTAAATAAAAGATATATTTTCACTAATTTAAATATCAAGATATTTATATAAACATGTCTTCCAAACAATTGTTAAAAAAAGTATTCCGAAACATAACCTTTTTTTGGTAATTTCAACACTCAATAACACTTTGTAATGACTATTATTTTCAGGCTCCTCATTCCAAATTCAGCTCTATGTCATTTTAAAATTTTGCCAGATATGTGCTTGGATATAGCCTAATATTTTCATTTAAATTTCAATCATTATGGCTCTTGTTTGTCCAGATTAAAATATAGGTACCCAAACAAACGAGCCTTATGATTCATTTGGTGTATCATTAAATTCCATATAGTTATGTTATTGTGTTATCCTTTCTAAGGTTATAAGTCTATACTATCTTGTTATAACCACACATCATAGAAGACTAATAGAATAATACTTTTATATTATATATTATACAAACAAATTCTTTAAGTTTTATATTTCACAAGACAAAAATTAAAGAGAAAGTCACATTAAAAGATGACATTTGTGGTGTTAAATGTATATGTGTGTTTGCCAACCACTCATCAATTTGCAGCCTGTTAGAGGGTTTAAAATTGTGGTGGTGCTTGCCAAATGACAACCCATTTCCCGAATCTAAAATAATAAAATAATTTTTCTAACTGGTGTTCTAAATATTTTTGGATGTAATTAATATGGTTTCTAAAAATAATTTTTTTTAGCAATTTATACATTGAATGACACTAAAATCATGGTCAATTATCATAATAAATGTTATAAATTTTTTATTTATAAAATCTTAACAAGTGTTCTTAGGGCACTTATTACAAAAACTCATAGTAAAAAGCTTTTGAGTATACTTTTTATAGTATATCTGAAAAAAAAATAAAAAAATCTATGAGCATGTGAGGCTAGTAATAAGTAACGAGAATGCGATTTATAGGAAATTAAGTTCTAAAATTATTGCAAGATTCATGCAATCAATCTATGAATTATTTTTAATACCTCATTAATAAATATATATATATTGTTCTTTGCAATCTGAAATTTAGCATATTTTGTCTCTTTACTCCCCTGTTTTGGTTCATGAAAAATTGGAATTAAGATCTTGATTTTCGCTTGATCGTGTCAATTTGATTATTTCCTTTACATAAATGCAAGGTTGAAAGTACACAAGCCTGTTAGGTTGTTAAGCAATGTGAAGAAGAAAGTTTTTTAAATTAGCTTACAATTTGGTATGAATTTCACAGTTTTGTAATCCTTGTACTATGAATTGCCAATTTTGTTCATTAAAATGGTAGTCTGAAATTATTGTTAATATGGAATAAATTTAATTTTTAAAAATTTAAAAATAAATATTAATTAAATAAAACTAGAATCATGAATACATATATAGTACTTAAAAGTGGCCTAAATACTGATTGGGAAAAGCAGAAATTTGTTTTTTTGCAATTAAGAGATTCAAGAGTTGACTAAAGGAAACATACTTTCCTCTTTCTTTCTATTTTTTTCCTTCAACTTCTGCAATTAAGTTGATTATGATTGATTGCCATCTTCTCAATCAACAAATGTTATTAATTTTCTATGTAGAATTCAATTTTTTAATGGTCTATGGTACTCTTCATAAGTTAATTATCCCTATATATTAATCAAAGTAACACTTGAATCACACTTTTTTTCCTCTCTTCATGATCTGATACATATCGCCATGACTGCTTCATCTGGTTTACATTTCTTGGCTATTTCTCTGTTGATCACTGTAGCTTCCATGACTGGCCTTGTAATCCTCGCCGTTGCATTTTATGTGATTTACAAAGCTCATAGAAAAGCATTCCGTTCATGTATGAATACGTTGATCGAGACCAACGATCAGTGCTCGGGTTGTCGTTGTAGAGTGGACAACAACATACCTGTGTTCCAGATCCATGCATGACAGATCCACTGATGCCATTGTGGTGGCCGTGTTACTGTTTTTTTTTTGGCTTTGTCACAGTTAGGAATGGAGAGTTCTCTAATTATTTGCAATGGTGTATGATGCATGTTTTTCATGTAACTTGCAATCCAAATACTATTGTGGAACGCAAAAATAATTTCTCCTTTTCTAGGAGATAGAGCCGGTTCTTGCATGTACTCTATTTAAACTAAGATATTAATCAATATAATTATTAAAAATAATAAAACTTAAAGTATAAAAGTAAAATCACTATCAACTATTATAATAAGTATTAAAATAATTTATATTTATCGTATTAATGAATTATTTAAAAACAGAACAGTAAGAAAAATGTCATTAATGTAGAGATTAGACACAAACAATGCAAAAAAGCAAAACACAAGGTTCATCTTGCCAAATTACCACTCCTCAACAAATTAGGATATTACTGTTTTGCAATCAAGAGGTTCATTGGGCATGCCAACGATGTCTTTTCTATCAATTAATGATCTCGGTAAGGAAATTAGGATTTGCAATTTTTTTTTATATAAATAATTAATTAATTAATATTTTAAAATCAACTTCCATCTAACCAATATTGATTGAAATAATTATTTTTGATGACTCATATTAATTTTTCTCATCTATTTACATAAAGTTATACTAAACAATTAAAGAAATTGAGAAAAAATGACAACAAATAACTAATTATCCTTAATTTTTTATTTATTTTTACCTAATAAAAGCACGTGCTTACACGGAACATGTCTTTTTAAATGAAGATGTATAAGTAACAGTTTAAACCTCATGTAGGGCAGTTTGAAAACCTTGATAAACATAACAGTGAATAAACACCAAACCTCATGCGGCTAAAGTTTAGTTTGTTCATTCCTCAATTATGGAACCAAATTTAGTTAATTTTCTACATGGATTCTTTTTGAATTCAATTATATAAACCCAATTTACATATAATTAAACAATTAAATCTATGGTGAAAATTTGAAGGAAAAAACTAATAAAAAGAAATGAACCCATTCAATGCACCAGTCAAATTTGGGGCATGTAAAAGCGGCACAAGTTTTTTGAAATTTCCTACCTTAGTTCCGGTTTCATTTTACTTTTGCATAATTATTAATACGATTTCTTAATTTTGAACCAGAAATTAGGGGGAATGAGACAAGATCAAAACCAAGTACCAATACGTGGATTTTGTCAAAATATATGTTTTAATTAAAAGTCACAATTCCATGAACACATAACTCATGCAGATTCATAAGAAATTTATCTCAATAATAGGATTATATAGCCAGAGAGTTTTTCTTTTGGTTTATAGAAGATAATAGAAATCTCGTTGATCCTACACCAATAGTAAGCAATTCCGAATATTGCTTACTAATGGATTTGGATTCTCTCTTATGGAGAGAATTTAGTTCGGAGAGAAAAATCATAATGCCTTTCTTCTCATAGTGTTTTTAATTGCAAAAAAATAAAAAATAAATTAAATTTTTGGAGAGAGAAGGTTTTGTGTTATTCTTTATTTCACAGATCTTACTCTTACTAATTCTTCGGGAGAGAGAATTCAAATCTCTTTAAACATATATTTACTAGAAAGTGAAAATAGAAGAGACTCATTGTCTCCATTAATTATGTTACAAAATATAATGCTATCAATCAAAATCTATTTCCTTCTTTTCACATTACATACAACTTTCATGCCTATATATCTCTCTACATAAATCCTTTTCATCTCAATCTCATCCCCTCTTCTCTAGTTTACACGTCCACCTTTAATGCACGAATAGATGCATGCATATATTGGGAAGATAAACTGGTAGCAGCTTCTATCAGTTCCCAAAGACATGCATCCATGGTTCTAATGCTTGCTTATTAAATCCGAGGTTGGGTTGGACTTCTCCTACATGCATTTATTATATATAAGCCAAATTAGATTACTTTGCTCATCCATCAATCTCTAGCTATCACAACTATGGAAGGGTTTCATTTTGGCTTTACAGGAGAGAAAAGGATAAAACATTACAGAAACACCCAAAAAATACTTCTGGTGGGTGAGGGAGATTTCTCCTTCTCTGCATGCTTGGCTAGAGCTTTTGGCACTGCTGCCAACATGGTTGCTACTTCTCTAGATTCCAGAGGTTTTTCTTTTTTTGGTTCTCCTACTCATTTATTTTACTAATTAAATTACAAAAGACAGTCTAACTATCTCTTGATTCTATATATTCTAATAGCCCTTGTTTTCTTTTTTATTGCTTTTTGACTTTACAAATTAAGATTCACTAAGGCCAAAGTATTCAAGTGTGATGTCAAACTTGAATTTATTGGGAATGTTTGGTTGCACCATTGTCCATGAAGTTGATGCTCGTACCATGAGCCACCACTCTTTTCTCCAGATCCAGCAATTCGAACAAATAATCTTCAACTTTCCTCATGCTGGTTTTGTAAACAAAGATAATCACTTGGACCATATTTAAGTTCAAATAAATCTATTTGTACTAATTACAATTTTGTTGATCAAAAGAATGACTGTTTAACATTTGTGTAGACTTCACCAAACTGTGGTGAGCGGATTCTTGAGAAATGCACGTGAAATGCTAACAGAAAATGGAGAATTCCACGTGACTCACAAGGCTTATCCATACAACAAATAGAATATGGAGAAGCTTGGGCAGGAGGTTGGACTGTTTATGATTGAGAAAGCCCCTTTTTCTATGTGAGTATCCAGGTTACAATAACAAGAGAGGTCATGGATTAGGGTGTGATGAAAGCTTCCCTGCAGAAGTAAGCAATACCTTCAAATTTGTGAAGGTGGTCACAAATCCAGCAGTCCAAGCTGTTAACTCTAATCTTTATGGCTATTTTGGATCTCCATATTTGTAGACCTTCAAGGTCATATATTGTATGCTTAGTTTATTATTTAGATCCCTAGAGTCATGCATGAGTGATGAATTGTATATTGTTTGTTCTTATTTTCACAACGGATCCTAATCTTTATGGGTGATGAATGTAACAAATTATAGAATTTGTGAGAATATGGAGCACAATTGTTATGTGCACACCAGTCATTTAAGTAGATAGTGGTTCTACGTAGGGTTCAATTCAAAATTATTAAAATAATAATAAAATCTATTTGCATCTGGATAATAATCATCTTCGCAAATGTAGACACAATTGTTATCATAAAAATATATGATTATATATGTCTGAGTTTTTGCATTGCAGATGTAGATATAGTATGTGTTTATTTTATAAGATTTAAAGTTTCTGAGCCTGTAATTTGCGTTTGCCCATCAAACGAAGAAAATTTTAAATCGTTATTACGTTAAGATTTTGCGTCTGGTATGCAAAAGTAGATAGTTTCATAATAATATATGAATTTAGGGTTACTACGTCTATTTATTTGTATGGATGCAGACGTCTGCCAAATGAATATTTGCATTTGCATTGTGAAGACACATGTACTAAACTTTTTTGTAGTGTAATTCTGATTGATTTTATTGGTTATCTCTTTCATTCTAAACTGAAGCAAATATCTGTCTGAGTTAAAATTGTTATATTTTGTCAAGCTCTGTAACTCAAAAATATTTTGTTTTTTAAGAACTTTTCTCTGTAACTTGTATTCATAAGTAACGAAGGATTCTTGATGGCAGTTTTAGAAATATAGAAATATGCAATGCAACATTTATCCTTTTCCTCTTTTCCACTCCTTAGTATCTTTCTTGATTGGTTCATGTAAATCATAGGCTACTTTACAAGGACTTCGATGTACCATAGATACCAACCTCTCGTTTACATGACATTGTCTCTCAATAATATGATTCATACTATAGTTTGAGTATCTTTATGGATAATTGGTGAACTTTGGCTAACATAAACTCAAGACAAGTTACTAAAATCATTTATCATTTTCCTCATTTCTTTTAAGTTTCCTAAAAAAGAGTCATGCATGCTTTCACATATGAGAATAATATAAGAGTAACAAGGAAGTAGCTTTCAAAGTAAAGATAAAGTAAAACAAAGGAATGCATGAATACTTGCCTAATGAACTTAGTTTTTGTTTTCCTTTGTTTTCCTTTCTTTCTTTCCTTTTCCCTTTTCCTTTTACCTTCTCAGTTTCTCTTCCTCCTCCTTGTCCTCGGTTTCTTTTTCGTTCTCCTACTCCTACGGTTTCTCTTCTTTTTCTTCTTACTCATGGTTTTCCTCATTCTTCCTCTTGTTTACGGTTTTGCTTCTTTTCCTTTAATTTCTCACTATTTCTCTCACTTTCTGTCACTTTATTGATTACTCTCCCTTGCCTATGTATTTTCGGTCATCTCCCTTTTCCTATTTATAGTGCATGGCCAAGGCTTGGATTTAGGAGAAAGTTTTGTTTCCTTATTTATCCTTTTAGTTCTCTAAAATTACAAACTTCCATTTGTCATTCTCTAAATTAACATGTACTCTATCATTCTTCACACTTGTCTTCCTCCTATTCCCTAGTTTAGATTCCTTTATTATTCATAAGCCACCTATTTACCTTAAATCTTTACACATGTCTTGTTAATCATTCCATGTATACCTTGTTTCCTTAAATCTCTACACATATTCACCATAATCATTTCATGTACACCTTGTTTCTTTAATTCCTTACACATGCTTTACTTAATCATTTCATGGACACCTTGTTTTCTTAATTCATTACACATATCATACTTAATCATTTCATGGTCACCTAGTGTTTTCTTTGCCTTCCACTTGTCTAGTCACCTTTCTATGTTAATTATTACTTGCCACCTTATGTTTTAACTTTCTTTCATATGCGCCCTTAATTACTATAACCTTTCCATCATTTTTCCTTTTTCTTATAACTAAGCCCCTTAATTAATTACAAGTTACCACACTTATTCTCCTTCTTACACCTAAATCCCTTCATTAATTGTAAATTGCCACACTTATTCTCTTCCTTACAATAGACCCCTTCATTTATTACAATTTGCCACACTTAATCTCCTTTTTACACCTAATTTCTCACATTTTCTTTTCTAACAAGTAGCCTATACTTTATTATGTTCTCTCCTTCTTCCAACGCCACCATGTAGCATTTTTGTAGCATTTTTCCATCTTTGTTCCAATGCCTACACTTGTCCATGCCATCCTATTCACTCACATGGGTATTTAAGTACATGTATTTATATGCATTTTATACATATATACTATTCCTATACCAATATGTATCCTATACATATTGTTACAAGTATTTTTATACGCACATATACTATTCTTATACATATAACTAAATTTTAATCTTATTTAACTCATAAGATAATTGCTTATCCTATAATTAATCTAGGTATTAATTTAGGGGATGTTACAGCTGCAGCTTCAAAAGGTGTAAGTTGCAATGTTAAAATAGAAGACGACTTCGTTGGAAGACAAAGTGCATTGCACTATAGCGCCAATGAAGATTTTGCTCTTAAACTATAATAAATAAGAAAGTTCATTGGAGCTCATCAACAAGTGGTCTCTACATCTAATTCATCAAAATCTGAAAGTAAGGCTAATAATGCAAACCAAACCCTGAAGGAGTAGGCGGACTTCTGATCTAAAACCAACAACCACTTTGCATTGAATATCCTACTTTAGATGTTGCTTTTGAGTTAAAATATGGTCTAATCTATCTTTTGCCTAACTTTTCGTGGTCTTGCAGAGGAAGATCCTTACAAACACGTAAAGGAGTTTTATGTGGTCTGTTCAAGCATGAAAACTATTGGGATTTCCGAAGACTAAATCAAGCTTAAAGCTTTTCTATTCTTTTTAGCAGATACAACCAATGATTGGCTCTACTATATACCATTAGGATCTATAACTACATGGACTGTGATGAAAAAATTATTTTTGGAGAAGTATTTCCCCACTTCATGAGCTGCTAATATTAGAAAGGAAATTTGTAGAATCAGGTAGTACAATAGAGAATCATTATATAAGTATTAGGAGTGTTTTTAGAAGCTATGTGCAAGTTACTTGCATTATCAAATTAGTGATCAGCAATTGGTCTAATACTTTTATGAAGGACTCCTTCTAACAAAGAGGAGCATGATAGATGCGGCAAGTGGAGGAGCATTGGTAGATAAGACACCATTGGTTGCTAAAAACTTAATTTCCAACATGGCTGTAAATTCTCAACAATTTAGCACTCGACCCGAGCTCCCTCCATAAAAAGTTCATAAGATAAGTACATCTTCTTTGGAACAAAAAATTACTAATCTAAACTTCCTTGTATGTCAAATGGCTGTAAGGAACTTGCAATAAGCTAAGGCTTGTGGATTTTGTTCAGTTGGATACCAACTAACATGTGCCCTACACTTTAAAAGGAACTCATGAAGCAAGTTAATGCCATGGGTGGATTTCCAATTTCAAGGGTAGCCATAACATCAATCTGATGCATACTCTAATACGTACAATCCAGGTTAAAGAAATCATGCAAACCTTAGCTATGGAAATCAAATTATCCGCAATGCACCTCCTAATCAACAACTAGGATTTCATCAAGTTCATCCACCATTCCTAGCTAGACAACAGGTTGTTCCATACCAAGGTATGCCGTTTGAGGATATTGTTATGTCCGTTATTACTAACACTAAGCAATTTCAATAGGAAACAAGGGCAATCATTCAAAACTTAGATAATCAAATTGGCCAACTAGCTACCACTATAGGAAAATTAGTTGATGATTCTAATATATGTAGTAAATAGTAGTTTATAATTACTGTAAAGGACATGGACTAAGTTAAATGAATTGATCATGTGTGTTTATTCTTAGTTTCAGCTATCTTTCTTTTTCTTAGAGCTATTATTAAATTAAATCTTAAGAGCATATTTAAGGTTATCTAATGACAAGAGATTAATTGAAGAGCTTGTTTTGAATAACTGATGAACTAAGGAAAGATTTGAAATATTAAAGCTTGTTAATATTCTAGGCTAATATTTGAATGAATGATTGAATAATTATGATTAATGATCAATATCAAATTCCCACAATGGATAACTCATTGTTTATTAGAAGCTTTCTCTATTACTTGTCTGTTATTTTACTTTTAGTTTTACTTTCAAACTTAAAACATAAAAACCCTAACTTTCATTTTATTGTCATTAGAATTTATATTTTGCATAAATTGGTTAAATTTAACTTTTCGGGGGATCGACCTCTTTTTACCCTATCTACAAAACCTGGGTTAAAGTAGAGAATTTAATTTGTGCTTTCAGCATGCATCATCTAGAAAAAGCTTATAGGAGGTGTGCATTTATATCAGCAATAATTTTGCTTCAATCTGGTTCCATGGCCTCCTCAATATTGTTGGGAGCTTGAGAATAAAAGAGCTTTGAATAATAATTGTTTAATACTCGAGAAATATCCTCATTCCTTCTAAAAATTTGGTCTGAATCATCTTGAATAGTAGAGATAGGGTTGTTTCTTTTTTGGAATGAAGCTTTCTTATGGAAGAAACTAGTGTTTTTATCACCACTTTTTAGCCAAACTGCCCTTGATCTTTGCTTCCACATTGTTTTCTCTTGATGCAAGAGTTCAGTAATTTCCTGGGAAGCAATATTACCTGCCGTTTATGATTTTTGTTGAAGTGAAGCCAATTTGCATTTCCGCCTTTTAGTTCTTTTGTAACATTTCCAAATTTCACCTTTTCCCTTTGTGAAAGAGTTTGCGAGCTTGCATGGATTTTATCATAGGTCGAGCCCTCACACCCTTTCTAAGCATTTGTAACTATCTTACCACAATCATCATGACTTAGCCACATTGCTTGGAACCAAAATCTTTTTTCCAGATTCCTATTAGCATATTTGATGGTTCAAGATTCAAGGAGATTGGTGCATGATCACTATCATAACGAACCAAGTGAGTTACTTGAGCTGTGGGGAAGAGATTGAACTAATGAGAAGTTACTACTACTAGATCTAACCTTTCTTGTATGTTGAATCCATTAGCTCTGCCATTAGACTAAGTAAAAGGATAGCCCATAAAGCCAATATCACAGAGGTCCAAGTTCCGAGTAGTGTCTCAAAAGTTTGCCAAAGCTTGGTATTGCCTTGGTATTCCTCTCCGCTTCTCTTCATTACTTATTATTTCATTGAAATTGCCTAAACATACTTATGACAATTGACTAGATACTCCTAGCCTTTTAGTAACTCAAAAGTTCTATGCTAATGTGTCTCCGTCTACCCAACTATACAAACTAGTGCAACGCCACCTTGCTACCCTTTCCTTATCATTAATGGCCACATCAATATGATCCATGGATTATGAGAGTAAGTGCACATTTATGCTATCATCCCATAAGAGTGCAACACCTCTAAATCGTCCCTTTCCCACATAATTCATGCATAAGCCAAAAGAAAATTGTAGTCTAAAACTAATTCTTTCCATTTCAGATTTCTATAACCTAGTCTCTAACAAGAAAACCAAGTTTGGATGTACACAATCTATTTAAGACATTAACTACCCGTGGGTTCCCAAGCCCATAACAGTTCTAGGCTAAAAGTTTCATAGTTATCGGCGAGGCTGACATGTAGCCTCCACCATTTGTTTGATAGTAACAAGTGTCTTCTTCTTTTTTCCTTCACCTAGTCCCTCCTCAATAATCATGAGGTTTGATCTTTCTCCTTTGCATTTTCCAAGTGCAGACAATGTTTTTCTTTTAACTTTGATAAAGAGGTTTGCTTATTTCCAAGTCTTATTAGTTTATGATATTGGTTTGCAGATAGAGGTTTATGATTGTGGTTAGTGTATTTCAATATTAGGGTTAGAGATGATTGTAGTCAGGTGTGGGTGATAGGATATAGGGCCAGAGGGTAGGTGGACTATTTCAAAGCTTTCCAATTCATTAGGTATGGGTTTTGGCTTTTTATTTGGGCTTTTGTACTCTACAATAGGCCAGGGTTAGTGAAGTCCATACTGATATCATTAAGGTACAAGTTTACTTTTGGCTTTTTAGGGGTGGTGGTAATTTATGGTTGATTGGGATTGTAATGGTTGATTTTTCTCTCTTCTGTGAATGTCTACTTCCTTCAAGCCATCCAAGACTTGGTTGACCGTTTCACCTAAGCATTTGAACTCCCTCATATCCTGCTGGTTATTACGTAAAATACTCCAGTCATCCTCTTCATCTGTTATAGGATTTGTAATCCGTGTGTGTGGGTGCATGCTAGTACTGACTTGCTTTCCTTTTATTGGATATTAATGTGCCACCTCATCATCTTTAACAACTTAGCCTCCAATTACGTCGGGTCTGACTATCTTGCTAATGGTATAGTGGTCGTTGTTCTGTTTATTTAGGTTAGCTCGCTTGGGCGTTGCCATAAGCTAGGCACCATAAGGTTGGACATCTTCCTTATCGCTTGAACCTTCCCTTACAAACTCACAATCTTTCATCATATGTCCCCCATTGTTTCACACTCATAGCAGGAATTTAGTAACTTCTCATAT
The DNA here is from genome assembly GCA_029379385.1 of Quillaja saponaria. NCBI lineage: Eukaryota > Viridiplantae > Streptophyta > Magnoliopsida > Fabales > Quillajaceae > Quillaja > Quillaja saponaria. Next base: position 18,763,990 of record CM055605.1, on the reverse strand, counting down.
TTAAATTATGTTTAATAGATGTCTTCTTTCTTCGATTTTATCATGGTGCCTCTCTTCAATGGTTGATATACATTAACCAGAACACGAAAGCCAGCAAACTGCCTTCATTTGAGCTCATTAGCTTTGTCCATCTCTAACTATCTGCCCACTTTTCGAGCTATGGCCCTCACACTCCTTTTCACCTCAACTATTTATAGGGTAAATCGTGGCTTTGTATCCAAAACAACACATATGAGAATTCTAGTTTAGAAGGATGTTCATCCCCTATGATTTCTTTCAATATAAGGATATTGTTATTGAAATGCCATGGTTCATTACAAAGAACCCAATCTTTATCCTTTCAGTATTTAAACTAGAATAGAAAGAAATTTTTTTCAACCTCCCTAATATCCACCCCTCTTATCTTTCATACTAGCTTCATTGTGTTTATGAACGCCTAAGAATTGAATGGATTGTATGTCTTTCATTAACCTATGAGGCATGATGAATTAGTTGGATTTGATAGCATAATCTTATCCTTTTCAACTTCCACTTCTTGTGCTTCTTCATCAATAATATGTAATCCACTCCTACTAGGACCACTCATGATTACAGTAGGTTATTCTAAAGAAAGCAATCAAATCCTACAAAGATGATAGAAAGACTAGCATAAGACTAACGTAGGACGTGTATACTTGATTGAGAATTTAGGGATCGAAAGGACCAATTCTATTCTATAGCTACTCCTAAGGGAAAATTAATAATATCAATATTTAATTCATCAAGAAGTGTTTTCAAACGTATCAAAGTAGCTTATGTATATGCAACATCAATTCATAAAAATAAGTAAAAGATAAATAAGCAACATAATAGGAAATAAGAGATAAATCCTAATAACAGATAAAACAAGAGATAAAGCAAGAGATAAATCTAATCATAGATAAAGTATGGGGAGGATTTATGAGTTCTATGCCTAAAATCTCTAACTAGTGGTTCCCTATCATTCTCCTTTAGTAAGAAAGAACTCGACTCTATAGAGTTAGTTTGCAAATACAACTTTAACAAGTAGGGAGCCAGTGAATGAAGCTCATCCTCTGAAACCCATGTAGTGTCTGAAGGAGGATGATTTTTCCACAGGACTAAGAAATAACGATACCTATCATGCGAAGAACTTGCGAACGTATCCAGCAAGATTGCATCAACTTCATTGACCTATTGCTGAAGTGGGGGAACTGTCAAAATAGAATTACCTGTAACAGTAATAGTGGAAGGCAATACAGAGGATACAAAATTGCCTGGATAAAAGGTTAGATCCTCCACATTGAGAATATGACTAATATTCAAATGATCTGGCAAATCAAGTTTATAAGCATTTAGTCCAAGTTTATCAATTATGGAATAAGGGCCAATGGATTTAGCATGCAATTTCTTAGATGAAGTGGAAGGTATATGTTCAGAACGTAAACAAGTCAAGACACTATCACCAACATTAAACTCTTAAGCCTTATGATGGACATCAATAACAAGTTTATAATCAGTTATACTCATAGAAAGTTTCATCTAATTTCAGCAAACAATGTATGAATATGAGATGCAAAAGATTCAATAGGCTTAGAAATATGAGTATCATGTGGCAAAGGAAAAAGATCAATAAGGGTACGAGGTTTATAGCCATGGACACACTCAAAAGGGCTCTTGCTCGTAGACCTGACAAAGTTATTATAAGCAAATTCAAACATAGATAATACTAGATCTTAAATATCCTGTTTTTCTCCTACCATACATCTAAACAGATTACCCAAGCTGCGATTAACAACCTCAGTTTGACCATCACATATCAGACTAGTATAAGGGTGAAAGGCAAACAAAAATTTTAGACTAGTATCACATATTTTCCAAAGTGTCTTAAAAAATAACTCATAAATTTAACATCTCTATCAGACACTATGGAGGAAGGCAACCCATACAACTTGACAAGCTCTCTAAAAAATAACTTAGCAATATGGGAAGCATCAGCAGTCTTGTTACAGAGTATAAAGTGGGCCATCTTAGAAAACCTGTCAACTACGACAACAATACTATCATGTACTTAGGCAGTTCAAGGCAATCCTAAGATGAAGTCCATACTCAAATCATGCCAAGGCATGTGTGGTAGAGGGAGTGGTGTATATAACCTAGTATTTTGTTTCCGTGCCTTTCCTAACTGACAGGTTCTACACTGGGAAGCAATTCTAGCAACGTCCCTCTTTAATGAAGGGCAGTAAAACCTATCCTCAACTAAGGAGATGGTTTTATCTCGACCTAAATAACCAGCTAATCCACCAGCATGCATCTCCTAAACTAAGAAATCTCATAATAAAGTACAGGGAATGCACAATCTAGTGGCTCAAAATAAGTAATCGTCAATAAGATAAAAATCAACATGCTCCTTACGGTTACCATTACTAACATCATGAAAGATCTTACTAAAATCAGGACAACTGCTGTAATTGTCCTTCAAATGCTCAAAGCCACTAACCTCAATGGACAAGGTATATAGTATAGCAACTACATGACTTAGACTATCAACTACCTTATTCTCAGCTCTTGATGTATGCTTAAGAACAAAGGTGTATTCATCCAAGAATTCTACCCACCTAGCATGTTTAGACTTTAAATTCTTCTATGAATGCAGGTATCTCAAAGTTTGGTGGTTAAAGTATAGTACAAATGCTTTTGGCAACAAGTAGTATCGCTAATGGTAGAGTGACTGAATCACAGCGTACAACTCTCTATCATAAGTATAGTACCTTTGTTTAGCGTCAGAGAGTTTCTCACTAAAGAATGTAATAGGATGATCCTTTTGACTTAAAAAACCAAATATACCTAGTCCTGATGCATCACATGCAACCTTGAAAAGTTTACTAAAGTCAGGGTGTCTTAGTACAGGTGCTTTGGTTAATTTTTACTTGATAGCAACAAAAGCTCTTGTAGCGGCAAGAGTCTAGTAAAACTCACCCTTCTTAAAGCATTCAGTGATTAGGGCCATGATAGAGATAAAATTTCTAATAAATAGCTTATAGAAGGTAGCTAACTTGTGGAAGCTTCGAATAATAGAGACAATTTTTGGTTCCAGCCACTCCTGAATAACTCTAATCTTATTTGGGTCGGCAATTATACCTTGGGCAGATACTATGTACCTGAGAAAGAGAACACTAGACTGGAGGAAATTGCATTTCTTGAGATTAATGTAGAATTTTGCCTCCCTAAGAATAAGAAACACCCTTTGTAAATGACCCATGTTCTTCCTTAGGCTTACTATAGATTAACATATCATCAAAGTAAACCATTAGAAATTTACCTATGAATAGTTTAAGGATTTGTGTCATAATGCTCATGAATGTGCTAGGGGTATTAGATAGGCCAAAATGCATGACTAACCACTTGAATAATCCATCCTGAGTTTTAAAAGCGGTTTTCCATTCATCGCCGTGTCTAATCCGAATTTGGTGATAGTTGCTACGCAAGTTTATTTTAGAGTAATAGCTAGAGCCAGCTAACGTGTCTCGCATATCCTCAAGCCTAGGTATAGGAAACCTATACTTTATGGTAATTCTATTAATGGCTTTACTGTCGATGCACATCCTATACGACCTATCCTTCTTAGGAGTTAACAAAGCAATAACACACGGACTAAGATTGTGTCTAATCTTACCATTTTCTAGAATTTCACTCACCTGCCAATTTAACTCCTCTAGTTCCTTATGGTAATTCTATTAATGGCTCTACTGCTAATTTTATTCCCTGGAACTAAATCAATAGCATATTGGATATCTCGTAAGGGTGGTAGCTCATAAGGAAGCTCTTTTGGTATAACATCAGGGAATTTGGTTAGCAACTGATTAATTGCAGGGGAATAGGATTGCCCACTCTCAAGTACATCCTCTCTAGCCACTAAGAACATACACAAGGGATTTTTACGATTTTGTTTCTCAAAAACCCTACCACTTAGGATGCTAATTCTACTTTGAGCTGTAGGGTGAGGAATTGGTTTAGGCTTGGGCTGAGGTTTCTAGTTCGAAGGTTTAGCAGACAATAAGATAACCCTCTTACCTTTAAACTTAAACTGACAAGTATAGTCCTTGCCATGGATAGTCACATCTAGATCATAAAGCCATGGCCATCCTAACAACACATAAGCAACATCCATATGGAAGACATCATAATATACTTCCTCTACATACTCACCTAGGTGAATAGGCACTAGACATCGCTGAGTTATAGATAATATGGTCTTATCTATCCAAGTTTCCTTAAAAAGTGTAAGGGTGTTGCTTTACCTTAAGGTTAAACCGAGTGATAGCAAGTTTAAACACGACATTCATAGTACTACCATCATCAATAACCATAGAACAAGAGTGACTATTGCATTTGGTATAAGTTTGGAAAAAACTTATATGCTTCCATTTGTCACTTACTACTGTGATGTATAAGACTCATCTAACTATACTACAATAACCAGCTATCGTAACATCCTCATACTTATCCTCAAAGTTAGGCTCCAAGGGTATGAACATAGATGGTGGTAATGACTTTATGGGTAGATCACTAGGGGTTTTTTCTAAGAATAAAGCTTTACGATGGCATTGGGCTGCCTGTGTGACCTCGTTGTTGACAATTGAAGCACTAGACAGAGGAATTATTAGTAGAACTTTACTACTGAGAGAATGACCTTTATGATGGTGAGGGATTAGACTTGGATGGGTTGACCGATTGGGACTGGCAAGACCCATTAAACTTAAAAGGTGACCTCGGCTGATGGTACATCTTGAGATACCTTTCGATGTTAAGGGCCTTTTGGTAAGCCTCCTCTAAGGAACTAGGGAAATCACGGTCAACCTCTCTTTTAATCTCCATTCAAAGTCCATCAATGAACCTCCGAACCCTAAAGATTTTTCCCTTAACGTACTAACTCCTAACTAAAAGGTCATCAAATGCTTGCATGTAGTTAGCGACATAAGAGGTTTACTTAAGGAAGATAAGCTGGTCCTAGAGATATAATATATAGTGCTGGGGGAGGTACTTACTTTTTAGTTGTCCTTTTATAGCTCTCCAAATGGATAAAGGAGCTTCACCCCTAACAAATCTACTATGTTAGACGCTTTGCTAATACTTTTTGGCTGCACCAAACAACTTAACTTTAGCAGAACACACTTTTTCTTGATTTGCAAATTGATAAAAGTCAAAATAATCCTCAAGATCATCTACCCAATCAATAAAGGCCGTAGGGACCCTACGGCCATCAAAAGTCCTACATAGAGTTTCACTAACCGAGCTACACTTTGTTGGCCTTCATAGCCATTTCTCATATATAGGGCAGGACCTCTATCGTCATCCCCAATAGGGTGGCACCATATCGGCCATGGGCTATCCTATGGGTTCATAAAGTCCAAAAGGGGGTTGGTCCTCTAGGAAATCATCATCTGGGATATATAAGTGAGGTCGAGGGTTAACCATATATAGGGTGGTCTCACATATGCATCATTATCAGGGTGATGGGGAGGTCTAGTACCTTTAAGGGCATTACTACCGACACAAGGGTTATGGAGAGAACAAAACTGGGTTGGATTGAGGGAGCCATTTTGCTGACCAACAGACGTACCGACACCTTCCCCTATGAGGTGTTGACTCATCATTTGGCTAAGGTGATCAATGCAATCTACTAACTTACCATATTTATGGTCATGATACTCTCTATGAGGGTCCATGCTATTATGTGTAGCTTCAGGGTCATTAGATTCAACAGGTGGAAAGGCTTTTTTGTCTTTGGTCATAAGGGGTACAAATAGTATGCAAGTGATGAAATTGACAATTGATTGCAATGAGTACATCCAACAAAGTTACTACAATGAACAACTATAAGTTGCATAATTTAAAATGCAAGTGATGATGCCTAGCTTAAAAATGGAATAATGGATGTGCGGTAGCTAGTAATGTAATATATGAAGACAAATGGTTTTTTTTTTTTGGTATAGATGTTGGAGATAGGAAAGTAACTTGCACTAAAGCAGTAAACTGATTAACTAATCAAATAAATATTAATCAAGCATTCAAAGAGAGAAATTGTGCCTATATCACTTAGTCCAAGTAGATTCTGACTAAACATACCCTAAATTAGCTTCAACACGTCGAAAAACATTGGGAACTAGTTGACAAGTCAAAGAACTAGTCAAAATAAGGGTGAATCGAGTTAGTCAACTATGGAATAATTATGGTCAACTTTAAGATGAACTGGGCACATGTAGATTATGCGGACTGTGACTGGATGAATAGATGATGTGGCAGAGTACTGGCTAATGACGTGGTAGATGATGTGTCAGATGACATGGCAGATGTTAGAGCATTTAGTTGACGTGTCTGTTGACGTTGACAATGACGTGGACGCTTATGTTGACACTGACACTGACACAGCAAGATTGTTGCAGTGAGTATTCTAGCGTGTACGAGAGTATGAGATTGATGTGCGGGCCTGTAGTTGCAACGTGCCACACTTGAAGGCACGTGTAGTGTTTTTTCGACTTCTTCTTACATTGGTTCTGATTGGTTTTCTTTGCTCGTGTCTTTTGTTTGGTTATTTTGTGAATTTGTGTAGCAGAAGGTGGTGAAATAAGGATGGTAGCAGCGGTGGTAAAAAAAAAATTTATACTAGTTTGCTCATGATACCACTTGACATAAGACGTGTATGCTTGATTGAGAATTTAGGGATCGAAAGGACCAATTCTCTTTTATAACTACTCCTAAGGGAAAACTAATAATATCAATATTCAATTCATCAAAAGGTGTTTTCAAATGTATCAAAGTGGCCTATGTATAGGCAACATCAATTCCTAAAAATAAGTAAAAGATAAATAAGCAAAATAATAGGAATTAAGAGATAGAACAAGAGATGAAGCAAGAGATAAATCCAAATAATAGATAAAACAGGAGATAAATCTAATAATAGATAAAGTCTTGGGAGGACTTTTGAGTCCTACTCCTGAAATCACAGACTGGTTGTTCCCCATCAAGGACTAGATGAAAATCGCAGATGCTCAAAGACAGAACGGGAGAAACATTTTTAGTTACTAGTAGTCTTTGTTTCCATAGTACTTAATTTTTTGAAAAATATATTTTAATAGGGTTGGATTGGACCTACATGAAAGCAAAGTATGGATTTGACATTTGCTTCTTTAAAAAAAGAAAGTAGAGTAGGCCTTCGTATTGTTAAGCTTAACTGTTAATTAATAACAAATATCGTATGTTAATGGCTAAGGATATTATGATTACTTTGGTGGCAACAATTAGAATTGAGAAATGATTATGCCTATCGAATTTGATTTACTCATTAGAATCAATAATTTTTTGTCAAATAAAAGAATCATCATTTAACCTATTTAATGGGTCAATTATATTTTACCTTTACAAACTACTACCCATTTAAATTAATCATGAAATATATTAAATTAACTCAAAAAAATAAATTTTTTTCATTACAATTTTTTTTTCATGTCTTTCTACATTTTTTTTTTCTAATTAAATTAATAAACTCTTTATATTGATTAAATTTTAGTATACACAGACAATATTTTGATCCTATAATCTTTATTTTCTTGTCATGATATTTAAATTATCAATACATTTGTTAATATTATTATTTTTTTTTTTGTGAAAATAATATATGGTATTGTTTCAATTTACATTTTAATGATAATATATTTTCATCAAAGTATTTTTTTTCTTTCTTATTGTTGTATTACAATTATTAAAAAAATATATAAATATATGGTGTTCAATTGCTTAAAAAAAAAAGAAAAAGATAAAGATAAAAAGAAGAAATAAGAGATAGAGACTGAAAGATATAAAAAAGTTATTATAACTAGGATAGTTTAGATTTTTTTTGAGTTAATTTTGTTAGATTTAATAACTATAATATGGATGATTGTGGTTTATTTGTTAATTATGATTTAAGTAAAGGATTATGTATCTAATTCGATACTTTATGGGGACTATTACAAATTGAGTGATAGTTTATAGAGATAAAGTCCAATTGACCCTTAATCAATTGACACCATATGATAAAACTTATATTTGGTTTATCTTTTCAGAAATTTTTTTGAATTTAAACTTTTACTCATGGTTGTTTGGTAATAAAGGTCATAATTTTTTGGCTTTACCCAAAAGATTTTGAGTGTTAGAGCCTTAAAAACAAAATCTAGAAATAAATTTTTTTCTTAATAAAAAATACAAGAAGCTCAAATAAAATTTTGATAAATTTGTCAAATTCTAATATTTACTATTGCTCTCTTTCTTTTTTTTTTTTTTTTTTTTTTTTTTTTTTTTTTTGAAGTATTATATAAAGACTTTTAACTAGTATTCTTAAATTCTTTATCTTTCATTTTACTTTGTCCTATTTTTCATTTTAAAGTTTTTATTCATCTTTCAATTTCAGATTCAACACTTTTACTGTTAATATCTGTATTAGAATTAGAATCGGTAACTTAGATTTCTAACACTCAATTGTCAAGGTTGTCATAAACAGATTTCCTCTACTGCCACTGCTACCTGCTTTGCTCCAGTGCCCAAATTGCACTTTCCTCATGAACTCAGCGGAATGTGAGAAGGTGTGAGGGAAAGAAAAACAAAAGTATGTGGAAAAGAAAAGGCAAAGTAAAAAATTTTAAATTTATATGCTATTTCAAAAGTTAAACCAAACAAAAACATTATTATCAAATGAAACTAACAACATTATCTAAATGGAACTAAGTCTCTTAATAGCCAAGAAATTTGCATCTCACGCATGGTATGTAATATTGGGAAAGGAATCATGATTCAAATAAGGACACCATTAAAGATTCCTGCTTCCATAAAACAATGTTAGAAGTTTAGGACTCCATGCTTGTTGCAATCCCCTCATACTGATCACCTAGTTCTGCCACGTAGGAACATAACCACCTTTACAGAAAGAAAAAAAGAACACATAAATACTAAACTTGCAAGGTAGAACAATCCTAGTACAATAATTGACGTTGGGCGGGCCATTCTTCTTTTACTTTACCCTTGCAGACAGAAATCAAATGTTGACGTGGCAGATGTAGGACCCAGATGCACATGAACGTAAATGTCACCAGAGTCACTTCAAAAAAGCAACTCCTCCCTATTAATGTATCTCTCTTCAGAATCATTTGGGTCTTCTTCTTGGGTTGTCACAATTACAAGAAAAGAATTAGAAACACTGACTGAAGGTCATCTCTCTCCCCAAATTTTCTCTGCATCTGACTGGTCTGAGCCTTTGAGGTCTTTGAAGTAGGTGCTTCCTTCCCAGTGAGGCACCCTTGACTTTTTATCTCTCTCCCATCCCCTATTCTCTATCTGAAAAATAATGTATTTTGCTTCCATTTCTTAGAATGATGTGCTGTTCTCTCCGTTTGTGTATAAGCCTAAGTTGCTTTTTTATTTTGTAGCAATTAGAAAAAGGGGTATATATGATGGAGTTATGCATATGAGGGTTGATTATTTAGTTTGGAATCCAATATTGATTGCTGTTATTGTGACATGTGTTTGATTTGTATTTTTTCTGGGTATGAAGAATTGTTGATTTGGAGCATGGAGTCACTTGATTAGTTGCTTAAGCTATCTTGGTGAAATTATTATTTTTTGACCATTTAAGTAAATTCATAATACAAAAAATAATATAATCAACAATTATTTAAATAAACCTATCCTTATCATAACTTTGTTTTTTTTCTTAAATTAGCGTATTCATATCGAATTCTCGTATTCGTATCCGTGCTTCGTAACCTCTATGGAAGGGTTTCATTTAGGCTTTACAAGAGAGAAAAGGATAAAGCATTACAGCAGCACCCAAAAAATACTTCTGGTGGGTGAGGGAGATTTCTCCTTTTCTGCATGCTTGGCTAGAGCTTTCGGCACTGCTGCCAACATGGTTGCTACTTCTCTTGATTCCAGAGGTTGTCCTTTATCTTTTTTTTTTTTTTTTTTGCTCACAAATTTTACTAATTAAATTAAATTACAGAAGACAGCCTAACTATCTATTGATTCTACTAATAACCCTTTTTTTTCTTTTTTATTGTTTCTGACATTTACAAATTAAGATTCACTAAGGCTGAAGTATTCAAATGTGATGGCAAACTTGAATTTACTGCGGATGTTTGGTTGTACCATTTTACATGAAGTTGATGTTCATACCATGAGCCACCACCCTCTTCTCCGCATGAAGCGATTCGACCGAATAATCTTCAACTTTCCTCATGCTGGCTTCCAAAACAAAGAAATTCACTTTCACCAAATTATGTAAGTTCAAATAAATCTATGTGTTCTTGTACTAACTACAATTTATTGATCAAAAGAATTGACTGTTTAAAAGTTGTGCAGGCTTCACCAAACTGTGGTGAGGGGGTTCTTGAGAAATGCACGTGAGATGCTAACGGAAAACGGAGAAATCCACGTGACTCATAAGACTTCTTATCCATTCTCCGACTGGAATATAGAGAAGCTTGGGCAGGAAGTTGGACTTTTTATGATTGAGAAAGCACCGTTTTTCTTATGTGAGTATCCGGGTTACATTAACAAGAGAGGTCATGGAGTTAGATGTGATGAAAGCTTTCCTGTTGGAGAATGCTGCACCTTTAAATTTGTGAAGGTGGCCACAAATTCAGCAGTCCAACCTCAAGCTGTAAACTCTTTGTCTGACATTGTTACCGTAAGGCCTCATTTGGTATATCATATAAGATATAATAGTATAGGATTATACAATATATTAGGTTGTATAGTTATTCTATTGTTATACTGTTGTCTTACAATTTCTTTTTATAATATATAACTTTATACTACCAAATATAGTATAAAAATTGGTTACTTATATAAATTTATATTATTTTATTATTGTCAAATATTGTATAAAATTAATTAAATAAACTTATATCATAATATTATACTATAGGCCAAACAAGCGGTCAACGGAACAGGCTATTTTATATCTTCAAGGAATGTAACAAACAATGAATTTACGTTGGTGGGTGTATGGAGTAAAAGTGCTATGTGCACGTCAATCATTTGGTAGATAGTGGGTCCCACATAGGGGTCCATTTGTTTTTGTTAGAGATGGTCGTACATGAAGTGTTATTTGTTCTTATGTTATTATTCAATTTTTCACCTTATGAAAGATATAAATTTCAAAGTAAAATGACAGAGTTAGCAAATTAATTTTTATAAAAATGATATCTATTATCCCAAAAAAAAAAAAATTACACTTTTGTCTATTTTTTTGTAAAATATTTTTCTGCTAATTTTGTCTGGTAACTTTTAAAACATATGCATTATCTTTTCTTAGACACTACTAATATTTTAGATGAATTTTTTTCTTGTTTGGTTAAGTTGTGTGTAAAAGCACTGCATGTAAAAATACTGTTCAAGTAGAACTGTTTAAAAAATGTTGTATAAAAAGTTAAAAAATCGTTTAGATTAGTTAACGTAAAAACTTTGTGAGATAAAAAAAATTATTTGATTTTATTTTTAAAAGATGAATATTGAGTATTAAAATTACTAAAAAGACAAGTTTGACAAATATTATGGTTATATTTGTCTAAATAAAATAATTATTAAAACTTATTTGAGGTTCCATTATTTTCTATTTGCGAAAGTTTTTTTTAGCTTAAGCTTTTTGTAGTTTTTAGGATTCTAAAAGCCAAAAAATGCTTTTCCGTAAAGCTTAAAAAATAAAACATCTATTACCAAATAGCTTTATAAAAAAGCTTAAACCCAAAAACTGTTTTAAAAGTTAAACCAAATAAGGGCATTGGTAACTTATAATATTTATTTTTTTGTCACATGTATGTTGATTTATAAAAAGTTTAAAATAATTGTTCCTTTAGTATTACCCTTTTGTCAATTTCATCCTAAATTATCATTTTTTGTCAGTTACATCTTAAAAGTATCATTGTTATGTTAATGTGTCCTAAAAATATTTTAAACTTTCACTCTCTTTCATTTTTCACGCATCTCTAAAAAAAACAAAAATATCGGAAAAACATTGCCAATCATATCAAAGAGAGAGTGGATGCCTCGGAAAGTAGTGAGAAAAATGATGCATGAGATGAGTGACAATAATTATAGTAAGTCACATCAATAATTGACCCATCCAAAATGTAAAAGGTATTAGGTTAAAGGAGGACATTGCAAATATTTTAAAAGTTATAAGATGATATTGATTAAGAAAATTACTTTTAGGACAAAATTGACAAAAATGTGACACTCCAAGAAACTACATTATCAGTGACAACCAAGAGCGGTTGCTGATAGCCACTATATGTCTTTGATAACTAACATTAACATGACTATATCTCTGATAGGTGAATGCAGATATGATACTTGTAGATACTAGTAATTTTTGATAGCTAAATACAAATAATTAATATGGACACTTTGTATGAAATCCGAACAACTTATCTTTGTTTGAGATAGCTTATTTGCGTTCTGGACGCTTATATTCATTCTGAGCAGTAACACATATGTTTATTGCCAATACTTTATAAGATAATTAGCGAGAAATTTCATGTAGCCAATACTCAATTACGGGTAATTATCTGCGATAGGGGGTGCTCTCTAAAATAAGTGAACATTGATAACATTACAAGTTTATAAGTTATGAGTTCCTACTTTCCGTTGTCGTTGATAATTATAATGTTATTGCGCATAACTTTGGATGATTTACGTATTTTTTTTCATAAACATTCATTAATTGTTTTAGAAACTTGATTAAAACAAATTTATATCCTTAATTCAATTATAAAAAAGCATTGCATTAATAAAAATTTATTATTCTACAAATATTAATCATTCAAAAAATTCAAACAAACCGTAAAATAATTTACGTTCTCCAACACCAAGTACATAAATAATAGGTTAAATTACACTATTAGTCTCTACAATTTGCATACGATTTCAATTTAGTCCTTATATTTCTTAATATTACAATCAAATTATTGTAAACTCTGAAATCAAGTTAGTTAAGTCCCTATCGTCATATTCCAACTAAATTAACTTTGTTGGCTCAAGAAAATTAGAAGGGGATGAATAGTTTGTGTTATAACCCCGATAGTTTAACATATGTTTTAGAATGTTCGTACGTAACTTGTGTAACTACACTAATACAATTTATGCAAAATAGAACTAAAATAAATAAATACTTGTATATTTATATATATGTACATGTAATGAGGAATTAATTTTTACTATGTCATTGGTTGATTTAAAAATATGAAATTTACATGTGTAGTTGTATTGATATGTGTAACAAGTGTGTAAATAAAAGAGTAAGTTAGAAAACATTTTTATATAGATAGATACACAAATGTGACAAGAGTAAATATACACCAAATAATTGGACATTTTGTCTTTTTGACTTAATATATTTTTATTCTTATATTCTTTCCCTTGTTTTTTATTTCTTTTGGCCTAGATTACCTCCCATCATTTTGCCACCACTGCCTTTCTTTTTCTCCTTCATTTCTTGTTCTACTGTGCCGAGACCTCCCTTGTTTTGGCTTTCTTTTGACTTGGCCGTGTATCACTTCAGAGTAGCCAACTTCCTTCCTCCTCCTTTTGTCGTTTTCATAGCTTTCTAAGGCTCTTAAGTTCAACTGCTATTTGCCCCTGCAACCGTGAAGGAAGCTCAAGTGGTTTTTTTTATCTTGCTTACACTTTTCTTGTTCAATCAAGAGTCTAGTTTAACAAGGGTATGAATTTCCCATAAAATAGGAAAGTTAGGATAATCATGTTGTATTTTAGGAATTGTATTAATTGATTGTTATGTATGTATAGAATGCAAGATGATTATTAAGTGAGTTAGGAGTTCCATGTAAAATATTAGGTTGATTATGAATAAAAATTAAGAAAAATAACAAACCTAAATGATGATTATGTGAAATGGAAGAGGAAAGCTTAGAATTCAATTATATGCAAGGTGGAAAACATATAATTCAAGTATTTGATTAACTCTAGGTAATTGATTTATATTGAACTCCACAAAGTGAATTGTGTTGATTGTAATAGAAATATATATATATATATATAAATACATAAACATGAGCTAGAATAAAATATGCATGCTATGTACTTAATGAAATGCTTCAGATAACTTAAATATTAGTGTATGCATAGGAATTGATTTACATGAGTTTCATTAATTAAATAGGTAACTTGAGGATATGAGAATTGACTAAGTTAATGTTAAATTCAATAATTGGAATATAAGCAACATGGAAATTGATGAGAATTGTGTTTCTTGTGGGGTATGTATATATGTATACATACACATAAATTAGAATAAAAAAACATGCTTATAAGATGTTTGTAAAAATGCCTAAGAAGGGAAGCAAAGTTTAGATTTCCAAGGTTAGAGAAATCTAGTATTTTGTGTGTTTTTGGGAAATAATTAGTTTAGGAGTTCTAAAGTGAAAGTGTAGCTTATGATCTTAAGATGAAATTTGGAAAGTTTGGTAACTTGATTCGAGGTATATTTTTCGTTAGAGCTGTTGGACTGTAGGTGAGTTCGTGTAGGATTTTAGGTAAGCTTCAGTCAGTCCATAAGACTTTGTCAGGGGTTATGATTTGAATTAAGCTTAGTACTTCTGAATAATAATTGTTCCTAACATATTAATGGAAAATTCTGGAGCTTTACAGGTTTTAATTTCAGGTTATGTGTATTTTGGATGTGTTGGAATTAATTGTTGTGATTTTGAGGTCCTAATTGAACCTACTTTGGTGTAACTGGGTTGGGAGGGTTTTAAAAGATGAATTATGAGTGGGGTGATGTTGATGAAATTTTCCTAATATTTTGATAAACTAAATTGGAAAGTTTTATAATTTAATTCCCAGGTAAAGGATTCTATAACCATTGGAATCCGATTCTACCAACTAGAAGTTTGTGTGTGCCCTGTTTATATTCATGTGAGAATTTGAGTAGGTTCAAGGCTAATTTTAGAAGAAGCTTCTTAATAAGAAAGGTATTTAACGTCCTATAAATAATGTTTAAACTTGGTTTTATTGAATTCGGTTAAGTATATAAGTTGAAATCAAGCATATCTCTAAGGTAGTTGTGAAACCACCTTAAAAGGAGTAATTTTTATATAAATTCATGAAATTTAGTATTTATAGACTTTTGTAATTAAAAGGCTACAACCTATGAATTAACAAACTAAGTAGTACTTAAAAAATTTAATTGAAACTTCGGAACATATTGTTGAGCCTAGCAACACATGTGAACGCAAAAGGAAGTGAAGAGCAAGATCGGTAAACTTGTGAGTGGATAAATGCTACCTTTTGGTTGCTAGATTAGTAAGTGTAATTGTTATAAGTATTTGAATAGATATGTTTATATTAAAGTATAAACATGTGTAGTGTTTAATCGAGTTATTTGAATTATACTTGACTTATAACTTTGTTTGTGTTTGATAAGGGCCTAATAAAAGTGTTTTTATTATTTTTTTTTTTTCAAAATAATTTTTACTTTCGAAATAGAATCTGGGTTCACCTAGGATATTTTGTTTTGATTATTTAACACTAATTAAAAATATTCGAATAGCTCAGCCTCGGTGATAGATTTGTGAGGAGCTATGGAGATTTCAGTAATTTTGTGTATATATATATGTTTAGATTTGTGTTTGGTGTGCGGGTACAAAAATTGCTTCAGAGGGGAGAATATGTGTTGGTGTGCAAGTGCTGAGTTACTTTATTTGTCCCTTTGGGTGCTTTAATTGTGTGATTGCTTTGTTGTATCATGTATTACATGAAATGTATTTTTTATTTTATGTGTTTTATATTATGTAATGTGTGGAATTTAATTGTTTTAGAATTCACTGTTATTTAAAAATTAGTTGATTTATATATTTTATTCATGTTTTAAGTGATTCTAGTACCTTTCGGGTATATTATTCACGCACTGAGTTCTTGTAATTCACTCTTCGCTTGTTGTTACAATTTTTTTTTTAGTATCAGGATCGGGATCACATACTTGAAGCCCAAGGATGAAGTCTTGTAGTCATATTAGGGAATTGGTGTCGAATTTTGTTTTGTATAATAGTTTATTCGTTTTTGTTTTTGGTATAAATGATGCAGAGCTCCCTGGGAATACTGTGGATTTTGTTGACTGGTTAAATATAACCATGTATTGAATATTTGTATTTTGGGCATGTTCTATTATACAGGGAACCTCTGCCAAAAGTTTTAGTTAAATTGTTATGCATTGTAGTAAATAAGCATTTGTATTTAATATGTATTTTTAAACTTTACTTTTAATTTTTAGTTTGGTTATCGTAGGTGTTTTTTTGGTTTGAAGTTAGGGTTACACCCATTCTTATAGTCAGTCATGCCTCTGTGCGGGGTGTGACAATTTGATCAATTAAAATTCCCTGTTTTTGACTTAAAAAATAGAACACACAAATAGATATGCAATCAACAATAACTTAAGCAACGGAAAAAATAAATAGAGTAGACTTCGAGAGATTACACATCAAATTTATAGTGGTTCACCATCCCTGCCTACGTCCACTTCTCTAGATTGCCTTGAGAATTAATTAACTACCTATTGAATTGCCTTGTAACAAATGACATGGAATTAACCCTTTTTTTTTTTTTTTTGGTCTTAGTTGGAAGAAAGTTTATCATGTATACCTTTTGGTTTTTTATATGCAACCCATGTACAACTGTTTGTTTTTTGTCAAAATTTACTTCAAAAGTCTTCTCTTATTTTGACTTTCAAATTTCATTTCATATCTTCTTTATTAGTGAAAGCTCTAAATATCTTTCTTTTGGGTGTGGTCATTAATTTTTTAATTTTTTATTTTTGTTTCATCCTACAGAAAGATCGTGTTTTATCCTAGTGTGGGCTAGTGTTGTTGTTGTTGCAAGTGATGTTATGTGGCCAAAATTTTCAGTTTCACTCTCAAAGGAGGAGATTGAGAAAGAGTTTATGGCAATGCTATGACACTCAGCCGAAGAAAAGAGCAAGAATTGTACAAAACAATTAGAAGAATGTGAGATCTGAAAATTCCTCCCTTTATTTGCTAACATTGTTTAGATTTGGCTTAATTTATTGCTCATCTTTTGGTTCTATAGTTTTTCGTAAACTTTATGTTTCTTTGTAGATATTGTTTTAACATATTGATAATTCTTTGAACATACTCTCTTCTCAATTTTGTGGGTCTCAATATGCCAATTATTAAACAACTCATTAGAAACACAAGGCATCTAATTAGAAATGGAACAAAGCTTTTCATCATTACAATCTTTTTTTCCTTTGATTCATAAATTAATATGTTACACCATAGTGGAAAAGAAGTTCTAAAGTTGTCTAAAGTAAATGTGTCATGTTCTTTTTTATTACATCAAGAGTTTTTTTTTTTTTTTAATAGCTTACAGGTTTTTGTTGTTACTTAGCTGTTACTTTACTTAATTGCATATTTTTACCTTTTGTTCCTTGCTTTTGGTGATTTAAAAAGTTTAGACAGAAAAAAGAATCCAGAACCATGAAATACATTTTTACTACATACCGTAGACATGATGGGGTCTGTACTACTAAAAAAAGGGCATGTATGTTTTGTGGGGTGAGTGAGTAGTAATACAAAAAAACAATGTTCACTAATGTCTATGTTGCTCTCCTAAGTCTTTTTAATTCGCTTTAATTTTCTGCAATTATTTGATTTAAAGTGTAAAAAAAAAAAAATGCTATCTGTTCAGGATTGAGGTTGGCAAGAGGTTGAGATGCAATCAAAAATATAGAAGCAAAAGTTTTCAGCCTCGCTCCCAAGGACGGAGATTAAGAAAAGATTTTATAGAGATGCTGGAATATTCAACCCAAAAAAAGAGCTAGGATTATACAAAAACAATTGGATGTAAGTGAATTCATAAGTCTCTTTTGTTTATTTGGTAATATTGTCTAAGTTTTTCGGAATTTACTTGCTCATCTTTTGGTTTTGTTTTTTGAATAAATTATGAGTTTTTGTGCAAACTTTGATTTGGAAACTTGATGGTTTTTGAATAGTTGTTCTTCTTAGAATTATGGTTGCCTTAAGTTTCATAAATTAGAATGTTAAGCCATTGCAGAGAAGTTCAAGGTTATTTACTTAAAAAAAAAAAAAAAAGTTCTAAGGTTGCCTTTTATTTTACTGTTGGAGTATGTGTTCCATTACATTTGAATGTTTATTTTTACAGTTTGATTTTTTTTTTTTTGGTTATTCATTTAACTACCCATTTTAAGTGTATTTTATTTTACCTTTTGTTTATTGTCTTTGATTAGAAAGTTCACAAGAGGAAAGAAGCCAAAACCATAAAAAAAATCTGTACAGTATGTTGTAGGTCTAAATATTTGATAATTTTGTACGATTAGAAAATAATTAGAGAATGTGTATGTTTTGAGGGGGAGTTAGTAGTAATACCAAAAAAAAAAAGTTAATAGTACTATATAAAAAAAAAAAAAAAAAAACACTTATACGCTGACAATCCTTCCTCATGCCAATGTTGTTCTCCTTACTAGAGTCTTTCTATGGACTATAATTTTCTCTAATTGTTTGAGTTTAATTGCTTAAATCTTCTTGCAGTAGGTAGTGAGAATGCAACAAAAGAAACCTTATTGGTTGCTTTTGATGACTTATACTAACCTTGAGAAGAGAGGCCAAATGTTAAGTCTCCCTCTCAAAGGAGATTAAGGAAGACATTATTATCACACCTCTCACGGAAGCATGATTGGCCAAAGAATTGGATAACCAAACTTTTATAACTCTGACTTAAAACAAAATAACAAACACTACTCTTGACCTAACTAAAAAATAAAAATAACTTTTATAAAACTATTATAACCTAACATCATGAAGTCAAGTTTTACGTATAATGTGAAAATATTAGTTATAAAATAATTTTTTTTATCCTGTATAAATTTTAGTAAGTGAATTATATATGTCAACTAAATAAATTGGAAAAGTAATACCTAATGGATATATATATATATATATATACATACATACAGAGATTCAATTTTCTCCATAAATTAGTTATACTTTGACCTTAAAGTTACCTTTTTTTTTTTTTTACTTTACTTTCTTTTCCTTTTTAGCATAACCGCCGCCTTTCTTTCTTTGAAAAATTCTTGGCCGAGTCTTTTACTTTCCCTCCCCTATTTTTCCTCTTCTGCTGGATCATGAATCACCTCCTTGCAGTAGCATAATTTCACCTTCTTTAAAACGGTGCTAGTTGTTTTTCTTGGAGCATGACATAAGTGGAGTAGTGGACTGAAGTTGGTTGGGAAGTAGCCAACTTTGCCCTGTTTTCCTCTTCATCCATCCTTACATTGTTTGGCTGCCACTTAGCTTGTCTTTCTTTCTTTCAATTTCCGCGATAGCCACCAAACAACCTGCAGCAGCCAAGAATTTTTTTTTGTGTTTGCTTATGGGTGCAGCCATGAGAGTTAGGTAGCAAGGGTAAAGAATCCTCAAAGTAGATTGGTTCAACGTTAGCTGGGCTTATCTTCCTTTACTGTCTTTTTGAGACTCGAGCACTTAAACCTCCTTTCAGAGTTTATCTATCTCTTGGTAAGATGGTCTTCTTGTTTTAGAATTGTCCTTAGTAATGGGTTTAAATATTGTTATTGCTGAAATTCAGAAATATAAAGTAAAGTATGGAAAAGAAAAATCATTTCATCCATAGCTTTAAGATGCTACAAAAAACTTAGAAACCAGTGAACGTATTATTACCCTTGATAAGCTTAATAGGATCAAGGAAGTAGTATCTTTTGTAAAACAATCACACATCACAACGGTTTTGGAAGAAAAGATAAAGGAAAAAAACACCAATCCAGGGAACAAAACCTTTTAAAAATAGATGCAATCTATTTTTTTCATATTAATTTCGCCCAAAAGATTAACAGTATATGCAAAAAGTTAAAGAGACATGCCTAATTGTTTTCTTACAATTTTTAGGTGAGACAACTTAACAGGTTTTCCTTTATCGAATATATAAAAAAAATATATTGAAACAACTTACATACCATGTGACTAATTTACTTTAAACTAACATATTCAAAAAATGAAGCAATTGAATTGTGTGAAAATCAATGATACATTTTTGTCATGACCTTGTTTCTACAATTACATTAATCTTGTCTCTGTTAAAATTCATTCCATTTAAACCTTGTCTATTGTCCTAACATGTACCCTTCCTATGCTTAAGTAACCACTCCCTATAACACAGAAATCACTTAAGCAATATACCAACATTCAGTAAATTCAAAGTTTTGAAATGCATCTTACTAAAAAAAAAAAAAAAAAGGTTCTGAAATGCATGAATTAATAATGTTAAATGTCATGATACTTATAGTTACAAATTTACTTGCCAATCACAGTGCATAAAATAACTCTATTATCAACCTTTCAAGCTGTGTTTTCCTTGTTATAAATATTCTTATACTTAATCCATGCATAGCAGGTTGCGTAAAATATATATATATATATATCAACAAGAGTGTGAATCTCTATCACAATGCTAAGGTCCATTATATTTTAAATTTCAAAATTTAAGCCAAACTAAGCAATAGCAACTAGGCATTTTAACTCTTAATTATATATATCCATATCATTCCTTGGGAATTTATAAATTTGGAATTGGGGTTAATTAGGATTATTATAATATTATGGAATTTTATTAATTATGTTTACTTTGGCATTAAGCTAGGGTCTTAGTAGCATTAAGATTATTTGGAATATATATATATATATATATATATGTACACACACCTATATATGAACTAGAATAAAACATGCCCTTAAGATGTTTGTAAAAAATGTCTAAATGAAATCCAGTTATAATCTTAAGAGTAAAATTTGGTAAATATAATTATTGGTCATTAGATGTTATTGGAATTTAAATAAAAGTTTCTAAACAAGAACAAAGAATGATTAATTGTAGTGGTGAGTTGAGGAGTTGATGAAAGTGAGTATTTTGGGTATGAGCAAAGGAGTATTAGTTGTCGGTAAAGTGTTGGAAAATGAGAGTTAAGAGGTTTCTGAAAGGATGTAGGGCCAGATCTTGTGTTAAAGAAATTTTGTATTTTGGGTGCTTTCAAGGCTAATTTTAGGAAAAATTTCTAAATAAGAAAGATAGATAACTTTTTTAAGTTAATGTTTAAACTTGGTTTTAGTTAAATTTGGTTAAGTATATAAGGGGAAATCAAATATATCTAAAGATCATTGTGAAAATAACTAAAGCTAACTTTAAATAAATCTTGAAACAGAGTAATTCCTAGATTTTTGTAACTAAAAGGTTAGAACTTAAGAATTGCCAAACTAAGTAACACTTAGAAAATGTAATTGCAGCTTCGAAAAGTGTGGTTGAATCAATGACGCGCATGACCACAAGTGTAAGTGATGAATGAAATCTGTTAAAGGTGAGTGATTAATTGTTACCTTTGGGGGCTAGATTATTATATGTAATTGTATGTCTATTTAAATAAATGTGCTAGTGCAATGTTTTAGTAAGTTAGTTGAATCATGCTTGTTTGAAATTGTTTGTGATTGATAAGGGCCAACAAATTGAAATTTTTCTGAGAAATAATTTTTAATTCGGAAACTAAGATCCAGGTGCACCTAGGATATTCTGATTTGAAATCCTGAGATATTCTGATTCTGATAAATGTTTTAAAAAAATAGGAGTGCTCAGCCCTAGTGAGATGGATTATGTACGAAGATTAATCTGTTGTGTGAGCTCGTAAATACCTGGTGTGAGAGGTGATACTGTTGTGTAGGGTTGAGTTAGTTGTTGGCCCTTTGCTTGCTTTGTATGCTGTGATTGATTTGTTATCCTATGAATTATGTGAGTTGTGAATTTATGATGATTACGAATGTGTGCATGTATTTTGAATTAATACATGAATATTGTTACATGATATTAATTGACTATATATGTTATACACCTATGTTGAGTGATCCTAATACCCTTTAAGTATGTTTTTTCCACTCATAGAGATCGTAAGACTTACCTTTCTATTGGGTTTATTTTAGTAATAGGATCTTAAGGGATGGAAAATACCAATATTGGGCTTTGCCAAGTGTTTGGACAATATGGTATATTCGAAATCTCATACTTGAAGTCAATGATGAAAGTTTGCAATCGCACTAGAACCATGGAGTGTTTAATTTGATATAATTTAAAAGTAGTTAATTGTCTTGTTTTTGATGTGGATGGAGCAGAGCTCCTTGTTGTCAGTGTGTTGTTGTTGTGTAAAAAGCAGGAGTATATGTGTTTGTATTTTGAGGCATGTTCCATATCTCAAGGAATCTCTACCAAAATTTTCAATAAATTGTTAAATAAGCTTTTACAGTTAATTCATGTTTTATAAAATTTGTCTTTATGTGCTAGGTTTAGTCAAGAGTTCGTATGTATTTAGTTGTGATAAAGTCAGGGTTATGGAGGTTTGGTTATCCAATCCTTCTGCCAGTCATGCCTCCGTGAAAGGGTATGACAAATTGGTATCAGAGCATGGTTTAGAGGATTCGTGACTGAAAATATAGGACAATGTTGCTTGTTTGCGTATGTAGATTGAGTGACACATTCTAATTTATCCCGAAACTTCAAGTTGTGATTCTCTAACATACTATCCTTGGCGTTATATGATACATGAGTGTGAAATTCATTTATTTTTTTGCTTAGAATTGAATGATAAGTAGTGGTCATGCTGTAAGTTGTGTGAGATACTCAAATATCAGCTTTGATAGAAGTTAATCAGATCATAGATATCTTTGATAAATTAAGACACAAAGAACTATGAGTAATTTAGTTTGAATCTTAAATTTAGCAACAGTAGCTCCTATAAGAGGTGAACTGTTTGGTTTAATTTAATTGAATAGATAGTTGTTTCTAAAACTATTATACTTAAGATTTAAATAAAAATGAAGATGAGTAAAAGAAATAAAGGATCTACTCTACTTTATGTAGACTATATAAACTATATAACAAACTTACTTCATACCTATTTATTATTATTGTGAAGTGGATCGTGGGAATGCATACACATGTGTAGTCCATCCATTTATCCTGAATTTTCTTCTTAAGAGATATGAAAAGGTTCTTCTTTTTTATTTTTTATTTTTTATTTTTTTATTTATGTCAAGTTTGTAGGCTAATCTTGATATTAAATATCGAATCTTAGAATCAATACACTTATTGGTTAAAAGAATAAAATCTAAATCACCTTAATTTTGTGTATAGTAATTGGTAAGACACTTTGACATTTGTTACTATATGGTTTTAGGAAAATATAGTTGTTTAGGATTTTGAGTATAGGCTTTATTTAAGATTTGTATACGTTCTTAAGGAGTTGGATCTGTTGTGTGTGGTTTTAGGAGGTGATTGGGCAGAGGAGTTAGCTAAATATAATTATATAATGTGACGTATGAGTGATATAAGGTGTACTTCAGTGGTCGAGTTATATTGAATTCACCTTGTTGTTCTAAATTTAACTAAACTTTTATTGAATGTCTTCTTTCTGGAAGCTGGAATGCGAATGTAAGACTGGGCAGAATAGAAGTTTATTTGTTTTAATAGGTTTTCTTAAGTTGCTCTAATCCTTTTGTCAAATCATTCCGGACTGTAAGATGATAGTTAGGTGATTAAATAGGTTTTCTTATCTAATATTAATGATTTATTTAAGGCTTAAAATCCTTCCAAGACTCAATGAACATTCAGAATATCACCAATTCCGAATCATGAAGAGTGATGTTCTGATAATTGTTTTCCGTATTCGATGAAAGTATAATAATTTTAATGTCATGTCTTTTGAACTTATGAAGTTTATGTGGATATCATAGACTTCAAAAGCCAGAAGTAAGAAGTTGCATGCAAAATATTTTGTAGTATGTTCTGTGAAAATACTTATGTGCTAAATATTTCGAGTGAAAATTTTTGATAAAACATATTTGAAATTTAAAATTTATTGGGAGTTAGTTAGGTATTATGGAAGAATTTTTGAAAATTCTCCTCATACGGTTGTATCTTTGACTCTGTGGATTTAATGCAATATTAATTGTATGGATTAAAGGTTGGTGAAGAAAATTTTTTGAAGCTTAAGACTTGTGTAACTTTAATCTATATATTTATGCCCTTTGATACAGGGAAATATACGATTCATAGACTTTCTTTAATAAAGTTAAGTCATTCCGTTAAGTTCTTATGTTCCCATTTAACTTAGTTTATCCGAAGTACTGCAGGAATGAACCTAATTTGAAGAATAAACTACTTGAGACAAGGACAAATCAATTCAACATTTTGTTTATTTGGGGTTTGGTTGTGTTGTAGTTTTATAAGTGTGATTAGGTGGGTTTGGTTGTGTTGTAATTTTATAAGTGTGATTAGGTTTATTGTTAGATAAACTACATTGTTAATATTAATTTTAAAAGAAATGACATTATTTCATGGGCAACCAATTACCGTATAAACTTGGATATGTTTTATTTATAGTTAATGCAGCCACTTAAAAAGATTTACTAAATTCATTGTTTATTTTTAGTAAATTACACATTTAGGCAAGGATTTTCAAATAAATTTGTTATATATATATATATAAAAGACAACTAAATCACAGTTTAAATATCTATCTTAGTGATTGGCATTAAAAGTTATGTATCATTGGAAATTATATATCACACGTATCAATATCACGATAGATGACTACTAAAAAGTGATGGAAGAAAATTAATAAATTAAATAAGAAAGTCAAATTTTGTTGTAATAGAAGGCAAGTCCTAGATATTTCCATCTTTCAATTCCCTTAGATTAGAAATTTAAGTTTTTCAATTAACTAATTATTTCACTTATGTAATTATATGATTTAGTTCATTACTTTGAATTTTAAATGAGAAATATGATATTTATGTGTTTAATTATCACAATGGAACATCAGAAGCGTAGTGGGCCCATAACCCACAAGTTCCAAGAAGTAAAAGTGAATAAGAACCTAATGTGTGAGAAGTAATAAGTGGCGAGTGTACTCGTAACCAATTGGCCATGATAATTTAATTAGTGGGCCAACTGTTCTTTTTTGATAGGCACTACAGGCAGCAGTGAGATTAGTTTAAAACGGGTAAATTACACTACCATCCATTGAAATTAATAAATAAATTTCAATAGTTAATTTTAAAAAATTAAACTTCATTATTAATATTTTTAATATATTTTTTTCCTATAAAATTAAACTCTTTATATTAATTCAATTTTAGCATAGACAATATTTAAATTCTTCATAATCTTTATTTACTTGTCATAATATTTAAATTATCACTACATTTGCTAAAATTATTTCCTTTGTTTATATAAATCATGTAACTTATTGTTTTAATTTTCATTTTAATGATAGTATTTTCATCAAACTAATTTTTTCTTATTATTGTATTACAATTATTAAAAATACATTAAATTAGAAAAATATGTAAAGTTCAATTGTTAAAAAAACAAAAAAAAAAAAAAAAAAAAAGGTAAGAGAACTAACAAGAGATAAAAAGTGAAAGATATTTAAAATAAAATAAAATCTTATAGCTAGGATATTTTAATTTTTTATTAATTAATTTGTTAGACTAAATAACTAATATATGATTGGGGGTTATTTATTATTTATGACTCAAATAATAGAGTTATGAGCACAAATTGATAGTTTTGAGAGAACTAATGTAAAATGAGTGGTAGTTCATAAAGATTCATAGAGATAAGATTAAGTACAATTGACCTTTAATTAATTGACACTAGTACGATAAAAATGCTGCTAAGGTTTACCTTTTAAAACAATATGGGTTTAAGCTTTTACTCACAATTGTTTGGTAATAAATATCATAATTTTTTAGCTTTACCCAAAAGGCTTTTTGGACTTTTAGAGCCTTAGAAGATGAATCTACAATATATAATTTCTCCCAAAATAAAAAAATAAAAAAATGCAAGAAGCTAAAATAAAATTTAATATATTGTCAAATTTCAATATTTATTGGTAGTAATATATATATATATAATTGCTAGTTTTGAAGTATTATATAAGACTTTTAATTAGTATTTATAAATTAAACTACTCTTGTTTATTTTCATGAACACGAATATTCTCATTTGTTTAAATTTAAAAATAAATAAATAAAAGATACATTTTCACTATTTAAATATCAAGATATTTATAAAGCAATGGTTTATATTCGTTGCAATTACTAACTATTACAATAGTTATTTAAATGTTGTAGTATATTCGTTGCTGAAATTTAATCTTTTACACAACAATTTTGTTTCATTGCAGTACTATGTTTTTGGAAAAGGTTTGTTAAATGTTGCAATTTTTCTGTTACCTGTAAATCACTTTTGGTGTAATGTTATATAGACATGTCTTTTCGAACAACTACTAAAAAAGTATTTCGAATCATAATTTTTTAGTAATTTCAACACTTAATAACACTTTTAATTTAAAACTACAACCAAACAACTTATTTATTTACTTATTTATTTATCATACAGTACTGTTATGTTAACTCTTGGTTAGAAGCTTCGGTTGGAGATGAGGATTTCTTAGCTTTAAGCATAAGGTCATCAACTTGTAATCTCTTGGTAATACTTCTAGATAGTGGGAGATTGTTAATTTGACCATATAAAATGACTATAAAAAATAATCAATTTACCAATAAGCCACAAGAATAAATGTAATGAGCAAGAGAAAATAACACACCATACTTACTGTGGAAAACCCTTTAGAATTGAGGAAAAAATCATTGGACAAACTCTGACAAATCTTCCACTATAATAATAGTAGGGATACAAACAAATTCTCTTTAGTTACTACTAGAGGTATATAAACATCATTGAAGTGTATAACCTATTGTTTAAATTTACCCAAAAATAGTGACTCGTAATTATCACTTACTCACAACTTGAACTAAATATTTTCTCACTTACTATCACCCTGGTATTTCTCTAGGCTCGCTTTTTGCTTGCCTTTCGCTATGTATTTTGCTTCCCTTGCCGCCTCCTATATTTATAGGCAAACTTTGTGCATTAAAGTAAAAAAAGCATACACTACTCCATTGTCAAACATTATTGTACTACCGACCCAAGTTCTTCTTTTCTTTCGACGCCTACACTTGCACTTAAATATGCACATGCCAAAACCAATTAATTGGCAGCATAGAATAGAGAAAAAAGAGATAGCTTATATCTCTTTAGGTCATAGACATATGCATACACACTTTGTCTTGTTTTGGAATTTGGTATTCTATTTGGACAGAACCCATCAAAGCTCCCCATCTAGCCCTATTCAGGGAAGAATATCATATGGCCTATTCATCTAGAGTCCATTCTAGTTAGCTTACTGAAAAGCTCAAGCTTCTCCCATGTAACAACTTTTGTTATCATATTAGTAGTGTTGTCATCAGTGCAAATTTTCTCTACTTACATTAACTTCCTCTCAGTTATATCACGTAACAAATAGTATCTCACATTAATATACTTTGTTCGTGCATGATGCATAGCATCCTTGCTCAAATCTATAGTACTTTGACTATCACAATATACTATGTATTCTTCATGGTTCAACCCCAAGTCTAAAAAAATCTTTTCATCCAAAACATTTCTTTTGCGGCTTCATTTGATGCAATATGATCAACTTCAGTTGTAGATAGGGAAACTCACTTATGCAATTTGGATTGCCATGGCACAGCTCCCCCAACAAAAGTAAATACGTATCACAATGTAGATTTTCTACCATCAAAATCACCTGTCTTATCTGCATCAATAAATCCTTCAAGAATTGGTTTTGAACCCCCAAAACACGAACACTTATCGAATTTACCTCTAAAGTATCTAAAGATCCACTTCATTACTTCCCAGTGTTTCATACCAGGATTTGAAAGAAATTTGCTCACTAAACTAATTGCATGAGCAATATCTGG
Source organism: Quillaja saponaria (assembly GCA_029379385.1). NCBI lineage: Eukaryota > Viridiplantae > Streptophyta > Magnoliopsida > Fabales > Quillajaceae > Quillaja > Quillaja saponaria. Next base: position 18,736,022 of record CM055605.1, on the reverse strand, counting down.
CCATGTACACTCCATAGCATACATCAAAGATCCAATTGCAGAGCAATAAGGAATTGATGCCATCTGATCCTTCTTCTTCTTTGATTTTGGACAAGATCATTTACTTAGCTTGAAGCTACTAGAAAGAGGTGTGCTAACCGGATTAGTGTTTTTCATGTTGAAATGTTCAAGCACTCGTTCAACATACTTCTCTTGTGATATTACCACAATTTCCTAACTTTCCTATCACGAATTATTTTCATTCTCAATATCTATTTTGCTGGATCTAAATTCTTCATAACAAAGGACATAGACAACTTATCATTCAGCTTGTGAATCATCTTCGTATCTTGTCTTACAATCAACATATTATAAAAGGATAATGAAGTTCCCTCCAAGACATCTTCTTGTATCTGTCCGTCTATATATAATAATGAATCACCATAAACAAATCAAACTTCTTGTATCAGTGTCGTGTAGCTTGTTTCAAACCATACGAACTCTTCTTCAACCTACAAACTATAGTTTTTTACCCTTTCACTTCAAACCCTTCCAGAATGATTCATGTAAATTCCTCATGCAAGTCACAATGCAAGAATGCACTCTTCACATTTAACTACTCAAGCTCAAGGTTCAAGCTAGCCACTAAACCAAGTATAACTCGAATAAAACTCATCTTCACTACTAGCAAGAAGATTTCATTAAAGTCAATCCCTTTTCTGATGATTGAAACATTTGGCTACCAATCGAGCATTATGTCTTACTAGCTTGTCATTACCATTTTTTAGCCTCGAACACCTACTTATTTTTGAGTTTTTTCCTTTCTCTAAAAGGTTTAACTAACCCATAAGTATTGTTTTATTTCAAAAAACTAATTTCCTCTTCAATTTCTTTTATCTAGAAATGCTTGTCTTTGTGAGACTAAACATCTTGGGAACTCTCTGGCTCCTTCTCAATAGTAATTAAAATATACTTAGAATTGGGATACTTGGATGATAGTCGATGGTCGATGCTCTCAAGTAGACTTCCTAACTTGAGGCTTTAATGAATCTGCTACAAGAGGTTGCTCATGCTGCTTTAAGTCATCTATATCTAGTTCAACACCATCATCAATTGCATTTTCCTCATCTTGCACAATAGTCAGCTCATCATTTCTCACGTGTTATGTTTCATCCATTACTCCCCCATTTGTGGCATTCCTAGGTGGAGTAGAAACTAGTGTTTAGTCAGTACCACCACCTCAACAAATGTAGTCTTTTCAAAATTTGTTATGATCTTATTTTCGTGAAAAACTAGATCCCTGCTTATAACAACTTTATTTTTTGTAGAACCATTATAACTTCAAACCAAACTGCTCATTTCCATAACCAATGAGCACATGAAGGTTGTCTTTCTCTTGAACTTTTAATCTATGTTCCTTAAGTACATGCATAAATGTTTTGCAACCAAACACCTTCAAGTGAGAGTATGATACATTTTTACCTAACCATATTTTTTTTTCTGGAATATCATGTCATACCCTCAAATAAAGGTATGATTGGCCAGAGGAATGGAAAACTAAACCTCCATAACCTTGAATCCACAATGACTGAACATAAATGACTTTTAAATAAATTATAGTTAAGACCAAGAAAACTTTACTGAACTAAAATAAAGTCATGAAATGGTTATAAAACATAAATATTTACTGAAAATTCGGCAAAGGGTCCTGGTAAAATGGAACATGTCTAATAGTATACACACCAATAACCTGGTACAATTCATTGGTAAACCATAATATCAAAGTACTCAGAGGAGTTATGCTCCTAACAACACATTAAGTTACCACAAGTTAACTCAATATACACAACAATGCATGACACCTAAAATGACTACAAATGTTGCCTTATTAGCTTCAAGTATGTAGCTCCGAGATACACCTTGTCACAACAATGTCAGTAGGTAGCAAATCTTGACACAGCGAACTGTGTTTTTCTTGATACTAAAAAATAAACCACAGAGGAAAAGTGTGAGTCGCAAGGACTCAGTGAACAAACCACTTACCTTGAAGGGTACCACCATAACACAACTATATAATCACTAATTATTTTCATGTCTAAATTTAATTGTACAAGTACATACTTATAATTACATACAGTCACGATTCACACATTCCACCATATATATAAATCAATTTAATATCCAGAGTTCACAATTTATAACATAGCAATAAAAGCATACAAAGCAAGCAAAGGGCCAACAAATAATTCAATCCTTGCATAACAGTATCACCTCCTACCAGACATTTACTACTCCCACACAACAGATTAATCTACATACATAATCCATCCCACCAAGGTTGAGCACTCTGCTTTTAAAACATTTATCAAAATCAGAATATTTTAGAGTTTCAAATCTGAAGATCTTAGGTGCACATGGAATTTCAATTTTGGAAATAAAATTGTTTCTTAGAAAATTTCACTTTGTTGGCCCTTATCAACCACAAACAATATCAAATAACAAACGTAATTTGAATATTCAAATTCACATCAATTAGTTCACATAATCATTTGGCAAGCAAAGTTCAAGTGATTCACTCACAAGGCTCAAGGACATGGTTCATTAGTCCTCCTCGACACGATCTGAAACTGAAAAATCATCAATTTATATATAATTTAAAATAATTATTTTATAATTAATTTCATATTTCACAATTCACTATTTCTAAAAGTATTTATGTAAATTAACTTCTCTGTGTATAATAACATTTAAGTTCTTTAAGAAATTTGTTTAACAAATGGAATGCATATTTTCTTCAACAAGTGGATTTGAAGTTCAGGTACTTATATACCTTCCAATATGATAGGTATAACCTCATAAATCCTTATACTACTCATATTCTTATCCTTGAATTAAACTTAATTTAATCTACTCTTTTTATTCCTATGATTTTTATTGCTATCCTTTATCCTTCTTAACTTTTATTCTTACCTCTAGTTTAAATTCATGTAAGTCCTTAACTTATTCACTAATTATCCATAATTTAGTTCACCTATAACCATTAAACTAATAAAACTCTCTAAAGCTAAACTTGATCATTTTAACTTTCTATATACATAAACTTCTTTGTTAAAAGTCTTTACTTTAATTATCCCAGGCATAAATTTTTTAATAACCTACAAGTATAGAATTTAGCATAATTAAAGTTTAACTAATTACTTTAACTAAAACCCATCATAATTGACCTATATAAGTCTTACAGCCAAGAAAATTTTATACATCACCTAACCTTTCCCTATTACCATGACACTAAGGAGATATAACCCTCCCTTTTCTTTTTATATTAAAACACAACCATTAGGTTCCATTAGACCATACCTTTCACTTATTCAACCTAACAGCTAGTAAAACGCTACCATTATCAAGGCAAGAGAAAGCTAACTCCTGAAGGAAATGATGACAAGGTCTCTCATACACGGCTAAACAAGAAAGGGGATTGTTATCCCTGTAAATTTCCACAGTAAGCACCCTTCAACTTAGTTACCCCACCTTCCAATGTCAGAAAAAAAGAAAAGAAAGAGTTTGTTGTAAGTAAGATTTGCCACAGAGTGGAATTCTTGCTGCTAAAGGTGCTGTAACTCTCAGTTAGCAACCAAGAAAATGAAACTCTCACGAAATAAGGGACGACAAAAACTATAAAAGGAGAACAATACATCTAAGTCAGTTCAAGGAAGGGGAAAAAAAAGCAACCAAAGAATAATATAATAATATAACTTCATGGCCTTAATTAATTCTTAAAACATGTGGTAAGAAATTTAATAATTTTTTTCATATACCAATCATTACTGTATAACTTATTATATATATATATATATATTAATTTTACTTGTTAATGCAATTCTAATGGACTAAAATTTAAATCCCAGTCAATTATTAAGGTGGTAAACTTTAATTTATTTACATACATAAAAATACTTTCTTCCTTTAATTTGTTTCAAGACAATTTATTACTTACGTAATCACGATAATTCATGTACAATATCCTAACATGTACAGTTAGACTATCGGGTTATAACATATCAAAACCTAAAGGAACTGACAGAGACTGGTTGATTATATAACATACAGCAGTAAACAGCTTCACCCCAAAAATGGCTTAGGAAGCTTAGCCATTTTTAGCATACATCTTACTTTTTTCCATAATAGTACGGTTCATTCTCTCAGCCACATCTGTATATTGTGGGATGACAAGAAATGTTTTCTCATGTCTTATGCTATACTTTGAACAATACTCTTCAAAGTCATTGGAGGTGTACTCTCTACTATTATCAGTACAGAGACATTGCAAGGTATTTCTTAGTTTCATGCCTCTCTCTCCACCATGGCATAAAACTTCTGAAAATATTTGAACTCCTAGCTTTTTGTTTTAAATAAATAAACTCACATCTTCCGTGAAGCATCATCAATAAAGGTAACAAAATACATGTTGCCACCTAAAATTTCCATCTCAAAGGGACCACACACATTGGAATATACCAATTCCAATTAATTTTCTTTTGCTTAGAATGCTTGCAAAAAGAAACTTTATGAAGCTTTCCAAATAGGCAATGATCACAAGGGTTTAACGTGTACTTTTGGCTAAAGAAATAAGGGAATTTTTAGCCAATAACTTCAACTCTTTATCACTCATATGTGCTACCCTTTTATGCCACAAGTTTGGAGAAGCATCATCCTCCACAATATTCTACTGACTATTGCATACCTTCACATGTGTCTTGTACATAGTAAAACATAACTTCATCTGAGCAGTCACTAATTTTCCTTTAATGAGTTTCCAATTTTCATCCTTAAACTGATGCTTATATCCCTCTTTATCGAGGACATTTACAAATATCATATTAAGACACAGATCTAGAATGCGGCGTTCATTCTTCAGTGTAGTGCCATTATGCATCTCGCAATAGTTTGTATGCAAATATCACCAATTCCAACAATATTGGAAACACTTGTGTTACCCAACTAATCACTTTTCTTTATATCTGGACTTAGATATGCCTTTGGATTTTTCATGTCCCTTAGGCCCTCTATCTTTGCCTCTATCCCTTTCCCTCGTGACTAGAGCTTGCTCATTATCTACACGACTCCTTCCGCATGGCTTCCTTATTGAACATATTGTCCTTGAAAATATTAAAACACAATGTCTTATATGGAGTCGAATTGCTAACTATAACCACCAAAGTATCCTAACTATTAGGCAAAGAGCTTAATAAGAATGATGCTTATCACTCATCATCTAGCACTATTTTCAGCACGGACAAAAGATTTGCACAATCTTGAAAATTACTCAAGTGCTTGGCTATTGATCATCCCTCCTTCAATATTAATTTCACAAGCTTTTTAATTGTGAAGGCTTTATTTTGTGCATTCTTTCTCTCATACAGTGCTTCCAATTATTTCCAAAGAGCTTGTGCATATGTTTCTTTGGACCCATGGTGGAACACACTAATGTCAATCCACTGTTAATTTTTCTAGCAGCTTTCCTCTCATCTGCTTCCAGTCTTCCCAGAGTCATATACTTGTGGCTTCACCAAATTGCCTTTTACTGTATTGTATAGATCACTACAGTAAAAGAGATCCTCCTTCCCGAACTTTCAAATTGAATAATTTGAAGTGGTCAATTTTATCATGGAGCCTGAATTGTTACTGATGTCCATAATTATCAAATCACCAACAATCATAACTACGGCTTTGATACCACTTGTGATTTTAACGGAATAATTCAATTGACCAATAAACCACAAGAATAAATGGAATGAGCAAGAGAAAATAATAACACTAGATTTACATGGAAACCCATCTATAGTTAAGGAAAAAAATCATGAGGCAAACTCCGACAAATCTTCCACTATAATAATAGTAGAGATACAAAAAAATTCTCTCTAGTTACTACTAGAGGTATACAAACACCATCAAAGTATATAACCCTATGTAGAGATTTATTCAAAAGAAAATAAAAAAAATAAAGGCTAACAATTATTACTTACTCACACCCTTGACTGAGTATTTTCTCACTATTTTAACTTTCACTATTGTTATCACTCTGGTATTTCTCTAGGTTTGCTCTTTGCTTGCCTTTTGTTGTGTATTTTGCTTCCCTTGCCTCTTCCTATATTTATAGGCAAACTTTGTGCATGGTTGCCAAAAAAATATTCTACTCCATTTTATTATCAAACATTAATGCACCGCATTCAAAGTTTTTCTTCCTACACTTGCTTGCACTTAAATATCCACCTGCCAAAACCAATTAATTGGTAGCAGAGAAGAGAGAGAGAAAAACAGAAAAACAAAAAACAAAGAGAAAAAAAAGAGATTGTCTATTTCTCTTTAGGCCATAGACATTTTCATGCATTTATTATGCCACACACTTTGTATTCCAAGTCCTTAGACATATGAATGCATTTGTTATGCCTACACACTTTCTCTTACTTTGCAATTTAGTATTTTATTTAGGAAGGACCCATCAATAAGTACAAACACATTAGACTAAAGAGAGTGCTCCAGTTGGTGACATGTGAGTACTTTTTTATGCTTAAGTTTCTTTCCAACCAGCTCTTCAAAAGTTTGGAAGAAATCACCAATACCACCATTAATACCTTCATCCAACTATACAAACCTGGCTTTGAGGCATTCTCACAGATGTGTATTGCAGTTTCCTCAACCCTATTGCAATGCAAACACGTTGAACTAAACCTAGCAATTTGAGCTGCACAGTAACTATTGGGCAGTAGTTTATTATGACTAGCCAACCTTCAAAAGATTTTTCACATGCTCAAACCCTATCTAGTCCTAAATACTTGGCCATATTAAGTCATCCTCGGACCCCTCTAGTCCATTAAGTGTGCTATAACCACTCCTTGTAGAAAAAAGTTACATTTGTTGAATCATTCCAAGCTAGTGCAATCCTCATCCCCTTCATCACAAGGTGGAGGAATAGTAGCAAATCTGCTAGAAGGAGCTCTTGAATTCTTTGAAGATCCTATTGCCAATTTGAACAAAGCATTTCATGTACAATAACAAAATTATCCTCAATAGGAACATTATTCATTTTCTTCGTTAGCAAAGGACCATCAACATCAACCCGAAACTTAATCGACCTCCCATCACCAATTTCCCAATTAATCCCCCATTGAGCAAATCAGTCCAAACAGCATATATTAATTTCTACAAAGGAGAGTATGTCTCTTTAGCAACCATAGGTGCCAGCTCATCATTATATTTCATATACTTTACACGGATTATATCAACCCACATCCCTTTTGCATTGGTTAAAACATTCCACCCAATTTTCAAAAGTAAGGCTCATTAAACATCTCCAAATCTTTTAACCCCAAGCCACGTTTTTGGTTGAGTTAGTTTCCGAGCTTACATTATGGAACTTCCTTTCATCAACACTTCATTCTAAATAAAATCTCTATTCAACTTCATAATTGCTTCACATGTTCCAATTGACGAATTTGTACACTTCATGGAAAAAACTAGAATAGCCTAAGTTACTGATTAGATAAGTGTAATTCATCCTGCCATAAGTACGCACCTTGCACCCAGCAAGCCAAGCCTTAACTTTATCAACAACATGATTATAAGTCTGCTTGATCACTAGCCCATAAATTAAGGGTACACCAAGATATTTTTCTAAATCCTACGTAAGACTAAAGCCGATGATCAAACTGATATCTTTAGCAACAAACTAATGCTCTTGGAACCAAAAAAATTGCAAGTTTAAGTTTGTCCATATCTCTCTTTAATCCCACTTTGTAATGGATACTATTTTATGTTAGCAATTTTCATTAGTTTTTAAAATAATTAGACTTAATCAAAAGTCATTACTTTTGTTCAAATGAAAGTTATTTCCTTTCATAAAATAACTTCTATATGAATCGTTATTAAAGTATTGAGAATATGGAAGTTTACTTATTATGACTTAATCAAAAAGTCATTACTTTTTGCTTAAGTGAAAAGACATTTGGTTTCATAAAATTAACGTCTTTATGAACAAGAATGCATTTTCATGAAAAACCCTATAAGAGCTTTTTATGGCTATTTGACTAATCAAAAAGTCATTTTTTTTTTATTAAATGAAAAGACATTTCCTTTTGTATATTAACTTCCATACGAATAGAAATGTCCTTTTCATGAAAAGTTTATAAAAGTAACATGGTTAACCACATTTTTATATATCTCTTCTTATTTTCTTTCTTTTTCTTTTCATGTTAAAGTTTTTGTCTATATTTAATAACAACCTTAGGTATAAAAGAGCTTATTTTATCTTGGGAGACTTAGTTGTTGTAACCCGTTACAAGTATAGTGCAAATATAATTTTAAGAAAAGAGAATTCTAACTCAACTCGAGCATTTCAAAGGTGTTTTATTATTTCTACAACTTTTAAACTACAATCTTAAAACTATGTTTATGTAACAATGGAAGATACAAGTTCAAATGGTTGTAGTCAATGATGTGTTGAAATTGACAAGTTAAAGGTTCAAAGAGATCAAGTGATCAAATGGAGGAAAAAAACCATTTTTTATGGGTTAACAAAGTGAATGAAAAGTTACAGTATTTGATTAAGATCCTTTCATGGAGAATCAGGTTTTTCATTTTACTTTAAATCTTTTAAGTTGTTTGTTGATTTTCATATTTATATGGTGAACATATATATGGAAAATGAATTATAGTATTGTGACTATTAAAATTTTCTAATAAGAAAATATGGTTGCATGTTAGACATACTATATAAACTTTGGTGTTTAAGTTTATGTACTGAAAAGTGAGAAAGAAACAGTATGATTTCAATACAAGTTTTTCCATCTTTTGGCTAATAAATATACAAATAGATAATAAAGAAAAGCTAAGTGCATTAAATTTTTTGCCAAAGCTTATATTCTTCTAAAGCAGAAGAAATGAGCCCAAATTCTTTTAGTTGAAAATATGTTATATTTTCTTTATTATATAAAGGATGTGGACTAGTAATTTAATTGGACTTCGGCAAGTACAAGTCTAATACTAGCACCATGGTTTGAGCAATAGTTTATTTCATGAAAATTAAATTCATGAAATATAATTCTATATGTGTTTTATATGATTAAGAATATTATTAGTATGATTAAATTATATTTTGAATTGATATATCAAGTTTTTGATGTATAGAATAATGAGAGAATTATTATAAATTTCTAGTTTTATTATACATTAAGGCATAATTTTTCTTTAAAAATTCTGTAAGGTATAAAGAGAAATAGTTATTTATTGGTTATTTATACCTTATGATTTTACTAGTGGTAATACTAGTTTGGAGAATTTTTCTTGATTAAATTATGTGGACATTTGTTAAATTCACTATTGAATGTTTATTGGATGGGTACTTGGTATATTAGAGTATGGATATGAAGTTATTCATGTAGTCTATGGATTTTTTGAAATAGGTTAAAATAATTGGGTTATATCGAATGCCACTCGAAAAATGGTGCAATGATAATATTGATTTGAAATCAATATTATTGTGCAAGTTTTGTTTAACAAAAAGTACATATATCAATGTGATGAGAGGATTTAAAATCTCACTCGGAAAGGTAATGCTAATGTTATTGTAACGGTGATCCTATATGTTACAATTAACGTAATTTTGAACATTGGAGGTAATTACAAAGTTCTTTGAAAATGGTATTTCAATGTTGGTTTACCTAAGAAGCATATAATTGCTAAAAGCTCCAAGATCAAGTTTAAGGATCTTGTTATTAATGTTAGAAAACGTCATTGGCAATGTTTTTAAGACCAAATTAAATTTAAAAAAATTCACCAAGTTGTTGGATCTATCAAGGGTGAATTGGTATTGATGTTAGAAATATCAATAGGGATGGTATGATCCTAACGTAAATTAAATGAAAGTTTTATCACAAAGTCAAGGAAAATATTTAACGAATTCCTTTGCATATTGCCTAGGCAAGGATGTGATATGAAAGACTTTTGGGAGACGGGTTTTGTAAGCAATTTTTAAAATGTGAGCTTACTTATGTGAAAAACCAACTAGACTGTTAGGAAAAATGATAATCTTCTAGTTTCAAATGGAAACAAACACGTAATTAAAACCAATTTATGTATTTTACAAATATAAAGTTAAAAAACCTTTATGTCATCTCAAAATAAGTGCATCCTAGTATGGAGAAAAATAGAAGGTAGGTTTAACATTTAATGAATCTATGTCATAAGGGAAAAATGCAGATCATACAATGCATTTATAGATTCATCTATGTATATGTGGGAAGTGTGACCGCTTCTACAAGATCAGAAAGCTTGTAACAAAGACATATATGAATTCCTAAGATGGAGCACATGGCCATTAATATGCAAGAAGTAGAAATGATAATTGGAAAGTTGAAGGAATGAGTAATATATATTATGTCATCTAAAGATTACAAAGTTCAAAGTGTCAGGACACTTTGGATTCTGACATTTTATAATTACCAGAAAAGGTTCAAGTCTGAGGACACATTATACAATCAACCAGTAGTTTCTCTTGATATCAAGAGAAAGAGGCACTTATAAAGTGGTTTCAATACTTTGGAAATTGGGAGAAATTATTAGAAATTTTCTTTAGCTTTTAAAGTAATTAGACTGTAATCAAAAGTAATTACTTTTGTTCAAATAAAAATTATTTTCTTTCATAAAATAACTTCTATATGAATAGTTATTAAAGTATAGAGAAGATGGAAGTTTAGTTATTATGACTTAATCAAAAAGTCATTACTTTTTGCTTAAGTGAAAGAACACTTAATTTCATAAAATTAACTTCTTTATGAACAAGAATGCATTGTCATGAAAAACTCTATAAGAACTTTTTGTGGCTATTTGACTTAGTCAAAAAGTGATTACTTTTTGATTAAATGAAAAGACATTTCCTTTTACATATAAATAGAAATGTATTTTCATGGAAAACCTATAAAGATAACATAGGCTAACCACACACACACACACACATATATATATATATCTTTTCTTATTTTCTTTCTCTGTCTTTTCAAGTTAAAGTTTCTGTTTATATCTAACAGCAACTTTTGGTATAAAAGAGTATGTTTTATCTTGAGAGGCTTATTTGTTATAACCCGTTGCAAGTGAAATGCAAATATAATCTTCAAGAATAAGAATTCTAACTCAACTCAGGCATTTCAAAAGTGTTTTATTGTTTCTGCAACTTTTAGACTACAATTTCAAGCTCCTAATTCCAAATTCATCTATGTCATTTTAAAAATTTTCTAGATATGTGCTCGAAACATAACCTAATATTTTCATTTAAATTTCAATCATTAGGGCTTTCGTTTCTCCTACTAAAATATAGGTACCCAAACAAAAGACCCTTATGACTCATTTGGCGCATCATTATATTTCATATAGTTATGTTGTTGTATTATCCTTCCCATGATTATAAATATATACTATCTTATTATAACCAAACTATCATATAAGAGCTAATAGAATAATACTTTTAAACTATTATATGATGCTTATACGATGCGTGAAACAAATTCTTTTAGTTTTAAATTTCAGAAGACAAATATTAAAGAGGGAAGTCACATTAAAGATGACATTTGTGGTGTTAAATGCATACGTGTGTTTGCCAACCACTCATCAATTTGCAGCCTGTTAGAGGGTTTAAAATTTTGGCGTGCTTGCCAAATGATAACCCATTTCCTAATCTAAATAATAAAATGATTTTTGGAAGGGGCGTTCTAAAGGTATTTAGATGTAATTAATATGGTCTTTAAAACTTAAAAAAAATAGTTAGTAATTTATGCATTAAATAACTACTAAAATCATGGTCATTTTCATAATTAATATTATAAATTTTTTATTTATAAAATCATAACAAATGTTCTTAGGGTATTTATTAGAAAAAAAACTCTTAATAAAAAGCTTTACGCATACATTTTACAGTATTTCTTCAAAATAAATAAAAATAAAAAATTCTATGAGCACGTGAGGCTAGTACTAAATAATGAGAATGTGATTTATAGGAAATTAAGTTCTAAAATTTAGGAAACGATTTAAATGATGACAAGATTCGTGCAATCAATCTGAGTTATTTTTAAAACTTCGTTAGTAAATATTACATATATATTGTTCTTGGCAATCTGAAATTTATCATATTTTGTCTCTTTATTCCATGTTTTGGTTCATGAAAAATTGAAATTAAGATCTTGATTTTAGCTTGATTGTGTCTATTTGATTATTTCCTTTACGTATATGCAAGGTCCTGTTAGGCTGTTACTCAATGTGAAGAAGAAAGTTTTTTAAATTAGGCTTACAATTTGGTATGTATTTTCACAGATTTGTAATTTTGTGCTGTGATTGCCAATTATATTTATTAACAAGTTGGCTAAAACTTTTTGTCAATATGTAATGAATATAAATTTTAAAAATTAAATATTAATTCAGTAATTATATAAAACTAAAATTATTGAATACATATAAGTGGCCTAGATACTAAGTAGAAAAGCTTATTATAGAAATTTGTTTATTTGCAATTAGAGATTCAAGAGTTGACTAAAGGAAACACACTTTTCCTCTTTCTTTCTTTCTTTCCTTTTTTTTTTTTTTTTCTTTTTTTGCCCTTTCAACTTCTGCAATTAAGTTGATTATGATTGATTGCCATCTTCTCAATCACAAAATATTATTAATTTTCTATGTAGAATTCGATTTTTTAATTGTCTATAGTACTCTTCATAAGTTAATTATCTCTATATATTAATCAAAGTAACACTTGAATCACACTTTTTTCTCTCTCTGCACGATCTGATACGATACATACCACCATGACTGCTTCATCTGGTTTTCATGTCTTGGCTATTTCTCTGTCGATCACTGTAGCTTCCATGACTGGCCTTGTAATCCTTGCCGTCGCATTTTATGTGATTTACAAAGCTCATAGAAACGCATGCCGTTCGTATCAACTAACGGTACTCCAAGTGTGTGAAGAAGAAGAAGTGAGATATACAATCACGAAGAATGTTAACATAGGGACAACTCCAGGACAGGAGATGCTCTTACTGTTTGGTAGGGTTTGATCAAGATTCTCGTCAAGTTGTTACTTTTCCTAACTGTCTTCATACTTTTCATTCGGCATGTATGAATACGTTGTTCGAGACCAACGATCAGTGCCCGGGTTGTCGTTGTAGAGTGGACAACAACATTCCTTTGTTCCAGATCCATGCATGACAGATCCACTGATGCAATTGTGGTGGCCGTGTTGATGTTTAATTTTTTTATTTTTTTGCTTTGTTACAGTTAGGAATGGAGAGTTCTCTAATTATTTGCAATGGTTTTGTTGCATGATCCATGTTTTTCATGTAACTTGCAATCCAACTAATTTAGTGGATTGCAAAAATATTTTCTTTCTCTAGGAGATGGAGCTGGTTCTTGCATGTTATTCTATTTTTAAAACTAAGATATTAATAAATACAAAATTTTTAAAATAATAAAACTTGAAGTATAAAAGTAAAATCATTATCTTCTTTTCTTTTTTGTGAATAAAAAAAAGAGACAGTTGAGCTACGGGTTACAGATTTCAAATCTAAGTATTTTTGTAATAAGATGGACTAAACTTTTTGCTGAACCAACCTTAAAATTATTATATACTATTACAATAGATATTAAAATAATTTTTATATATATCATTTTAATGAATTCTTTAAAGGCAGAATAGGAACAAAAATGTCATTAATTGTGGAGATTAGACACAAAATGTAAAAAGCAAAGCACAAGGTTCATCTAGCCAAGTAATGGCCTAATTGAACTCAATTAGTCAATCCTTAACAACATAGGATTTTACTGTTTTGCAATCAATGGGTTTATAGCGCATGTGAACGATCTCTTTTTCATCAATTAATGATCCCGGTAAGGAAATTAGAATTTGATTGAACAGACTTCATGGATTTTTTTATTTTATTTTTATTTTTTAATATTAAGAATTAATTGATTAATGTTTTAATAAAATTGATTGAAAATAATTATTTTTGATGACTCATATTAACCTTTCTCATCTATTTAAATAAAGTTATACCAAATAATTAAAGAAATTGAGAAAAAATGACAACAAATAACTAATTATCCTTATTTTATTTTTTTATTTTTTTAGCATGTGTTTGACATAGCACTGTCTCTTTTAATGAAAATGTATAAGTAATAGTTTAAACCGCATATGGGTAAAGTTTAATTTGTTCATTCCTCAATTATGGAAGCCTTCATTTTATTTTTAATTGATATTTACCAAATTTAGTTAATTTCCTACATGTATTCCTTTTTTTAATTTAATTATATAAACCCAATTATAGTTTCAATTCCCAACTAATAATTAATCAATCAAATCTGTTGTGAAATTTGAAGGAAAAAAAACTAATAAAAAGAAAGAGAGCCCATTCAATAAACCAACCAAGTTTGGGGCATGGTGGACCGAATGACGATGACACCTTTAGAAACAGACATGTGTAATGTAAAAATGGCACAAATTTATTTTGAAATTTCCTACATTAGCCTCCAGTTTTATTTAACTTTTACATAATTGTTGATATGATTTTTTAATTTTGAGCCATAAATTAGGTGGAATCAATGGGTTCATAGCACATGTATCATAACTCATGCAGATTCATAAGAAATTTATCTCAGTAGTAGGATTATGTAGCCAGAAAGTTTTTCTTTTGGTTTATATAAGATAATAGAAATCTCATTGATTCTATACAACGGGAAGCCAATTCAAATAATGCTTACTATTGGTATTCACATTTGGATTCTCTACTATTGAGAGAATTCTGTTCGGAGAGAGAAATCATAATGACTTTCTTCTCAAAGTGTTTTTAATTGCAAAAAATAAAAATAAAAATTGGAGAGAGAAGATTTTGTGTTATACAACGGGAAGCCAATTCAAATAATGCTTACTATTGGTATTCACATTTGGATTCTCTACTATTGAGAGAATTCTGTTCGGAAAGAGAAATCATAATGACTTTCTTCTCAAAGTGTTTTTAATTGCAAAAAATAAAAATTGGAAAGAGAAGATTTTGTGTTATTCTTTATTTTACAGATCTTACTCTTATTAATTCTTCAAGAATAGGAAAGAATTCAGATCTCTTCAAACCGATATTTACTAGAAAATGAAAATAGAAGAGACTCTTTGTCACCAATAATTATGTTATAAAATATAATGCTATCAGTCAATCTATTTCCTTCTTTTCACATTACATACAACTTTCATGTCTATATATATTTCTCTACATAAATCCTCTTCATCTCAATCTCATCCCCTCTTCTCTAGGTTACACGTCCACCTTTAATGCACGATCATAGATACATGCATGGTACTCTATGCATGCCTCTTGGGCGCATGCATGCATATATTGGGAACATAAACTGCATCGATGGTTCCATCAGTTCCCAAATACTTGCATCAATGGTTCCAATGCTCGCTTCTTAAATTCAAGGTTGATTTGGACTTCCCCCACATGCATTTATATATAAGCCAAATTAGATTACTTTGCTCATCCATCATTCTCTAGCTATAACAACTATGGAAGGGTTTCATTTAGGCTTTATAGGAGAGAAAGGATAAAACATTACAGCAACACCCAAAAAATACTTCTGGTGGGGGAGGGAGATTTCTCATTTTCTGCTTGCTTGGCTAGAGCTTTCGGCACTGCTGCAACATTGTTGCTACTTCTCTTGATTCCAGAGGTTGCCATTTTTTATTTTTTATTTTTTGGTTCTTTTACTCATTTATTTTACTAATTAAATTACTGAAGACAGCCTAACTATCTATTGATTCTATTCTAATAACCCTTTTTTTCTTTTTTATTGTTTTTGACATTACAAATTAAGATTCACTAAGGCTAAAGTATTCAAGTGTGATGCCAAATTTGAATTCACTGGGAATGTTTGATTGCACCATTGCTCATGACGTTGAAGCTCGTACCATGAGCCACCACCCTCTTCTCCATTTGAAGCTTGAAGCTATTTGACCGAATAATCTTCAACTTTCCTCATGCTGGTTTTGTAAACAAAGAAAATCACTTGGACCAAATTATGTAAGTTCAAATAAATCTATGAGTACTAATTACAATTTTGTTGATCAAAAGAATTACTGTTAAAAATTTGTGCAGGCTTCACCAAACTGTGGTGAGGGAGTTCTTGAGAAATGCACGTGAGATGGTAACAGAAAATGGAGAAATCCACGTGACTCACAAGGCAGCTTATCCATTCAACAAATGGAATATAGAGAAGCTTGGGCAGGAGGTTGGTCTGTTTATGATTGAGAAAGCCCCCTTTTTTTATGTGAGTATCCAGGTTACAATAACAAGAGAGGTCAGCGAGTTAGGTGTGGATGAAAGCTTCCCTGCAGAAGTAAGCAATACCTTCAAATTTGTGAAGGTGCCCACAAATTTAGCAGTCCAAGCTGTTAACTATAATCTTTATGGCTATTTTGTATCTCCATATTCATAGACCTTCAAGGTCATATTGTATGCTTAATTTATTATTTAGATCCCTAGATTCATAAGTGATGAAGATTGTATATTGTTTGTTCATATTGATCCTAATCTTTATTGGTGATGAATGTAAAAAATATAGATTTTGTGAGAATATGGAGCAAAATTGTTCCGTGTCAGCCATTAAGTAGATAATGGTTCTACGTAGGGTTCCAATGCAAAATAATAATAAAATCTATCTACGTCTGCATAATAATCATCTATGTTTGCCTATGGTAGATGCAGACATAGATGTTATCATAAAAATATGTGACTATATATATGTGCCTGCAGTAATCATCTCAGTTTGCCTATGGCAGATTTAGACACAGATGTTATCATAAAAATGTTAGAAATTTCATATGTGGGCTGTCATTAATTGTATGGTTTTGTTTTAATAAAAACTGGTTTAAGGTTTGTTCCACTTGAGACATGCTGGTAAAAACCCATATGGTTTATGTGATCATTTGGATAAGCCTAAGCATACTTCTTGTCAGTTAGATGCGGATTGGCAGTAAGTGTAGGCTGAGTGACTTTAGGAGTCTTTAATGGGAGGACTTTTAGGGTTTATCTAATGATAATAAGCTAGGTCCTCTCTCCTCTCTCAATATGCATATCTTGTCCTATTGAGAGTTTTCAGTAAATACAAAAAGTACTGAGAAAAAGCCCTGCCAGTATAATCATTCTACTAAGTATTGAGAAAAAGACCTGCATGTATAAGCATTCTACTAAGTATTGAGGCATGCTTGTTTGAGGTTTCACATATCCACTATTGAGTTTTTGTTTATTTGAAACAAAAAAAAAAACAAAAAACTTAAGACAGTTATAACTGCCTATTGTTATAATTGCCTTTGAAATAATTGTGTCTTTACAAAAATTTTAAGTTTTTAGATATTATAAATAGATATGTACAGAGAATAATTTGTATGTAGTATTTATTAACTCTTTTCTTTCTTTCTTCTAAAAATTCTCTACAGCCACTGCAAGAAGCTATCTTCACTAAAAGTTCTTAGAGAATTCTTCAATTTTGCTAGTTATAGAATTCTAAAACTTTGTTATATCCTGGAGGATATTTGTCTTTAACCCAATAGAAAACTCTAGAAAGGGAGTGGGGAAAGCGTTTCCTAACATGATTCAAAGTTATACATATTTTCTTTTATATGATTCTAATTCCATTGTATTTCCAAGAATCTTAAGGCTTTATTCCTAATTCAATAGTAACATGACTAGGTGTTAATGAAACTAAGAAATATCTATCTTCCATCTTTAAAATGAAAGATTGAGAAGTGGATACTATCTTAGGAATAAAAATGAGAAAGCATAGTGGGGGCTTTTGCTTTAAACCAATCACATTATATAGAGAAGATGTTAAACAAATTTCAAGTATTTAAAATTTAAAGACTTTTCTGCACCGGTTTGATTCCAATCTTAAGTTAGAAAAGAATTTTGGTATAGCAGTAGCACAAATTGAGTGTGCTAGTGCAATAGGTTCATTGATGTATGCTATACATTACACTAGATCTGATATTGCTTTTGCTGTATGTAAACTTAGTAGATTTACAAGTAATCCAAGTGTAGAACATAGGAATGCCATTGGTAAAATCTTTGGTTACTTGAGGAAAATCATTAATTTGGGATTGTTCTACAATATAACTAGTTTGGGAGATAATAAGTCTACTTCGGGATGGGTTTTCACCCTAGGAGGAAGTGTTGTTTCTTAGGCAAGTAAGAAACAAACTTGTATATCTCACTCAACAATGGAATCAGAGTTCATTGCTTTGTCATCAGCTGAAAAAGAGGCAGAATGGATAAGAAACTTATTGTTGGATATAAGATTATAGGCCACATCCAATGCCTCCTATCTCTGTCCATTGTGATAAGTGAAGCTACTTTATCAAGGGCTTATAGTCAGAACATATAATGGAAAGTCTAGACATATAAGTTTAAGACATGAATATGTTAGACAATTGATTCAAGATGGAATCACTACAATTGTCTATGTGAAGTTAAGTGAGAACTTGGCTGATGCTCTTTCTAAATCTTTGTGTAGAGAGTTAGTAAGAATAACAACAAGTGACATGGGGCTAAAACCTCTTATTTAATCACCAATAATGGAAACCCAACCTTTTTCTAGTAAACAACTAGTTACAAGGTTTAATGGGTAATAACTAGATTACTGAATTATGAATGTCAGCACTAATATATTATGAGCCTCTTAAAATAAAGTTAGTGCTATCTGTTACATGTCATTTTGGGTGTGTATGACTCTTAATGAAGTCTAATACAATATTATAATGTGTTATGAGTTAACAAAAACACATTGTAGAACTTCACCTATATAGATTTAGAAGTGGTGCCGCTTCTTAAGAAAGTTTAAGGTTTACTTTCAAGAGAATCCATGAAAGAGGTACAAGCACAAGGCCATAATAGTGCTAAGTAAATTACAGAACTTCTCATATAGATAGATGGTTGATACATGTGTGATATCTCTGATTCTGTTGCATAAAGTACCTAATTTAATGCTATGGCAATTAGTGTTTCCTGATGGAGTCTTAAGATATTTACACTAAGTAAAGATTAAAATCGAAGATATCTTTATGTATGTATATTGATCTTGCAATTACTTTGGCTGTAGATGTTATTTTGAAAATCAGCTTTAACATTTTATTTTCTTTTATTTTCTTTCAAACAAAGTGGGGGATTGTTGAGTTTTTGTTTGTTTGAAGCAAAAAAAAAAAAAAAAAAAAAAACTTAGGACAGTTATAATTGCCTTTGAAATAATTGTGTCTTTACAAAAATTTTAAGTTTTTAGGATATTATAAATAGATATGTACGTAGAATATTTTGTACGTAGTATTGATTTACTCTTTTCTTTCTTTCTTCTAAAAATTCTCTACAACCACCGTAAGAAACTATCTTCAATAAAAGTTCTTAAAGAATTCTTCAATTTAGCTAACTACAGAATTCTAAGACTTTGTTGAATCCTAGGAGGATATTTGTCTTTAACCCAATAGCAAACTCTAGAAGGGAGTGGGGACAAATAAAGCCTTAAGGAAAGTGTTTCCTAACGTGACTCAAAGTTATACATATTTTCTTTTATATGATTCTAATTCCATTGTATTTCCAAGATCTGCTGCTATGGCTCAATCAGGTTTGCAAGATTTATTGTTAATGTGTAAATTCATATATGAGATACTGTCTAATTATTACATGTAGGTATCAGAGCCTAATCTACATGAATTTTAGAACCTTTATATTTATTTAACATAAAATTATATTGTTCATTTAAGTCAGATTTTTAAACTCAAAAATCAAAACCTTAAATGTATGAAATTGAATTCCTAATGTTTGGGGTTTTGTTCCTCTTCAAAATATCTTTAATTTGATATATTATTTGTATGAGTTCAGTCAACTATAAGTTGAGAAATTTGGATTTTAAGATTCAGTTTGACATAAAATCGAATTTTAATTTTGGGATTAGAAAAATTATGATTTCATGTTGTTTTGATATATTATAATCATGAGTCTTACATCTAGTATGTTTTCATACTCATTAGAACCCAAATCAATTAGTGGAGTCACACAATTTTTAGAAATTCAAATTAAAACCCTTTTAGGGTTAAAATTAAGGGTTCATAATTTTTCAATTTTAATTGATTGACAATTTTTCTTGATATATAACATTAAATTGTTTGAGGGTTTTTGCTAGAATACTAATTTAAAACAAAATCCATACAAAATTTTTAAGAAAAACCATAAAAATTGTGGTGAAAATCACACTTTTCTGAAAACGGATCCAAATAATATGAATATATCCAGACCGGGTCAAGCTGACCCGGTTGGAGGTTGAAGACAACCTGCTAGCCTACGCTGGCCATTCCCTCACTCGCGTCAACGGAGAGTGTAGTCCACCCTCCATCTTCCATAGTCTTCTCTTCTAAATTTTTTTATGATATTTTTTATTTGAATTTTACAATTTTATGGTATGGTTATATTCAGAAAATCATGTGCATAAAGTATGGTGTTAGTTAATGCTACTTTGTTATGTTTAAAACTAATATAATTGCACATATTATAATTGTTGAGGCTTGTTGGATTTTTCATTTTTTATATATTTTGAAGATAAAAACCGTAGGTACTCTCTCTAATTAAAGATAAAATTATCGTACTCTCAAGTTTTTAAAATATCTGTTAGTAGAAACTTTTGTTTTGATTCAATTTTGTTTAAAGTTTGCAACATGCATTTAGTAATATTTTGAGATACTTTTGTATAATATTTTTAGTTAAGAATGATAAATTAGAGTAATTAAATTTTTCCGGCTTGAAAAATCGTATAGGTTTATATAGGTGGTTGCCACCAAAGTGGTCTATTTGTATAGATTTGTGGAATTTTCAAAAGTTATAGTACGGGATATTTCTTAAATTATTGTATATAATTTCCTGCCCAAATGAGGTTATTATATACTTTAATTTTAGAAAAATACATAAAACATATGGTTTGGGGTATACCAGCCTATAAAGTTTATCTACCCAAAAGGGATAGACTTTTAGAAAGCTAGGATGCTCTAATTTTTGTTTCATAAGTTAATCATGAGATCCTAATAGCATGTTTCATTCTTTGCCCAAAAGGGAGTTTATAATGATGTACTTTGGATTCAGGTAAAATAAATTTTTATTCTTGATCATTTAATATCCTTTTTGATTGACATATTACATACCTGGCTTAGAAGGTTTATCTGCCCAAAGGGGATGAACTTTTTGAAACCTGAGATATTCTCATGTTTCGGTTTCATAAGTTGAAGTGAGTTTCTAATGGAATGTTGCATTCTCTGCCCAAAAGAAAGTTTGCAATGATGCACCTTAGAATCATGAAGAATAAGTTTTTATTTTTGTTATTAATTATCCTGATTCTTTGGCATGTTGCATTCTTTTATTTTGAATCATTACATTTGTTATTAACAACTATACTGCTTGCATTAGATTGTTAAATGTGTCATATTTTAATCAATGGAAGTAAGACATAAAGTTTGTCCTAAAAATTATGGACATGATTTAACCATGTAGGTTATAATTTTATTGCTCTTTATGTTGTTAGCCATGATACTTAGAAATAAGATTTTGGAAAATATGATAAATCTAATAGGTTAAGCCTTATCCGCCTTAAAATATCTATCTCTTAACATCTCATGAGTGGTTTGTCCGAAACTGAGTGTGACTTTTAAGTTTCTCAGTTCAAATGTAGTTTTAGCAAGTACCTTTAGGGTAAGTTAAAGCAAGTACCTTTAGGGTAAGTTAAAACATACTTATCATAAGAAATCTCAGGATAGTAAAAGGCATGGTAACGGTCAAAAATCTAGTGTGGGCGATTCTAAGTCTGTCATGAAAATAGATCTAATGTGCTTCTAGAGAAGTATGAGAGGTCATGTGAAGGCATATTGCCTTAAATTCATGGCTTGGTTATAAAACTAAGAAATATGTTTAATAGGAACTCAAGTGAATTAGAGGTAAAACCTTGAGTCTGGAATGAAGTCAAAGTGGATTTATTGGAGTCGTCTTTTCATGACTCGAAAGTGATTTTAAACATGTAGGTGAAATTTGATTTTAATTTTCTCGTTGGACAAAATGGTCATTTTACTTTTGAGTTGGGTAATATTGAAGTTCAAATGCTTTAAATTCTAAAAAATTTGGTGGATGTGTTTAACTCCTCCAAATGTAATACTTCTTATTTTATACTAAGAAAATTGTTTTCAAAATATTTCTAATTAGAAAAATTCTAAATGTTTTAGCATAAACATCTAGATCAAATTTAAGGGAACTAGTTGAAAATCTCATAAAGGATGTTATTCCCATTATTGTTTTTGGAAACTTAAGGTTTTAGGGTTAAGTGCGTCGAGAGTAAATAGACCAAAATAGTGAAAAATAGGGAAACTAATAGTTCAAGTCTCTTAGAGATTTTTCACACTAGTTTCAATGAATTTTATTCCACCGATTGGCATTAAAAAAAAAGTTGGTTTATCACTTTCAATTGAATGACTTTTCCCCTTTTTGTTTCTATACCTGATTAAGCAAAATTTTGATTGTCTTGAAAATTTTAAAATTTTTAAAATTGAAGTTGAAATACAATTAGGAAAAATTATTAAAATTTTAAGATTTGACCATAATGGTAGTATTATGGAAAACATGATAGTTGATAGACATGAAATTGTTTGCTAGATACTTACTAGAGTGTAGGTTTTTAACCTATTATACCATGCTTGGTAGCCCTGAACAAAGTGTTGTGTCCAAAAGGCATACTCGTACCCTTAAGGACATGATTAGAAATATGATGAATATGTCAAACTTTCCTGAATACTTTTAGGGTGAAGTCCCTAAAATGGCTAGTACATTTTTAATCTAGGTTCCTAGTAAATCAAGATTTAAAAAACATTTTGAGTTGTGGACTATGGAGAAAATCTAGTGTGAACATTTTTTGTGTTTAAGGTTGCAAACTGAAATAAATTTATGTAACCTAAAATGAGAAAAAAAATCGACCCTATTTCTACTTATTGTCACTTTACTAGTTATCCAAATCATTATAAACGATATAGGTTCTATCTCACACTGCTAAATTCTTATAATTTGATTTGTTGAGTTGGAAAGGTCTAATAGTAAAGAAAAATAAATAAATTTGTCACACTTCACTTATATATCTTGTCAGGAACCACGTCACCTGCACATGTGGAGAAAACAGGTGATGAGAGAGAGAGAGAGAGAAGTTAAGAATAATTGAAATTACATCACCTGTTCTCATTAAAACTGTCACACTTATTTCTAATGTAGCTCCTCACCATTAGAATCCTGATGCATAAGCACCTTTCTCTAGCCAACTAGTTAGGCATATGGATTGTTATCATGTGAAATATGATGCAGTTTATAATAAATAAATAAACTGAAGGTTTTCACTCAAAGAGAATGTGTACCTTTAGTAGGACTTTCTCTCATGTCTTAACTAAAATGATAATATAACAAATAAATAAAATTCTTTTGGGTGATTGTGGCCTTAGTGACTTATTTATCAACCTTAAGTTGTTTCAGATGGATGTGAAAACATATTTCTTGAATGGAAACCTTATAAAGCATATTTACATGGTGAAATTTTCAAATAGAATAGAGGTAATAATATTATTTTCCGAGTTTAACAAATTAATTAAATGGTATTCTTACAAGCATATAGATAATGATTATTGAAATTTTGATGAGATAGTCACCTCGTTAAGAATAAGGTTGATAAATGAATATACCTTAAGGTCAATGGGAGCAAGTTTATCATATTGATTTAGTAACACTAATTTAATGTATATACCTTGTAAGTCAGTGAGAGCAAGTTTATCATATCCTGATAATAGTTAATGATATCTTGCTTGTTATCAATAGTAATGTTGACTTATTTCAGTGAGACAAAGTTTATGTTGTCTATGGCCTTTGGCATTAAGGATCTTGGGGAAACATATTCTATTCTTGGTATTTATATACACCGAGATATGTCTTACCCTTGTTAGTTCTACCTTAGTAAACCTATATTGATATAGTATTATATAAGTTAAATATGCATAAATGGAAGAATAGGAATGTGCCTATTGTCAAAACTGACAAGTTCAATTTAAATTAGTGTCTCATTAATATGTTCCAATGAAAGTTCATGAGAAATGTGTTTTATGCTAGTGTAGTTTGAAGCTTGTATGTTTTGGTTTGTACTACCTCTGATATTGCTTTTGTAGTGGGAGTTTTTGGCATAGTCAAACCCAGGATCAGGACATAAGTTATGAAATATTTACAGAGAACCAAAGTTTTTATTCTAATGCATAGAATTATTAATCACCTTAAATTAATTAGTTACTTTGATTCTGACTTTGCTAGTTGCAAAGATGATCTTAAATCTACTTCAAGATTTATTTTCATGTTAATTTTAGGAGCAATATCTTGGAATTGTTTCAAGCAAAAGCTTTTTTCATTACACAAGCATGATATGTGGTTGAAGAACATGATAATTTATCTCTGTATGGTTGTCTCGGTTTTTAAATGCTTAAGATCTATTATAACAATAGTTCTATTGTGTTCTTCGTAAAGAACAATAAAATTTCTAGTGCATTAAGAGGCAATTGGCTATAGATTTTGATTATTAAAAAATAAAAATAAAAAAGAGAGAGGGAGACATTGTGTATGAACATATTGATACAGTAAACTGTTGGCAGACCTTTTAACTAAGAAACTTAATATCGGGGCTTTTAAAAGTCATGTTAATAACATGAGTATTGTGGAGTCCTTTAATGTTTTTGGTTAGTGGGAGTTTGCTTTGTTTTGTTCAAAGTTAGCATATATATGCTATTTTGTGACTCAGGTTTTACTTACATCCTTGTTAGATGGTGTGTTATGTTGATGAAAATAATAATTATTTTCATTGTGATATGATTAATATTGTAAATGCATATATGGTTATATGACATGTCATTGCATTAAAATTTTAAAACTTGGATGTCTGTCTTAAGTATGACGGCTTTGTTAATTTGGAGATATGTCTCAAAATAGCACTAATTAGATATATCAAGATGGTTGTTAAGACATACAAGCTTAAAATTAAGCTTAAATAATTTCTAGTGCTTGTGAAAGCATCCAGTTTTAATGAAATCACCTGGATGACCAATAATGAAAATAGCATATGTTAATCACATTTGAATGTTATTTTCTTGCTACACTACCATATCTATATCCATTGCATATTAGGTTATTAGAATTTGTAACCACAGATTGGTCTTGTGTCGTTTAAGTGCCATAATGATTACCATAATTCAATGTTAATAACTTAATTGGGCTGGACTGTTTGAAGTGCGTCTCAGGACCAAAGTTTTTTTTAAATTGTGGCCACATAAAAGTTATACCTTGCCCAAGAGTCATTTTCTAAAATATGTTTTCAAAATTTTCAAATGACAATTAATGTTGCTCAAGTAGGAGAATGTTAGAAATTTTATACGTGGGTTGTCATTAATTGTATGATTTTATTTTAATAAAAAATTGGCTTAAGGTTTGGTCCACTTGAAACATGCTGGTAAAAGACCAAATGGTTTATGTGATCATTTTGGATAAGGTTAGACACACTTCTTGTCAGTTAGATGTGGACTGGCAATAAATGTAGGCTGAGTAATTTTAGCAGTTTTTAATGGGAGGACTCTTAGGGTTTATCTGATGATAATAAGCTAGGTCTCCTCTTCTCTCTCAATATACTTATCTTGCCTCATTGAAAGCTGCCAGTAAATACAAAGAGTACAGATAGGAAGACCTAACTGTATAAGCATTCTACTGAGGTGTGCTTGTTTGAGGTTTCACATATCCACTGCTATGGCTCAATTAGGTAAGCAAGTTTTATTGTTAATGTATTCTAAATTTATTTATGAGATCATGTATAATCATTACAAAAAAATATATGATTATATATATGTGTGTTTGCTTTTATGTGTCTGCAATCCTAGACGCAGATACAATGTTCATTTTCTCTATTTGAAAAATTTTGCATCTATGATCTGTGTTTGCCCATCAAAGGAAGAAAATTTTAAATTGTTATAAGTTTAGATTTTGTGTTTGGTATGCAAAAGCATATAGCATTTGTGTCTATGCAAACACAAATAATATTATGAGTTTAAGGGTAACTGCGTTTATTTATCTACATTTGGGGGCAAGTGTCTGCAAAATAAATATTTGCATCTACAATAATAAAAATCTTCAATCCTTCAATTGCTATCAAAAGTAACAGTAAAATTCGTCTTCCCTTTTAAGATTATAGTCTATTAAATTCTTGACACCGTTTTGATACGAAGATCAAAAAGCATTCTAGAGATGGCCGGTAAAGTTATTTACGTGTATCTTCACTTCTGAAACTTAGAAAGGCATCGTAACTCCACTTAGGATTGAAAAGAAAAAAATAATAATAATAAGAGAGAGAATGAGGCTACTTTGGTCCCCATGGAATCCAAGGGAAGTAGCAGAGTGCACTACTGTAGCCTTTGTTTCCATTGTATTTAATTTTATGAAAAGAAATTTTAATTGGTTGGATTGGACCTACATGAAAGCAAAGTAGCCTTTAAAAATAGATAGTAGAGTAGGCCTTCGTACTGTTAATTGTATATAATTAACAACAAATATCGTATGTTAATGGCTAAGGATATTATGATTACTTTGGTGGCAACTATTAGAATTGAGAAATGATCATGCCTATCCAATTTTATTTTTACTCATTAGAATCAAGTATTATATGTCAAATAAAAGAACCATCATTTAACCTAATTGGGTCAATTACCTTTACAAACTACTACCCATTTAAATTAATCATGAAATATAATAAATTAACTCAAAAAAACTAAATTATTCTTATTACATCTTTTTTTTTTCCATTATATTAATGAACTCTTTATATTGATTAAAGTTTAGCATACAGACAATATTTGAATCTTATAATCTTTATTTTCTTGTCATGATATTTAAATTATCAATACATTTGCTAATATTATTTTTCTTATTTATAGAAATAATATAAGGTATTGTTTCCATTGACATTTTAAAGATAATATATTTTCATCAAAGTATTTTTTTTTTCTTATTATTGTATTAGAATTCTTAAAAAAAATGTGTAAAAATTAGATAAATATACAGAGTTCAATTGCTTAAAAAAAAAAAAAAAAGAAACAAGAGATAGAAAAGTGAAAGATATATAAAATAAATAAATAAATTATTATTATAACTAGGATAATTTAGAATTTTTTTTTTTTTGAGTTAATTTGGTAAATTTAATAACTAATATGGATGATTGTAGTTTATTTGTTAATTATGACTCAAATAAAGGATTATATGCTAAATTTGATACTTTATAAGGACTACTACAAAATGGGTGACAGTTTACAAGGATAAAGTCCAATTGACCCTTAATTAATTGACAATATATGATAAAACTTGTATTTGGTTTATCTTTTAGAACAATTTTTGAATTTATTGGTAACAAAGGTCATAATTTTTTAGCTTTACCCAATAGACTTTGAGTTTTAGAGCTTTAAAAACTGAATCTAGAAATAAATTTTTTTCTTAATAAAAAATACAAAAAGCTCAAATAAAATTTTGATAAATTTGTCAAATTCTAATATTTACTATTATTCTCTTCTTCTTTTTTTCTTTTTTTGTAACTCTTAGTTAAGTATTATATATGACTTTTAATTGGTATATTTAAATTCTTTTATCTTTCATTTTACTTTTTTCTATTTTTCATTTTAATGTTTTTATTCATCTTTCAATTTCAGGTTCAACCCTTTTATTGTTAATATTTTGTATTAGAATTTGAATCGGTAACTCAAGAGTTATTGACAATCGTTTAATTACAAAACTTGAAATGGATTTCTAACACTCGACTGTCAAGGTTGCCATAAACAGTTTTCCTGATCTATTGCCACCGCTATCCTCCAATACCCAAATTGCACTTTCCTCATGAACCCAGCCGAAAGTGAGGAGATATGTGAGGGAAAGAAGAAAAAAGAAAAAGTTGAAAAGTAGAAAAAGTATAATTTCCTTTTCATACACTAAGTCTATTGGGAAAGGAATCATGATTCAAATAAGGACACCATCAAAGATTCCTGCTTCCATAAAAAAATGTTAAGGAGTTTAGGACCCCATGCTTGTTGCATTCCCATCATACTGATCACCTACTTCACCCACGTAAGAACACGCCCATCTTTACAGAAAGAAAAAAAGAAAAAAAACGCATAAATACTAAACTTAACAACGTAGATAAATCCTAGTACAATAATTGACGTTGGGCGGGCCATTATTCTTTTACTTTACGCTTGAAGACAGAAGTCAAATGTTGACGTGGCAGTTGTAGGACCCAGATGCACAAGAAAGTAAATGTCACTAGAGTCATTTCAATAAAACCATTCCTCCCTATTAATTTTTCTGTCTTTAAGAACCATTTGATTCTTCTTTCTTATCACAATTACAAGCAATGACTTGGAAACACTTACAAACAACGACTTAGCTTTACAAGTTTGAAGCTCATCACTCTCCCCCAAATCCTTCTCTCTGCATCTGACTGCTCTGAGCCTCTGAGGCCTTTGAAGTAGGTGCTTCCTTCCCAGTGAGTCATCCTTGACTTTTTATCTCTCTCTCCCTTCCCCTATTCTCTGTCTGAAAAGTAATGTATTTTGGTTCAATTTCTGAGAATGATGTGCTCTCTCTCCGTTTGTGTATAAGCCTAAGTTGCTTTTTTTAGAAAAAAGGGTATACACGATGGAGTCATGCACATGAGTGTTGATTATTTAGTTTGGAATATAATATTGATTGCTGTTATTGTGACATGAGTTTGGTTTGTATTTTTTCTGGGTTTGAAGAATTGTTGATTTGGAACATGGAGTCACTTGATTAGTTGCTTAAGCTATCTTAGTGAAATTGTAATTTTTTTGGCCATTTAAGTAAATTCATAATAATAATAATTTTTTTTTAGACAAATCTACAATTATTTAATAAAACCTATCCTTAACTTATCATTTTTTATTTTTTTTAAATTAGCGGATTCATATCGGATTCTCGTATTCGTACCTGAGCTTCGTAACCTCTATGGAAGGGTTTCATTTAGGCTTTAAAAGAGAGAAAAGGATAAAGCATTACAGCAGCACCCAAAAAATACTTCTGGTGGGTGAGGGAGATTTCTCCTTTTCTGCATGCTTGGCTATAGCTTTCGGCACTGCTGCCAACATGGTTGCTACTTCTCTTGATTCCAGAGGTTGTCCTTTATCTTTTTTTTTTTTTTTTTTGCTCACAAATTTTACTAATTAAATTAAATTACAGAAGACAGCCTAACTATCTATTGATTCTACTAATAACCCTTTTTTTCTTTTTTATTGTTTCTGACATTTACAAATTAAGATTCACTAAGGCTGAAGTATTCAAATGTGATGGCAAACTTGAATTTACTGCGGATGTTTGGTTGCACCATTGTACATGAAGTTGATGCTCATACCATGAGCCACCACCCTCTTCTCCACATGAAGCGATTCGACCGAATAATCTTCAACTTTCCTCATGCTGGTTTCCAAAACAAAGAAATTGACTTTTACCAAATTATGTAAGTTCAAATAAATCAATGTGTTCTTGTACTAACTACAATTTTGTTGATCAAAAGAATTGACTGTTTAAAGTTGTGCAGGCTTCACCAAACTGTGGTGAGGGGGGTTCTTGAGAAATGCACGTGAGATGTTAACAGAAAATGGAGAAATCCACGTTACTCACAAGGCAGCATATCCATACTCCAAGTGGAATATAGAGAAGCTTGGGCAGGAGGTTGGACTGTTTATGATTGAGAAAGCCCCATTTTTTTCAAACGAGTATCCGGGTTACATGAACAAGAGAGGTCAGGGAGATAGGTGTGATAAAAGCTTCCCTATTGGAGAAAGCTGTACCTTCAAATTTGTGAAGGTGGCCACAAATTCAGCAGTCCAAGCTCAAGCTGTTAATTTTGACATTGATAAATTAATGGAAGCTATTTTGAATCTTCAAAAATTATTTATTTAATTTGGTGGTGTATTGTGCAAAATTGCTCTTATACGCATATGTAGCAATTATTAGTGACAATCAAGAGCTGTTGCTCATAACCACTTTCGTGTCTTGGATAACTATCAATATCATGACTACGTCACTGAGAGGTGGACGCATATCTGTGACACTTTATATGAAATCTGTACAACTTATCTTCGCCGGGGATCGCTTCTCTGCATTTTGGAGGCTTAATACTTTTGTTTTGATGCAGCGACACATCTGTTTATTGCCAGTACTTAATAAGATTATTAGTGAGAAATTTCATGTAGCCAACATGCGATCATGTTTAATTATCTGTGACAGGGGTGCTCTCTCAAATAAATAAACACAGATAACATTACAAGTTTAAAAGTTATTGACTTTACTTTTTGCTGTCACTGATAATTATAATGTTATCACATATAACTTTGATGATTTTCGTGCTTTTTTCATAAAAATCCGTTTGTTTTCTAGAAACTTGGTTAAAAGAAATTTATATCCTCAATTCAATTATAAAAAGCATTGCATTACTAAAACTTTATTATTCTACAAATATTAATCATTCAACAAATTCAAACAAACTGTAAAAATAATTTACCTTGTCCAACACTAAGTACATAAATAATAGGTAAATTACATTATTGGTTTCTGCAATTTGCATAGGATGTCAATTTGGTCCTTATATTTCTTAATATTACAATCAGATCATTATAAACTTTGAAATCAAGTTAGTTCACATTTCAACTAAATTAACTTTGTTGGCCCGGGAATGGCAAATTAAAAGGAGATGAATAGTTTGATCAAATAAAATACACAGTTTTTGACTTAAAAAATAGAACACACAACAGACATGCAAATAAGTAAAGCAACGAGTAGAGTTAGATAGTTTACAAATCAAATTTATAGTGGTTCATCACTCCTGTCTATGTTCACTCCTCAAGATTCCCTTGAGAGTTAATTAACTACTCACTAAATTGCAGGGTTCAGCCAAAACTTTTACTATACTAATTTCAGGGTCAACAATAAGTTCCTCAAAACTCAACAAAAGTAGAATTTTACCAAACTAAACACTAAACTCCAAGTTCTCACTCACACTTTGTTATAAGAAAGAAAAAGGAAGTGATTTTCAAAAAACCACAATAATTATAAAGTTTTTCTCAAGATTTGAAATTTAAAACTTCAGTAGATTGATTTTCTCAGAGCTTGAGAGTGATGAAGATTTACAAATTGTTCGTGAACGAGTTCTCTCTCTCACATGCTCTTTTGCATATATATATAGTTTGAAAATAGTTGTTTCTCCATAAAATATGATCGATGTCAATTAGAATAACGAGTAGAGTGTCCTTTTTTCTAATCATGTTTCAGTCAAATGCCGTAAAACTATGAATGTAGTTTTCAGAGGTGATATTTGCATTCTAAACTTTGTACAACTCATTCCTAAAGATTCGGTTCTTGTGAGTTCTGGTACAAAAGATATATTTTTTAGAAGATTTCAGCTCAAGAAGAAGATGATCAACAATTGAAGGATCTTCCAAACGATGTCATAAGAATAAATCATAAAAACTTCAGTTGATTGACATGGTTTTAGCTGATCAAAGTGATATGATATGACTATTCACTACAAGAATAGTGTGTGAAAATGAAATGTGATTTTGATGAATAATGTGAATTTTATGAAAAGATATTTGTTCACATGTTTAAAGTGTCAAAAAGAAAGTTCATCAGGAAAATATGTCAAGTTGTCAGATGAATGAGTCAGGAGTACCAACACATATGTGACTTCGAATAAAACCTGTATGTGAAAACTAAATGTGATTTGGATGTATTTTGTGCAATGTGATTACTATCTAGATTAAATATGGTAAAGTACTTCTTAAGTTTTTAACATTTATATTTTATAGCATTATTAACATATTATTGTTCCACTATAGTCTATTCTCTCATCTTCAAGTGCTAAATAGTTTCAGAATGAAGAGTCACATAATCACGACAACAATATTGATTTGGCTTGATCTTAGTTTTAGTTTGTAATAGTTAGAACTTTTTAAAAGTGTAAAAAAATTTGATACTTTTGTCTTGAATTAATTTGTCATGTTATTTTTTATTAATACAATAAATATGACTCTAAAATTCTAAATTAATATTGTATTGTTATTTTTGAAATGCACAAGTATTTTAAATTCAAATAATATATTTTGAAGAATGATATTGCAAAAAAGTGTTCTAAACCCAAATAATACCAATAAATTGTTCTACGATAATTTAAAATTATTGTCTACCAAAGACCACAAGTAGTTTCTAAAGAGTATTAGAGACCTATCATAGACTATTAGCAATCTCTGATGACTCGGTTATAGAGCAAAGGAAACCATATCAAAGGCCGCAAACTGCGGGCTCTGATAATAAAATCGTGATCTTTAATAGTATCGAAAAATAAGCGGTCTCTGATACAAGCATCAGACATCAGGGTAACTACATTCGTTTTTCAATGACCGTGAGTGGTCTCTGATAGCAGTTAGACCGAAATTTGACTATCAAGCAGTCTTTGATACTGCATTTTCTTGTAATATAATTGTTCAAATAATATGGTGCATTTCAAGTTTTCAGTTGATTAGGCAAAAAATCCACAATGGATGACTTCAGCTAACTAATTATAGCAATGTCTTTGGCTCATTATTATTAAAAATGACATGCTTTATCTTTCATATTAAAGCTTAGTTGACTGGCGTAGATATAAAACATTGCCATACGATCTTAGTCCAACTCAATTGATTGATCCAGATTATTCATACAATAGAGATAAATCAAAAATTAGTTTTTTGAATGCATTGAACATTTAGTTATTATCAAAATTAGAACAAAATTTTATTGAATTTGATTCAACAAACTTGAAAAACAATGAACTAACTATCGGTATGTAACATGACTATGATTTCTTGTAAAAAATAAAAGTATTGTATGAATTTTTTATTTTTTTTTTAAATAGAAACTAAAAAGAATAAAATAGAAACTAAAAAGAATAAAACAGAAACCTCCTTCACCAATCCCCACCACCATTGGACTACCTCCACTACTTGAGATTTTGCTTAATTAACAAATTAATTGATGAAGATTCTGAGAAGAGCATTCATCTTGAACCTAGCTAAGATATTATGATGAGTTTTCATTTTATGATTCATGTGTCATCTCTTGATTTGAAATCTGAAATTGCAATATTGCCATGAAAAAAGGCCTATGTTGAAGCAAACATAAAACTCTGACGTTTTACTGCAAAACTTTTGATGTCTTATTGTAATGCAATGATATTCGAACATGTAAAAAAACTTGCAAAGATAATTGCACGCAGTTCTTGCAGCACAACAACGTGCCATGAGCCATTTGTGATAAAGTGCCTAATAGAAATAAAAACATCCAATATTTGGATGAGATACAGCAAAAAAAAAACTGCAATTGAGCCTAAATCACAAGAATAATTATCATTTGGAGCTTAAGCACCCTAATACATTTTAAATTAAAAATAAATAAATAAAGATAATTGACATATGAATATACGTTGTTCAGCCATAGGTCTCCGACAATAGTGAATTATGAGATAATTACATTATTAAATAAATATAATAGTAATAATCGTCGATTGTAGAATCAGATTTAGATAATACAAATTATTCTAAATTCAAACCATTCTGTTTATAAATATTCAAAGACATTTTAAGGCTAGTTCTTAATTTCAGTTTTTCAAATTGTTGTGTTTTTTATCTATAGATGTAGATTTGTTATAGTTCCATTTTTTTATGTACAATATTTATATGATCTTTGGCTCTATTTCATTTCATATAAACTTCTAATTTCATCTTCTATAATCTTTGACTGAAATTGGAGAACATTTTTTTTGTTGTAGTTGCAACAACTTATTTATCTCTAAACTGATATATGAGAAAATTACTGATTCAATTACTACTATCATCTCTAGAAATAAGAAAAGTAAATCGACAATTGTATAGAAGGAATATGGAGTTTCCAAGAAAAAAAATTAAATCTTTTATAATTCTCCTTTGTTCTTGGGATGGTATCGTGGCTGTGTTGCATTTCAGCAGCAAGGGTGATAAGTAGAAGTGTAATAGGCTGAAAAATCATTATAATTAGAAATCATAGATTTTGCGTGTTATGTCTTTCGATACTATGATAGAATTGTCTTTGTTTGGACGCGAGGAGCAAATGGTCGATGGGAGTTGGGACTTCACTAGACATTTGCGAAGAGTATATTTAAGTAATATTTGTGTCTGCAAAGAATCCAATATTGGGATTTCTAAGAAATCCCGTTCAACCTTAAATAAGATATTACAAAAATAACAATGACATCCATGCAAAATTAAAATAGACGAGAACTGAAATGCACTTCAACAATACAAGATATAATGTGGTTCAAACTCTTATCTACATTCACAAATAAGAGGAGAATTTCTTTAACAATTCCAGAAAGATTAGATAGAGAGATGACACTTCCATTGGCATTTATGAGTAACACACTCCAAGGTGTGCTCACCACTCTCCTTTACCAGTTTTTCTTTCACCCTTACCCCATACAGGTCCTCACAAATATTAGTTATCTATATATCTCATACCTACAATTGTCACAACCTACATATTTATATTACATATGGCTTACCCAATATGTAAACTCTTTCTCTACTTTATGAAA